>CM050163.1:21295287-21382787 GCA_027410445.1 Discoglossus pictus | reverse complement strand
ATTTGACAGGAAGATGGAAAAATGTCGTTGTGTAATTTGCATGTTTAATAATATTATGGACCTGAAATCTCGTTACTCATTCATTTTGCTAATTAACTGTGTCTGTGCGTCCTCTTTTGCATTGTAATAAGTCATTTCAGATAGAATGCAAAGCCACCAGGTCTCCGGTTACGCGGATCGTCAGTGGCTTCCGATGACCTTTGAACCTTAAAGAGGCGCGTATTTACATGCCAAACAAGCGTTATCGACAGTGACAACTTGATTTACCAACGTCAGTGAGGACATATCGCTAATAAAACTGAGTGATTGAGCAACACTACAGCTAAATGTAACTCAAGATTATTAGCGTAATAATATCATGCACATATTATATCTTAATGAGAGTAATTAAATGTTGCAGATGGTTTCATTTGAATTTCCTGCCTTTTAGCTAATTAGAAAAAAAACACTATTTTGTTGTTTGTTAAAAGTGAATGAATTTTGCAGGGTAATATTTAAAACATTCAATACTTTTAATTCCAATTCATGTCTCTGACATTTACTATGCTGATTAGGGACACTTGAGACGGCGTCCTAATTGAATTGTCATCCCCTCTTTTTGATCTCTGTATTGGACTTTTTGGCCTTTTTATGGAAGCCCTGGAGAATTTGGGCAATTTGTACAATAACAGTGTTTTATCTAAACTTTCTTCCAAACTTGCATCCAATCTGATAAAGATACAATCATTGCATATCCTCTTAAAGGGATACGGTTTTACTGGCTATACAATATCCATGTGTATATTATTATACTTTTAAGTACTTTGACTCACTTATAAGCTTTGTTTTAACTGCCTAAAATCAAACAAATAGTTCCTGTATAGGTCTGCCCATTGCCTTGTGTGCAGACACAGACTCTGTAGGACTGGATGTGCAGTGCAGTGTAGTGTTCTGGCCTATCAGAGATCCTAGACTATCGCAGAACACGTCTCAATAGATTGGGATTTTGTGGCCTGAGTACATAATTGTGCATCTCTCATTGTTGAATTTTAGATCCAACATTTGTGACCATTACTCTAGTTAATTATATAATTACATATTTAGGGCCTTATTAAATTAGCCCTCGTAGTTCCTGCGGTCCTCGCAAAAGACAGTTTTTTTGCTGTTTGCGAGGATTGATTCCCCAATACGTCCCTTGCAGCCTGCTTTGCGAGACACAGAAAAATGGCAGAGAATAGGCTCCGAGAGATCTACGGAGTAACACACAGCCATAAATCTATGAGGTGAACCTCGAAAGAATCCCTACGGGCACAAAAATGTGCCAGCAAGGGCTCCTAAAGCCTCTACGTGCTGCCTTGGAGCAGCCCGAGACAGCCGTGTGATGCTCCCCTCTGCTCCCTAAACAAATCCCCATGCTGTAGGGGTCCCTATAGAGACTAAACAGAGGCTCATGGGGCTCCTGCAGCAAGTGGTTAATGCGGTTCACTTCGGGGGATCCCGATGGGGACCCCCAGCATAGAGGGGTGTTAATTTTAGGTGCCGGAGGGTAGGGCTTATATGTGGGCCTGCCGTAGAGGTCCCGTTCAGGACCCCCGTAGCAATTGATGAGGTGTGGGAGCCCTTTGAGAACATCTCGCAGGCTGTCACTCCTCATGTAGATTTTCTCTTTGTTGACACGGACGGCCGTGCTGCGCAGCTCACACGTTGATCGCAGCAGGGCTGATTTAATAGCATTGTAACTTTTCAAAATTTGCAGCACGTAGGGCTTAAGTACAAACCTTGTATCTACGAGGCTGGAATTTAATAAGGCGGTTAACTTACACCTCCTGCACAAAGAAGCAAACCACTACTAAAAGCACTTATAAATATATTAACTAAAACACTGAGCTCTGTGGCACTCTGCTAGTAACCACCCCTTCCTTTATAGATACATTAATTACTATGGTATTTACAAATACAAAATAAAGAAGCTAAGGAGAAGAGGAGATCTCATTTAAAATAAATGTTATATCTGGCATATTTAGTCAATGTGATGTAAAAATATATCTGACATCTTACAATTCCCAATTGGTTTCCCCACCTATACATCACATATTATAATTGTCAAACTGCAGTTTGATTTGATCAATCGCAAATGCGCATTGCGCTCCATTAGCCGCTCACTGCGCATTGCGCTTCCTTACCCACGGCGGGGGGGGGGGAGATACACAGGGGAGGGAGATGAGGGGGGAAGAGACACAGGGGGTGAGAGGAGGGGGAAGAGACAGAGGAGTGAGAGGAGGGGGAAGAGACAGAGGAGTGAGAGGAGGGGGAAGAGACACAGGGGAGGGAGAGGAGGAGGAAGATATCCAGGGGATGGGGGAAAGACAACACAGAGGGAAATGGGGTGAAGAGACACGAGGGAGGGAGGAACAGACACGGGGGAGGGGGCAGGGGGAAAGAGACACAGGGGAGGGGGGAAGAGACATGTGCAGTAAGGAGACACGAGAGAGTAAGAGGAGGTTGTAAAGGAGACACAAGGGAGGAGAGGAGGTGCAAATGAGACAGGAAGGGGGACAGATGGGAAATAGACACAGGGGAGGGGGAAAGAGACACGGGGGGAAGAGATGCAGGAGGGAAAGAGACACAGGGGAGGGGGTTAGAGACACGGGAGGGAGAGGGGTAAAAATACGGGGGAAAGACACATGGTAGGGAGAGGAGGGGGAAAAGAGACACAAGGGAGGGAGAGGGGGGGTAGAAACACAAGGGAGGGATAGGTGGGGAAAGAGACACAGGGGAGGGGGAACAGACACGGGAGGGAGAGGTGGGGAAGAGACATAGGAGGGAAAGAGACACAGGGGAGGGAGAGGAGGATGGAAAGAGATACAGTCGAGGGAGAGGAGGAGGGTAAGAGCCACAGGGGAGTGAGAGCAGGGGGAAGAGACAGGGGAGTGAGAGGGGGGGGAAGAGACACAGGGGAGTTAGAGGAGGGGGGAAGATTCACAGGGGAGGGGGGAAAGACACAGGGGAGGGAAATGGGGGGAAGAGACATGAGGGAGGGAGGAACAGACACAGGGGGAGGGGGACAAGGGAGAAAGACACAGGGGAGGGGGGGAAGAGACACAGGGGAGGGGGAAATCGACACATGGGGGAAAGAGGCACAGGAGGGAAAGAGACACACGGGGAGGGGGTTAGGGACATGTGGGGTAAGGAGACACAAGAGAGGAAGAGGAGGGTGTAAAGGAGACACAAGGGAGGGAGAGGAGGGGCAAATTAGACAGGAGCGGGGACAGCGGATAAAGTGACACAGGGAAGGGGGGAAGAGACACATGGAAGGGAGAGATGGGAAATAGACACAGGGGAGGGGGAAAGAGACACAGGGGCGAAGAGATGCATGGAAGGGAGAGGGGGAAAGATACACAGGAGGGAAAGAGACACAGGGGAGGGGGTTAGAGACACGGGAGGGAGAGGGGTAAAAACACGGGGGAAAGACACATGGTGGGGAGAGGAGGGGGGAAAGGAGACACAAGGGAGGGAGAGGGGGAAAGAGATGCATGGGAGGGAGAGGGTGGGGTAGAGACAAAGGGGAGGGAGAGGTGGGGAAAGAGACACAGGGGAGGGAGGAACACACAAGGGAGGGAGAGGTGGGGAAGATACACAGGAGGGAAAGAGCCACAGGCAAGGGAAAGGAGGATGGAAAGAGATACAGTCGAGAGAGAAGAGGAGGGTAAGAGCCACAGGGGAGTGAGAGGGGGGGGAAGAGACACAGGGGAGTTAGAGGAGGAGGGGAGATACACAGGGGAGGGGGGAAGAGACATGAGAGAGGGGGGAACAGAAACAGGGGGAGGGGGAGGGTGGAAAGAGACTCAGGGGAGGGGGAAAAAGACACTGGAGGGGGAAAGAGACAAGTGGAGGGAGAGGCGGGAAAGAGGCACAGGAGGGAAAGAGACACAGGGGAGGGGGTACAAGGGAGGAAGAGGAGGTTGGAAAGGAGACACAAGGGAGGGAGAGGAGGATGGGTAAATGAGACAGAAGGGGGATGGGGGAAAGTGACACAGGGAAGAGACACAGGGAAGGGAGAGATGGGAAATAGATACAGGAAAGGGGGAAAGGTACACAGGGGAGGGGGAAAGAGATGCAGGGGGGAAAGAGACACAGGAGGGAAAGAGACACAGGGGAGGGGGTTAGAGACACTGGAGGGAGAGGGGGTAAAAACACGGGGGAGACACATGGGAGGGAGAGGAGGGGGAAAGGAGACACCAGGGAAGGAGAGGGGGGGGAGAGACACAGGGGAGGGAGAGGTGGGGAAAGAGACACAGGGGAGGGGGAATAAGACACAGGTGAGGGGGAACAGACATGGGAGGGAAAGAGACATAGGGAAGGGAGAGGAGGAAGGAAAGAGATACAGTCGAGGGAGAGGAGGGGCTAAGAGACACAGGGAAGTGAGAGGAGGGGGAAGAGACACAGGGGAGGGGGTAAAGACACAGGGGAGGGAAATGGGCGGAAGAGACATGAGGAGGGTGGAACAGACACAGGGGGGGGCAGGGTGGAAAGAGACACAGGGGAGGGGGGAAGAGACACAGGGAAGGGGGAAAGAGATGCAGGGGTGGAAAGAGGCACAGGAGAGAAAGAGACACAGGGGAGGGGGTTAGAGACACGGGAGGGAGAGGGGGTAAAACACGGGGGGAGACACATGGGAGGGAGAGGAGGGAAAGAGACGAATGGGAGGGAGAGGGTGGGGGAGAGACACAGGGCAGGGAGAGGTGGGGAAATAGACACAGGGGAGGTGGAAAGAGACACAGGGGAGGGGGAATGAGACAAAGGAGAGGGGGGATCAGACACTGGAGGGAGAAGTGGGGAAGAGACACAGGAGGGAAAGAGATACAGTTGAGGGACAGGAGGGGGCTAAGAGACAGGGGAGTGAGAAGACGGGGAAGAGACACAGAGGAGGGGGAAAGATGCACGGGAGGGGGAAAGACACAGGGGAGGGAAATGGGGGGAAGAGACATGAGGAAGGGGGAACAGACACAGGGGGAGAAGGGGCAGGCTGGAAAGAGACACAGGGGAGGGGGAATTAGACACATGGAGGGAGAGGGGGGAAAGAGGCACAGGAGGGAAAGAGACACAGGGGAGGGGGTTAGAGACAGCGGGAAAGGAGACACAAGGGAGGAAGAGGTGGGTGGAAAGGAGATACAAGGGAGGGAGAGGAGTGGCAAGTGAGACACAAGGGAGGAAGTAGACAGGGGGAGAGACTCACAATGATTGCCAAAGGCGCTCATTGAGAGGCCCATGATGAGCTCCAAAGGCGTTCATTGCAAGGTCAGTAAAATAGAGGGTGGGAGAGGTAGAGGGGGTCACGCAATGAGCGCCAAAGGCGATTATTGCGAGGCCCATGATGAGCGCCAAATGCGCTCATTGCGAGGCCACTAAAGTAGAGGGGAGAGAGGCTCCCATTGTGTTGCAAACAGCATTGCCAGGCTTCACTTTTTATTGCTGTCATTTTTGACGGGCAAGTCGCTAGTGTGTTATATAATATTTTATTAAAGTATTGTATTAATAAATAAGTACAACATGTATAGGAATATAAATTAATGAAACAAAATTACAAATATTTGAAAATATTATGTCTGAGACTAAGAACATAAATAGGCAGGAATTAGTCATTAAGCTAGTTTTAAATTAGGAAAACTATACATTTTTATACCTCTGCTGGACCCTGGAATCATCCATTGTACACGAAAGAGACATTTTACATTTCTGAAAAGGAATACTTGCATCTCCTGATGCAAGCAGACTGCTTCTGGGCCTGTGAGTGGGTAAGGATGTGGTGGCAGTTTCAATCTGATCTAATGAAACATCCTCCCTTTTCCCTCCATCCACATCCCTACCTCAAGTGATAGATAACAAATACACCTTCATGATCCAGCTCTCAAGAATTGATGTATCAAAAGACAAAATGGATTACTGTACTCATTAACAGAGTCTTCACAAATTCTAATTTTATGAAATATTTCTGTTAGGTTCATAGATTGAGAAATAACAAAACAGAGATACTCGATCAGAGAATGGAATAGGTTAGATCTATGGCCATGATAACCCACTCTGAGAGCAACCTCTATTAGCCACTTGTGCTCTTCCCAAGGAGAAGTATCTTATAGTTTATCAGTCTGGTCTCACCCAATAGAGTGATCCAGCTCTGAAATACCAGGCAATTCTACCCTGAACAGGAGAAACAGCAAACCCCAGATATGGTATGTTTAGGGGTTTTGTCACATTAGGGTGATGGGGGCTCCAGAGGTTGACTCCTTGCTCACTGTGCCTTAGGGAGCACAGCTACACCTCACTGACGAGGCCAATAGAGACGCGGAAACACGTCTGGGGTTTTCTATTTCTCCTTTTCAGGGTAGAATTGCCTGGTATTTCAGGTCTGGGTCAATCCTTTGAGTTGGACCAGACTGATATACTACAGGATATGTCTCCCTGTGAAGGGCACAAGTGGCTAAAAGAGTCTGCTCTCTGAGTTAGTAACCCGACCTATAGAGGAAACCTATATAGGTATTGTTCCTTCTCAGATTGAGCACCTCTGACTTTATTATGTTTATAGCTTGCACAGAAGACGATGTTTTCAGTTAGTTACTTGTTCCACTACAGTGGACCTTTAAAAAGTATATTAAAAAAATAAAGACTTTTGGAAAGACATAAGTTATTGAATCAAGTTTTATTTTGTTTTAAAATGGAGAATTGCACTTTTTAATTTAAATTTGAGATATTAAAGTAACAAATTTGTTATTATGCATTTAAAGAGAACAACTTAACTTAAACATTATAAATGTATTTCTCTGCATGAAAAACGAGTGCTGAAAGGCTTAATAGATTCAAAAACAGCAATTGAAATAAAGTCATGGGCACTTTTTAATATTATTTTTTAATTTTATATAATATAATATTTTTTTATATTTTGGTTAGTGTTGTCAGGTTCAGCCACTAGAGGGAGGAGCTGATTATTCCATAGACCTCCATAACGCAACTGGTGCAGTGCTCTGATACGCCTTAATTTGAGTTTAGCAGAAGGAGATCCTGACTTTGTTACAGAAACAGTTTTTGGGATTAAAATAAGATTTTTTACACTATTTAAAAATATTTTTTTATTTATTAAAAAAAACATTTCTAATATTTAGAACTTGCTTTTTAAACGAAAACTAGCAAATGTATGATTGCCCCTTTGAATGGTCATCCAATAAAGAGGTATTGCTATAAATTCTGAAAAAAAAACATCTATATTGTCATGACCCAGAGATGAGGGGCTCAGTACACCCCTAATTCTCCTACTGTAGCTTATAGGAGCAATCTGGAGGTTGTTACTTTATTTTCATCTCAGCACCCAGCCATTCAGATCAGACCATCATTCATGGAGAAGCAGAGAAATCATATGAGCAACACCATTTCTTAGTTCAGAGGCAGACTTACATAGATATTTCAAACACCAAAATATCTCACCCACATCATGTCCCACGTTACTATGGCTACCAACCGCCCAACATTCCTTCCCCTGTGATATCTGATCTGATATGTTTTACAACCCCAGAAAGCAATAAACTAGCTTCAGCTTTTATTACTGAGGCCAGAGACAAAGCATCTGCCCAAATTAGCCTGGAGGCTAGAGGACACTCCTTTTTCTAGGTCAGAGGCCAGATGTCTGGTCAATTGCTTTTCTCTGGTTTTACAATATTATTTGCTTATATGTGCCATTGGGGAGGGAAGCATCCAACATATTTCACACAACAATGATAGAATAATATATGCACAAATTAAACAAGCAACAAGCCATTACCGTGGAGGTCCATTTTGACATTCATGGTATTAGCAATGAGATATGTAAGAGCCACAGATGACAGATACAGTCAACTATCTCTTTCTCACTCATCTGCAACAACTGAATATAATCCAGTCCATTCAGCTAATTAACTGCAGAGAGGTTATCTCCTTCAGTCCTCCTGAAGAAACAGAGCTTCACAGAGTCTGTGACTCACATACATGCTTTGTATCACTCTGTCACAATACATATATATATATATATATATATATATATATATATATGTACATATGTATATGTATATATATATATATATATATATATATATATATATATATATATATATATATATATAAAGCAAAGGGACATTGAAATCAAAGTCATATAACTTTTTCTACCTCTCCTTCTGGACATTAATCAAATCAGAAGTCTACATGAGATGGAGACATATGGCCTTAATCTTTCTAGCAATGGAGGATACATTTAGTTGCTATTTGAAACAGTCCCTTGACACATTATAAATTCATCCTTGGAAACATACACTTATAGGAGAGCAAATAAGTTCACATTAATTCACTCTTCATTCCACAGAATATGTTATAATTAATAACAGCAGGAGTCCAAATAAAAGATGTGCACACAAATATACTGTATAGATCTGGGATATCAAAGTTTCTCCCTCCTGTTACTAGCCAATCATTTTTTGTCAGTGATGGAAAAGAGTGTCCCTTCACCGACCATGGTAGACTTTCGCCCCAATCATAACATGTACAACAGTAATTCTCACTACCCCTTGTTAGTTACCTATATCCTGCCCTTATAGTGCCTTATCTGTCATTTAGCTAGGGCTGTTGCTACTGCACATGCAGATGATGCAAAGCTCCACTAAAGGGAAAGCATGGTTCAAGCTTAGTTATTTGTTGGCTGTTTTATTGACCCCCAAGAGAGCACACCACGGATGGTGCACCGGGGCCCTTCTCCTCCTGGGGGCCCCTGCAGTCTGTATTTTTTTATTCAAAACAATTGTATAGTTGGGAAAAAGGAGAGATAAGTGAGGGAGACAGAGGGAAGGTGAAAGAGGAGAGAAAGAGATAGGAAAGATGAGAGAGAGAGAGAGAGAGAGAGAGAGAGAGAGAGAGAGGAAGGAAAGATGAGAGAGGGAGAAGGAGGGAGAGAGAGGAAAATATAGAGGGAGAGAGAGGAAGATATAAAGAAAAAAGAGAGAATAATAGAGGGGAGAGAGATGAGGGAGAGAGAGGAAGAGATAGAGGAAGAAAGATAGAGAGGAGTGAGGGAGAGAGTGATAAAGAAAAGAGAAAGAGTGAGAGAGAAAGGAGCATGAGAGACAGAGAGAGAGAAAGAGAAAGAGTGGGAGAAGGAGAGAGAGAAGATGTGTGATAGAGAGAGGGAGAGAAAATGAGGGTGGAGAGAAGGGAGTAAAGGTGAGATGAGAAAGAAGGGTATAAACAAGGTATGGGTTGGGTCTACACCGGGAAGGGGCCCCAATCTTTTTTTTGCATCAGGGCCCCCATTTACTAGCTCCGCCATTGGATCTCCTGTATATATATATATATATACTGCAATGGCCAGACCCATAAAAAGTACATAAAAGGAAATAGATACACAGGTATGTTATATACTTAGCAAAATCCAAACATATTCCATATCCCTTTAAGTTCCATTTTTTGTTGCATGTTCTCAAACGAACTAAATGGAGATTTTATCTACATCCAAGGTCCTTCCATGTGCATCACAGGTCAGTGCCTCTGATGAGAATTGTATCTCTGTGTCCTGAGCTGTACAGTAAACAATGACTACTCAAGGACTCCGAGCTCTTAGCGTTTCCTGCCTGGCATTTTTCACACTTTTTGGAAAACAACTGAATTGAAACAATATGAGAGTAATGGCCGGGTCTCTTCACCTTGTGCAGCTATTAGTTACATTCTCTATGTACGATAACATCCGATAATCAGGAGCGAGTACATCATGTATAATGCTCTGAGCTGTGTGTCATCCTCTGATGTAGGTATAGGGAGAATTACATTCAGGTTTCATTTTTTTTTTTCATTTTGAAAAAGTAGACCCTAAAAGAAAATGCTTAGATAGAGTTTCCATTTTGCATTTCCTTAAAGGGATATGGAAGGTTCCTGGATTTTACTAGGTATACAATATACCTGTGTGTCTATTTACTTTTATGAACATTATTGCTTATAAGACGTTCTGTAAATACCACTGGGCCTCATCCCATTCACTCTGCAGAATCTCACTCTCCAAGTGCCATTTTGCCAGTTCCATTTACCTTGTTTTCTTTTCTTCGGTACCTAGATCCTCACCTGCCGCCCCCCTTCTGTCTCTGAACTCATATAACTTGCCTTCCCACCTACCCTGTCACCCCCATCCACCCATGATTTGTGTTCATTTAGAGAGAGAGAAAGGGAGAGAGAGGGAGGCAGACAGACAGACAAAGATAGATGGAGGGAGAGGGAAGGAGACAGAGGGATGGGGACAGAGAGAGAGGGAGGCAGGGGGAGGCAGGGAGAGAGAGAAAGGGAGAGAGAGGGAGAGAGGGGGAGAGAGGGGGAGGCAGACAAAGATAGATGGAGGGAGAGGGAAGGAGACAGAGGGATGGGGACAGAGAGAGAGGGAGGGAGGCAGGGGAGGCAGGGAGGGAGGGAGAGAGAGAGAAAGGGAGAGAGAGGGAGGCAGACAGACAGACAAAGATAGATGGAGGGAGAGGGAAGGAGACAGAGGGATGGGGACAGAGAGAGAGGGAGGCAGGGGGAGGCAGGGAGAGAGAGAAAGGGAGAGAGAGGGAGAGAGGGGGAGAGAGGGGGAGGCAGACAAAGATAGATGGAGGGAGAGGGAAGGAGACGGAGGGATGGGGACAGAGAGAGAGGGAGGGAGGCAGGGGAGGCAGGGAGGGAGGGAGAGAGAGAGAAAGGGAGAGAGAGGGAGGCAGACAGACAGACAAAGATAGATGGAGGGAGAGGGAAGGAGACAGAGGGATGGGGACAGAGAGAGAGGGAGGGAGGCAGGGGGAGGCAGGGAGGGAGGGAAAGAGAGAGAAAGGGAGAGAGAGGGAGGCAGACAGACAGACAAAGATAGATGGAGGGAGAGGGAAGGAGACAGAGGGATGGGGACAGAGAGAGAGGGAGGGAGGCAGGGGGAGGCAGGGAGAGAGAGAAAGGGAGAGAGAGGGAGGCAGACAGACAGACAAAGAGAGATGGAGGGAGAGGGAAGGAGACAGAGGGATGGGGACAGAGAGAGGGAGAGGGAGGCAGGGGGAGGCAGGGAGGGAGGGAGAGAGAGAAAGGGGGAGAGAGAGAGGCAGACAGACAGACAAAGATAGATGGAGGTAGAGGGGAGGAGACATGGATGGAGACAGAGAGAGAGGGGTAGAGGGAGAGAAAAGGGGGTAGAGGGAGAGAAAAAGGGAGAGAAAGAAAGGGAGAGAGAGAGGGAGGAAGACAAAGAGAGATGCAGTAAGAGGGAAGGAGACAAAGGGATGGGGACAGAGAGAGAGGGAAGGAGGCAGGGAGCAGGGAGGGAAGGAGAGATAGAAAGGGAGAGAGAGGGAGGCAGACAGACAGACAAAGATAGATGGATGGAGAGGGAAGGAGACAGGGATGGAGACAGAGAGAGAGGGGTAGAGGGAGAGAAAAGGGGGTAGAGGGAGAGAAAAAGGGAGAGAAAGAAAGGGAGAGAGAGGGAGGAAGACAAAGAGAGATGGAGTGAGAGGGAAGGAGACAGAGGGATGGGGACAGAGAGAGAGAGGGAAGGAGGCAGGGGGAGGCAGGGAGGGAAGGAGAGATAGAAAGGGAGAGAGTGGGAGGCAGACAGACAGACAAAGATAGATGGAGGGAGAGGGAAGGAGACAGAGGGATGGAGACAGAGAGGGAGAGAGACAGTGAGAGGGAGGCAGGGATGGAGGGAGAGAAAAAGGGAGAGAAAGAAAGGAAGAGAGAGAGGGAGGAAGACAAAGAGAGATGGATTGAGAGGGAAGGAGACAGAGGGATAGGGACAGAGAGAGGGAGAGAGAGTGAGGGAGATAGGTAGAGGGAGGGAGGCAAACAGACAGAAATGGAGGGAGAGAGAGGAAGGGAGGCAGAGAGGGAAGGGGAAGAGAGAGAGGGCAAGAGAGAGGAGAGAGAGAGAGGAGAGGGGGAAGGGAGAGAGACAGAGCACAGAGAGAGGACACAGAGACAGACAGAGGACACAGAGAGAGAGCGCACACACAGAGAGAGGGCACAGAGAGAGAGAGGGAGCACAGAGAGAGACAGAGGGCAGAGAGGGAGTGCACACACACAGAGGGCGCACAGAGAGACAGAGGACACAAAGAGAGAGAGATGGCACACAGAGGAAGGGAGAGGCTCACAGAGACAGTTTAGACAATTGAACATAACATATGACACCATCATTTATGACGGGCCAGTTACTTGTTAAAATAATAACAAGCTTTGTTTTTACTGCCTAAAATCAAATAAATAGTCCCTGTATGGGTCTGTCCACTACTGAGTATGCAGACACAGACTCTGTAAGGTTGGATGTGCAGCGTCTCATACCAACCAATCAATGACTATGTGTCAGCAACGTGCTGCTGAGACATGGTCCCGGATAGGCTAGGACACTGCACAGCCAGCCTCCAGAGTCTGGATCTGCATATGCAGCAGGGGATATACAAGGACCTTACTAAATTTGTATTATCAGAAATGAAAAAAAAAGTGTTTTTCTTTTAAATCTAAAACAGTTTCATTATACAAAAGTTTATTTTGTGACTTTTTTTACAGAAACCCGAGACATTGGCTGTATTTTGCAAGACATCAAATGAAATGGAATACATTTTTTAGATATTTAGCAAAAATAAAATATGTATTTTTCTGTGGCCGGAATATCAAAATGACATTTTTACTAGTTTTTGAGTTTAGATGGGAACAGATACCTGGACTACATTTGCCACCACTATCTTAGCTTCTTTTTTGATATTTTATAAACTGGTAAGTTTGAGATCCAATTCAGCCAGTGAAAAACAAAAATAAATCTGCCAAAGAATATAAAGAGTAATAACATAGATATTTTTTGTACTGTTTGTTCCTATTGCTCTGTTTGTACACCCCTTCTTCTATTAACCCCTTCAAGCCCATCCCAACTGATACTCTTTTAGGCATCTTTTGTCTACTATAAGCTAAATGGTGATGTGATTCATAGCTTTCTCACAAATCTAAACCACACTGATGAGATCCATTAGATCGAAACAGCTGTCTGTGAATAGGTGATCTAACTCCTGCATCATCCATCCTATGCTATGCTTCAAAGCTGTGGAAGAATACAGCAGGAACATGCCTAAAAGAAGCCATGTACATGGTGATATTAGATGAAAGAGTGAAAATGTATTGTAGACTCATTTGCATGTCCCCACCCACTTTCCCAATTTTCAGAGTTTTGAAATACGTTGGAAAATATGTTTTTTTTTAACTTATTTTAGATGTTCAAATGTGATCACGCTGTGTACTTATTCATTTCTTCACTCTTCTAGGCATCAAAGAAGGCAACCACCAAATTAAACATGATTTTAAAGATAATAGAATTAAAGTATTTTAAAGGCATACTGAGTATGCCAAAGAATGAAGATTGAACAGTAAATGTACTGTAAAAAAAAAATGTATTTGTGTTCCATATGACTCTAATTGCAGCTTTGATCGAGCAGTACATTCCTCCTTTGCTGCTGAGTCACTCTAGGGGGCTTCTAGGCAAATTATGGGGGTGTTAATGCACATTGCCTCTCAGGATGAGTGACCCCAGAAGCAGCTCTGCCCACAGCTTTACCCCTTCCCCATAATATACATAGAAGCCCCATAGACAGACACAACAGCAGAGGAGGAATGTAGTGCTTGATCAGAGCTGCAATGGAGTCACAGGGAATAAAAATAAAACATTCTAAAAATAAGCACGTATAATTTTTTTTTAATATGCTACATTTTCTTTCTTTGGAAAACATTCATACAGTGGTCCTTTAATCTCTACTGTATACTCTTAAAATGTCATCAGCTGCTCAAGTGCCTAAACTAAGTTTGTTTTCTGCAATTATTTATTCAACATCCTTATGGTGATACTGACATTTCCACATAATGCTATTAAACCCTTGTATGGTACAGATTTATCCCCTGCACGCTCCTCCTGCTCGCTGGATAGAGATTTCTCTAATTTACTCTAATGTGTAAATATCATCTGTGTATTAGAATCAAAATTACAATAATGTTGGAACACATTATAAAAAAATTTAAAAATATTTTATTTTTATTGAAAATCTTTAAACATTTTACAAAGTAAGCAAAAATATAGAGATTAGTATTAATTTATATATATCAACAAGTCTTCTAAAAAACAACGAGCAATACCACTAAAATTGAAACAGTTGTAAAGAATTGACTTTATGATATTTTGCACTTTTGTAACATAACAGTGTAAAAATAAATCGTATTATATCCATTTTGCACACTTGTCGTATAATTTGTACCATCGTATATAAACCATAGCGTCTAGAGTTGAACATTTATCAATATAAAACCTTAAGTCCTTTTTAACTGTTTGCATAAAAATACATTATTATTCAAATTTGTTTTTTTTTTGTTCTTTATTTTTAGTAAGACAAACCACAAAATTAGTAACATTACATCATAGTTCCATTTGTAAAATCAAAAAGTACATATTAAGTGAAAGCATTTAAAACAAATATTAGATATATTAACAATAAGATTAATACATGTTATGATGTACTTTGTAATAATTACTTTGTTTTACAAAGATTATAAGGTCCGTCTTTTGTCTTTTTAAATATTTTTTCTAGTTTATGGCTGGCATAATTACCTCAAATCTCCTCCCCCCTCCTCACATACCTTCATTCTAAGGTCTCTCTCCCATTTCTTCCTAACTCCCCTATCTTCCTGTAGTGTCTGACCCCAATCCAGTCTCTTTCTTTCAGTGCAAATTCACTCTGGTTTAAGGCCTACTACATCTGTGAGATACTCAGAATATTGATCTCCTTCCCTCCACCTCACCCACCCACCCCAACTCAGATTAAATTTATAGAGCCATGAAAAACATCTGACTTCCTACTTGCAGATATATCATCTCAACACTAGGGGTCAGCCAACATACTAGTCTTTCACCTCAGATCCCTCCCCTCTCCCTCTAAAATAAAACTCTTTCTATCTTTCACCTGCTTCCTGACCCTTGCTATTCCTTATTTGTTACACTTCCCCAGTTCTCTGCCCTTTAATTCCCTTTAGATTGTAAGTAGCGAGTTTCCAGTCTTGTAGGGTGCTTTGGGATAAAGCACTTTCTGCTAAGATTCTAAGCTCAAAACAGGGCCCTTCAACTTTTGAATTTGTTAAACGTGTATTTCCCCTGTTCTTATCCCCTGTACAGCGCTACGGAATATGTTGGCGCGATACAAATAAAAGATAATAATAAATAATAATAATAGTATTTACCTCTCAGCTTTACGTTAAATACCTAAAAAAAAAAAATTCACATTTTAACAAGGTTTATCTGACATGGTGTAATTATAAATGTTACTAAGAATATAGTAACAGATATACATTTATAACACATTAACAAATTAATATGTGCTTGAATATATTATCAAATGGATATTATTCATAATAGCAGAAGAGTTAACATTAAAATACAATAAACCTCTGACTGCAAATCAGCTAAAAATACCTATCTGGAAAACAGAGAAGAAGAAAATTAACAGTTTTCCTTCAGTTTACTTCTTTAAAAACCTATAGTACACTTTAAGACTCCAGAGTATCTGGTATCGGATCAGGAAGGAATTTCCCCCCCCCCCCCCCCTTTTGAGACAGTTTGCTTCCTCTGTATCAATTAACAATTAATCACCATATTACAAACATCAGAGGAGGTCTAAAAAGTTGGAACTTGATTGACTAAAAGTATTTTTTTTAACCTTAATTACTATATAATGTTAAAAAACATTATAGTAAAATGTCAGTTTTTAATGTTTGGTCTTTTCTGCATGATTACATGGGTGGGTTATGATGTTAATAACGGTCAGCCAGCCACTCATTGTGTGTTAATATATATATAACTAGCAACATGCCCGTCAAAAATGACGGCAATAATAATCTTTGATGCCTGGCAATGCTGTTTGCCACATGATGCGAGGCTCTACCCCCTCTCTCCCTCCTGCTGTATCTTTGCCCCCTCTCCCTGCCCTTTGGTTTTTTCCCCTTATTTCCCTCCCCTGTGTCTCTCTCCACCCCTCTCTCACCCCTGTGTCTTTTTCCTCCCACTCCTTTCTCTGTGCTCTGCGGGTCTGAAACCATTTGCGGGCTTGGGAAATTGATGAATTTCCCCAAGCCCGGATTGTGCTTTGGATTTACTGGCTTGAAAAAAAATTACGTCTTTACGGCCACCATTTTTTTTCTTGCATAGCCTTTTTCTGACTGTGAAAAAAAATCAAATTGAATAGAAAATTGCCTCCCCCCTGTGGTGTGTGAGGTTGTAAGGTAATTTGGTAATCAATTGTGGTCTTTTGACGACCCCAGAATGGTTTTGTAGTTACGCGCTTTAAAAAAATGGAGGCCAGTAAAGCAGTCAATTTTTTTTAAGTCTTGCGGGCCTCGTGCTGAGCGCCAAAGGCCTTCAGCGCTCATTTTTTCAAAGTCTTGCAAGCCTTGCGATGACCGCCTTCGGCAAATCATAACTACCACAACTATATATATGATATGCTAACATGGGGCTACTTTTAATGAGGGCATGATTATGTTGGAGATGACCTTTCTGTGACAATTTATGGACTGATTGTTTTAAACAAATATGCCTATGACAAACTATTATGATTTTCTAATACTGATGATTGACATGTTGGTTTAGATTGACTAGTGTAATAAAAGTTGGATATGCTCAACCAGGAGCCAACCAGATGGGAGTTCACCTGACTGGAATCTCTGATATAGGCCTTAGTTATGACCTTGAGACATCTTAATGCCATATACCTGCAATCAATGGCACCAAGGTCATTGGGCAGACCTCCTAGTCATTCGAAATTGCTTCAAACTTTTTGAACTCTTCTCTAGTGATGGGAAATTGATGTACCTTTTAGCCTTCCTCATCGTAGCATCAAGGAATTGGCCGAGCATGTAGGAGAAGGTAAATTGAGCCATTCCCCTCACAATTCCCCTCTTGGTCTGAGGATAAAAATAAAAATAACACCTTTGCCTTTTTCCCGGGATAGCCCTGTTCCCATGGTAACTGGGCTTAAGGTCTTCACATAGTAGGTCTATTAGTCAGGCACCAGTTAGGCAATATCACCCACACTTTACCATGGGTTAACACATCTAATGTGACTCTATTTGTGCATCCTTGGTGCACAATGTATACGCTGAAGCTGTAGGTCCGCTTGCTGCCCCTGATTAGCCTCCTGGGGCTGCTGTTGGGCCTGTACAGTCTCCTGTGGCTACTGCAATTGCTGGGGCTGGGAACCAGACTGGCCCTCAGTCAGGTGGCCATGCATGTCTGCCCATGCCACCTTTGCCAGCTGCTGCGGCTGGATTTCCTTAAAAGCTACATCCATATCAATATGCCAGTATGTGGCCCTATATCCTCCTGTCCATTTCCCACTAACTCTTTGTCCCTTTCCTGGCCATCACATATATAGTTGTGAGCATACGAGTTGTTGCTAACGCTTGCGGGCTCGCATAGCAAAAAAAACGACCTCGCAAAAAAACGCCCGCAACACGCGCACATCAAAACATGAAAAATCCAACAAATACACACAACAAATACATAAAAAGCTTACTTACAGGAAGAGGGAGCATCCAGGACCTCGAAAACTAAAGTTACACCTCAATTTAACTAAAATTAAAAAAGTTTAGACACTAAAAAATTCTCTAAGCGAGAGAAAAAATGGCCGCCGAAAAAAAATTAAAACAAGGCTACAGCAGTCTAAAGACGCAAAACACCACCAAACACCTACGGAATTGCCGAAAAACACCTATGAGATTAGAAAACAAGGACGCAACCCGCGCGACCCCAAAAACATTACAAACACAACAAATACAAACACAACACATACAAACAACAAACACATAAAACGGTTACTCACAGCAAGGGGAGGCACCGAGGACCTCTGGAAGTGAAGTTACACCTCCATTTAAGCACAAATTTCTGAGTTTAGAGACCCGAAAATCACCTAAGCGAGAGAAAAAATGGCCGCCGAACAAAATGAAAACAAGGCTAAAGGTCCCTAAACACGCAAAACACCACAATACACTATGGATATTCCGCCACAGACGCATACAACACATAGCCGCCATTTTAGAACAATAACTTATACAATACTAAAGTACACAGCTATGTAAACGGTTCTGTCTCGCGCACGCACACTATTACACTGCACACATTCAGCACGCTTACACAGCAGCTCCACACCACTAATGCTGCAGGAAAAAAATGGCAGACAAAAAACATCAAAAATTCTGAAACTGAATGAAAACGAGGCTGTGCAAAGCCAGGCACGCGGGACTTAGAAATCACACAACGGCAAAGACACTAACACCAACAACACCAGGCATGCAGGACTTTGAAAATAAAACAAACGGCCTTCAGCAGACACTCACAGGGAAGAAGGGACAGGGGGGAGATGGTGGAAAGAGACACATGACATTCCCAGGAACAAAACTTGCAGGTTAAAGAAACCTGCAATGAGCGGCCCATACAGTAGGCAAGAGGAAAGGCTCACAATGAACCCCGAAGGCGCTCAGCGCGGGGCTCGTGATGAGCGCCGAAGGTGCTCAGAGTAGCAAAACCTCACATTGTGTGGCAAACAGCATTGCCAGCTTTACAATTTTAATCCCGTCATTTTTGACAGGCAAGTTCCTAGTCTTCTATATATTAGCTAGGCTTTACTTTCTTCAACAGCTAATTTTAAGCTACAGCATAGCAATGAATACTAGGAGGCATTTATATGACTTTAGAGGCTTACCCTCTATTTAAGAGTTTGCAATGTTTTTGAGTTGGAAAAAGGGAACATTAACCCTGACAGATACTAGAACATCCAGAATGTTTACCAATCTCCTGTATAATTTAGAAATCTTTAGTTATTTTATGGAGTGTGTATAAAATGAAGCTCATTCTGCACTGCTAAGATGATTTTTTTTCATGAGCAAGATCTGCAACCTGTCTTTAGCTCTTGAGGGTCTTTTAATACTTGTTGGAGAGCTTTGTGCCCGCCTTGCACAGGAGAAGACGTAGGCCTTGATGACATACCTGTGACTTCTCTCATTGCAACTTACATGAATAACAAAGGCCATCCTAGAGCTCATTTTACCACCAGGTTGCTCCTCAGCAGCCTAAAACATCTGCACCACGTCACTTGCATTACCAAGATGTTCGGACATTGCTACAATGGATGCACACCAACAATTAGGGATGTAAAGATAACAGAACCCTACTGGTGATGGTCTGGCTATGGGTGCAAGATGTGACCATCATGGAATTGCTGATGGTCTTGGGTTGTTGAATGCCCAATGGTTTGTCTACTTCATTTCTCACTATGGTCTTATGCATAGATTTGTCCAGCTCTTCCTGGGTTACCGTTCAGTACAAAGCATGCTCTGGTAGCTAATACAGAGATTTGGAATTCTTTCTCGTTTCATCTTTCTGGAATTCATGCAGCACCCATGGGGGCTATATTACCAGTTGTGTGGGTGGTGAGTGGATCTGTGGCTTCATGTCTCCATGGACTTACTTAAGTGGTTGCTTTCTGTTGCAAGGCCAGAGCTAAAAACCTGCTGGATGACTCAGTATTAAGTATATCCCAGGTCAATGGCAGAAAGGATCCGTTTGGTGGTTTAATTCTTTCAGAAATAGAACCTGGTCCAGATCTGATGCACAAATTGCTGTTGTTCTGGCTTTTCCATGGATAGCGGATGTAAATGTGCATAGGGTTTGCGGCAGAGATGTTGAACATGTTTTGTGGTAGGGACTTTTTTAGAGATTGAGAGTTAGCAAGTTGGTTGTGATTGAAAATAAAGACATAGAGGTTTGCAGAGTCAGAAAAAAGTGGCAAAAATTTGGGTTTTTAGGTCAAGTCAGGTTGATAACAAAGGCGTAGATAGCTGTTCATACCAAACTGGGTGGGAGGTCACCTAAAAGGAAGATTTTCCAGCAAAAATGGTCTGTTTGTACACAGCAAAAAAAGTTATTTCTATTTTGCTATTCGGTTTGCTTATGAGAATGGAAGCTATGACAAGTCTGGACAAGCTATGAAAAAAGTAAAGATAGTACACAATCAACAAAGGTCTGTAAGGTTAGCATTATGAGTCTGCGAGAAGATTCAATCAATCAATCAATACTTCAGGAAATTAAGCCAAACTGTTTACTGGAAGGTTTGATCATGAGGCTGACGGTTAAATATTTTGGGCATAGTATGAGAAGACAGGATTCCCTAGAGAAGACTCTAGATGAGGACATTGAAGCAATGTACATGAGCTTAGTGGTTATCAAAGGAGCAATAGCTGACAGATGTCCAAGGATGCTGCAGTCCATAGGGTCACAGAGAGTGAGACATGACTGAACAACTATACAACAACAATAAAACGAGTCTAACCTTTAATTTCAGTGCATGTGCAGTTGTGGCTTGAATTAGTTGTTTTGATTTCAATATATAGATCCTGTAAGTTTTAAAACCAATAAAGTATGCAGATTTGCACAAATTTCATTAGAGATTGTTGTTTATCCTATTTATTGTATATTACATGGCCGTGGCTTTATTACATACAAAGGCCCTCATTCAATTGCAATTTTGCCAATTGAATAAGGCTCTAAATAAGCACATAACATATTTTTTTTAAAGATGTTTTTGGTTAGTAAACATCTATGCAAAAGCAAGGTCTTCACTAACTAAAAACTTCTTTAAAAAAAATATGCTATGTGCTTATTTAGAGCGCTATTCAATTGGCAAAATCGCAATTGAATGAGGGCCAAAGAAATTAAAATTTGGGTTGTAATATAAATAAGGGCAATTAAAATAAATGAATCAGAATTTCAAATTATTTAAATGTTTTAATTCTACAAGGAGATTTTTTTTGCATGTAAACAGATGAATCCATAACTATTATTATTACTCTTTATATTTAAAGTGCTAGGCTACTTCTTGAGTGGTAGTGTTAAATAATAGTTTTTTTAAGCATTTTAATTTATTTAATGTGATTATCTCTCACGGTGCAGGTGAAATAAACCATTACATCGTCTAATGTATTACTATGCTGTTATGTTACTATGGGATCTACCATTTTGGTTTCGGCAGATCAACTTCCTGAAGTGGAAGGAAACTTTGAATACACAGTTTTTTCTCTGCACTATGGGAATTTGGCAGCTACAACTGTGAATGCTTTCAGCAGCAATAAAGGGAAGCTCATCCGACAAAAATAAGTACAGGGAAAAAAAGTTAAAATAAATAAAGAATAATTGTATATAGATTTTCAAGATATAAAAGTTGTGTTTTTTTTTTTTTATATATTTATTTTTTGAATCAAAATATAATATAGAAAATATATGGCCCCGTTGTTCTTTTAGCTGTGTCAGTGGGATATATGGGGGCTGCTTTACATTAACCCCTTCTGAGCAGCCCTCCAGTACCCCTCTCCATTCATATTTGCCACCCCTTGTCCCCCGTCTCCTGTCACTTTCTCTCTGCGCTCCTGCTCGTTTTCCTGATTTTATTAAGTGATTCTTGGCAGCGAATCCACAGCAACTCAAAAAATCATATTATTAACCTTCTTTGACTTTAAAAAGTGTAATTACATTTTAATGTTATATTTGGCGCTTAGCATTCCAGACACACGGCGAATTTACATGCAGATTATTCTGGTTTAATGCAATGTTAATGCTAACATAAAGTCACAAATAGACAAGGCATGCTCGCCGCGCGCTCTGCTTCAATTTGGAGCTGACATTTTGCTTTAGGAAAGTTTAGCAGTTCTTTTTTTTTTTCAATGGGGATTGTTTGAAGCGGCGGTTCTCGATCTGCGTCTAGTTCCATGAGCTAACATGATAACTACAGACCTGTTCTTAAAGGGATATGCAAGGTTCCCTTGATTTTACTAGGTATAAAATATCCCTGTGTATCAATTAAGAAGTGCTTATAAGCTCTGTTTTTACTGCCTAAAATCAAATTAATAGTCCCTGTATGGGTCTGCCCTCTGCAGCATATGCAGACCTAGACTCTTTAGGGCTGAATGTGAAGTAATGTCCTAGCCTATCATCTATCTTATCCACTCCTCACCCTTTCACCCCTCTCTCCATGTCGATCACACACCTCTATCTCTCTTTCACTCCACTTTTCATCCCTCTTTCTCAGCACACTACTCATTTATTTCTTGCCACTCCTAATCATTTTCTCTTGCCCAATTCCTCACTCCTCATCATTGTCTCTTACTGTACGTCCCACTCCTGATTGTCCTCTCTAACTCACTTCTTATGTTTTTACCACTCCATCACTCTCTCCTTTCTCTCATTCTACTCTATATCCCTCTCTCTATCTCCACTCCTCATCCTTGCTTCATAGCACTATCACTCTCTCTTCTCCTCATTTGATTCTTTCAGTTTACTCCACAGTTCTCTCAGCCAACTCCACATCCTTCACTCATTCCACTCCTCCTTCTACTTTCTTGCCAGTATCCTCATCCCCCTCTGTCACTCAACTCTCATTACACTATTTCACCCCAACTCTTTTTCATCAAGCCCCCCTCACTAACCCTCTCTGATTCAACGATTAATCCTCCTCGCCCATCCAGCTCTTCTTATCACCCCCTTAAAACATTTTGCCCACATTATCTCTCTTTCAACTTTTAATTATTCCTCTCGCACCAATTCTCTCGCCCTTTCATTTCCCAACTCTCACCCTCTCATAACCCCCTTCCCTCACTCATCATATTCCTCATCTTCCCATGATCTCTCTTGTGCTCCTCATTACTTTCTCTCACCCTCTTATGAAGCCTCTCATCATACCTTCTTTATAACATTTCCTCACTCACCTGCTCATTATAGGTCTTTCTTACCCTTAGCATCATACATGTCTCATTCACCTTTTCTTATTGTCTCATTATACTTTTTCCACCTCTTTCTCAACTTCTCATTGCCTTTCTTACTCACCTCTCATCCACCTCTTCCTTATCTTCTCATCGCCTTTATTACTCACTTCTCATCTGCCTCTTCCTCATCCACCTCTTTCTCAACCTCTCATCGCTTTTCTTACTTACCTCTCTTCCACCTCTTCCTTATCCTCTCATCCACCTGTTTCTCAACTTCTCATCACCTCTCTTACTCACCTCTCATCCACCGCTTTCTCATCCTTTCATCCACCTCTTCCTTATCCTCTCATCCACCTCTTTCTCAACCTCTTATCGCCTTTCCTACTCACCTCTCATCCACCTTTTCCTCATCCTCTCATCTGCCTCTTTCTCAACCTCTCATCACTCCTTTTACCTCTCATCCACCTATTTCTCAAGCTTTCATCACCCTTCTTACCCGCTTCTCATCCACCTCCTTCTCAACCTTTCATTACACCTCTTACTCACCTCTCATCCACCTCTTTCTCAACCTGTCATCACCCGCTTACTCATCTCTCATCCATCTCATCCTCTCATCCACATCTTCCTTACCTCCTCATCACCCTTTTCCCTTGCCATCTTATCCTTCTCTTTCTTGTCCTCTCATCATCCTCCTTTACATTCTGATCCTCACCCCCAGCTCTCCCTGAGGACCAGCAGATAAAGACTTGCGGACAATTAAATCCAAGATGTCCTATTTCTCCTTCATACCAAGTGATGTCTGGGGTTACATACGTTTCACGTTGCACGTTTCTTTTATTGGACACACATTTTGTGTCATTTTACTAAGTAAACTGAAATTGCCACCAAGGCCCAACATTGAGCCGATTCTTCAACTACCCGGGCATCTAACGATTAATCTATTCTCAAGTGCAATTCTTCAAAAATAGTTTTTTTTTAAATATGTAAAAATAAATATAAAATAATATAAATATTGAAAATATATTTAATAGACACATAACAATTATAAATATAAATTGCTTCTTTAAAATCTAAAACCTTGATTTTGATTGCTCAAGACGATAATGCAGTCTCTTTCTTTAGTTTTACTCTCCCATTCCCTCCCTTTATCTCTTCTGCAGATTGTTTAGAAGTAATTCTCTTTTTTTATACGTTAGACTAAACAATACAGTCATCAGATACAGATTATTACAACATAATATCTGTTAATTGGTCATCAGATAAAACTTTAACAATAAAATCTGACATTTTAATTTGAATTGATCGTTTACTGTGTCACCGGTGCATTGTTTTATTGTCTACAGTGCGCTTGTTTTCCATTGGCTAGGCCTCCATTCTGCCATGTATTCTCAGTAATAATTGTCTTAGTACTTTTTGGCATATCCTTTTACTTTACTAACTTTTGGCTTGATTGTATCACATATATAGTTGTCAGGGTCCGGAATGCTTATGATGTTGGTCACGCTTTGCGAGCCTTGCGAAGCGAGGCGAGCCGTGGACCACTAGCCTCGCCTCACCCCCAGTATTATGTGGTTCCTGCCACTAGGCGCTGCAATGAGCGTCGAAGGCCCAAGTCTCTCATCACCCCCGCTACCTAGTTCTTGCCAGTGCAGGGCTCGCAATGAGCACCAGAGGCGCTCATCATGAGGCCCCCAGAGCTCGCATCACCCACCCCAGTATCTGGATGCGACCCTGCCACTGTACCTGGATGCGATCCTGCCAGTAGCGCTGCACTCCTTCTTCTCCTCTGCGGCCACCATCCTCCCGTTGAAACTACTTTCTGGGTCAAACTGCTCATCCCAAGGGAGGGAGAGGGGGAAAGAGACACAGGGAGGAGGGGAAGAGACACAGGGGAGGGTTGAGGGGGGAAGAGACACAGGGGAAGGAGAGGAGGGGAAGGAGACACAAGGGAGGGAGAGGGGGAAAGAGACACAAGGGAGGGAGATGGGGAAAGGAGACACAGGGGAGGGAGAGGGGTAAAGGATAGGGGGAAAGGAGGTACAGGAGAGAGAAATGGGGGAAAGGAGACACAGGTGATGGAGAGAGGGGAAAGGGAGAGGAGGAAAGAAGACACAAGGGGGGAAAGGAGAGGGGAAAGGAGACATGAGGGAAAGGGAGAGGGGGAAAGGAGGAGCAGGAGAGGGGGAGAGGGGTGAATGGAGACAGGGGAGGGAGATGGGGGAAAGGAGACACAAGAGAGGGAGATGGGGAAGGGAGAGGGGGGAAGGATGTAACAGGAGAGGGAGAGGGGGAAAGCAGACACAGGGGAGGGAGATGGGGGAAAGGAGACACAGGGGAGGGAGAGGGGAGGAAAGGGAGAGGGGGATAGGAGGCACAGGAGAGGGAGAGGGTCAAAGGTAACACAGGGAAGAGGGGGGGAGGAGACACAGCAATTTCCTAGTGGTTTTATAAAGATGATTATCTTAACTTAAAAAAAAATTCAATAGACATCAAAAACATAGGGATGCCGGTGCTATCATTACCAAAATATTACTGATGCAATGGGAAAGAAGAAAAAGGAATAAAAGGTGATTTCTATGGTGCAATCTTGAATGAGAATATTCATAAAAGTCAGCACGTATTCATAACTTCATTAGGAAATTAAAATAGTACGAGTGAGTTAAATAGTTTAGAAAGGAATTTTGAATGTGTGTGTGATGTAATTACAAGCTCACCCTGTGATGGGATGAACCATAATGAACCATAAAGTATTGTTCTGTTTGCCTATAAATGTTCCAACTTTTCCCAACAAAAGACAACTTTCTAGGGAATATAATCATAGTGACTTTTATTTTAGTAGTTATTACCTCTTGATTCCTGTTCTGAATCCTAATGGCCCTGATGGAATGATTGCGGCACCGATGAGCGCATCCATGATGGAGGATTCCTGTAACCAAAACAGGAAGATTTGAGGGACGAATCAGCCCCCCTCCCATATAGAGTAGGCAGAGCACTTTGAGTACGTTTTTCCCAATAAGTTGGTTACGAGAGGTTCTCAGATTGTATTATAATACTTTGCATATGATTATACTAAATCATTAAAACATGATAATGACCCCTGTCATTTTCTTAAAATTAATAGTGAATTTCTAGCATTCCTTGTATGTAATACAACATTTCTGCAGAAAAAAATGAAGTCCCCTATTATTTTATTCTGGAAAGAATGTGTTCCACTTGGGGCTTTTTGCCCATGAAAGCTTTGTCAAAGCTCTGAGATCTCTATATGATATTTAAGGATGAAGTTATAAATAAATGTTGACTTTTATGAATACTCTAGTTTAAGAGTGCACCATAGAAATTACCTTTCTTTTCTTTTTTCTCAATTTTACATGACTCTCATCAGGAATCCTGAAAGCGAACTTTCCACGTAGAGAGCTATTATATTCCACCCAAAGCGAGGGGCTGCATTTGCGGAGGTGGAGGCTCTACGCTGCCTCTCTCACGGTAAAAAACAACCCAGAAAAGCAGGACTTTGAAAACAAAAACAAAAAATAAAACATACGACCCGCGGGACTTAGAAAAAAAACAATAATGCGTAAAGAGGAAATACGAGGTCACAAAAATACAAAGTTAATGGCCGAAACGTGTACATCAAAAAACACCAAAACCGCTGAAAAATAAATAAAAAAAACATTAAAAAACATCACACAAAGCCAGGACATCTGGGGGTGAGGTTGCACGCAAATTAAAGTTGAATTTAAGGAGTTTCGCCACTTGAAATCGGCTAAGCAAGGAAAAAAGGGAGGATGAAAAAAAAGAAAACGAGGCTACACGACCCCGAAGCGCAGAAAACACTGACAAGGACGTACGACTTTTAATTACAACCCACGGAACTTAGGGGGGAAAATATTAAGGTTGCAAAAATACGAAGTTAACGGCTGAAACATCCAAAAACAACAAAAAGACTACAAAATATAAACAAAACATAAAAAAAATCACACACAGCATGGGGGGACAGCCACGACATCTGCAACATCTGCCAGTGAGATTGCACGCTAATTAAAGTCGAATTTAAGGAGTTTCGGAACTTGAAAATCGACTAAGCAAGAAAAAAAATGGCGGCCGCAAAAAATTAAAACAAGGTTTTAAATGCGCAAAACACCTCCAGGCACGTACAAATTTTGCCAGGGACGTACGAGGTACAAAAATAAACAGGAAGCGCGGTAAATGCTCGCGAGCAGTGTAGCACCTAGACAAACGACGCCAGTTTACAACACTAACTTGCAACTAATAACATTACGAATCTAAAATGGCGCTTTACGCGACTAAACCAACGGTTTGCCCTCGCGCACGCAGCCTATTTCTAATGCACAGTTGGGACATTGATGTCGCTTTCTCCTCATGGCAGCAACAGTCCAACTGTACATTGTATGCTGCAGGAAAATAAAAAGAGATACTTAGCTCTTCAGACTGTTCATTGCTGGATATATCAATTACACATAGGTGAAGTATATTAATTTATTAAGTAACTAATTAATTAATTATTATTTAAAAAAATAGACATATATATCTGTCTTTGTGATGAGCGCCAAAGGCACTCAAAGGAGCAAAAGTATACGAGAGTAGAGGCTCGCTATGAGCGCCGAAGGTCCTCAGAGTAGAAAAAGCTTTACATTGTGTGTCAAACAACATTGCCATGGCTTACAATTGTATTGCCTCGTCATTTTTGACGTGCAAGTCGCTAGTTTATAAGTTATCCTGCTCAAAACCTTCTAATAATATAAGAGGCCTACACATCACAAGGGACAATAGCCAAAGAGATGGTCATTCCTGCAATTAAAGAGATGTGTAACTAATGCTATATTCCCAGTAGTAACATACGGATGTGAGAGCTGGACCATAAAGAAGTCTGAGCGCTGTAGAATTTAAATTATGGTGTTTGAGAAGACTGCTTAGAGTCCCTTGGACTGCAAGAAGATCCAATAAATCAATACTTCAGGAAATTAAGACAAATTGTTGACTAGAAGGTATGATCATGAGGCTGAAGCTCAAATATTTTGGCCATATCCTGACACTCCAGGATTCCCTAGAAAAAACTCTGATGCTGGAAAAGATTGAAGAAACAAGAAGAAGGACACGACAGAGACAGTGATGGATAGATGAGGTCACTGAAGCAATGAACATGAACTTGATGGAGCTCAGAGGGGCAGTAAATGAGAAATGCACCTGGCGTGCTGTGGTCCATAGAGTCACGGAGAGTCAGATGCAACTGAATGACTAAACAACAATAAACTAATGCTAAAATAACCATTTGCCAGATCACCACAAGTGGCTAACAAGAAGCATTAATTTGCACATAAATTAAGCACACTCCATAAATGGCCTCATCAAACACATACCCAATGTCATAGCCAACACGGAGACAAGATGTTTGGGTGTGTTGTATACATATGGAGCCTACTGCCTAGGAAAAGGTGTGTAAGACACAGAGAATGATGAGTGCTAGACACCAGGGTGCGAGACATGAGAAGTAGAAGTGAGGTGTGTTCAGGACCCATGGCAGAGGGTCTGATTCTTCCCTCAAATCCTCCTTTGGACAGTGAGTGGATGGGCTTCTTGATGCCTTGCAATAATTTCAGGACCATCCGGATGCAGAACAGCAAGGTTATACCCTCTAAATAAAAGTCTGGACATTATGATTATATTCCCTAGAAGAGTGTCTTTATTGGGAAATGTTGGAACATTTATAAGGCAAACAGAACAATGCAACTTTGGTTCAGCCAACAAACCTGATTAAATCACCTGCCCTTAAGCAGTTATCTCAGTCAGCCCTATGTAGTACCTCATTGTCCAATCTGGGGCTGTGGGAGTTAATCTCATCACTGGGTGAGCTGGTAATTTTGTCCCAAACTTAAAAACAAGTTCCTTTCTAAACTAGTTAGCAAACTTCTACTATTTGATTTTCCTGTCAGCAGCTAGATAATTCCATCAGGCAGGTTGTCGTCAAGATTTACAGTCAATTGTTCTATGGTCATGGAATTAGTCGGGACTGGAAAGGTAAATGGCGGGATAGAGAGGACAAAACTCTTTCAGAGAGGGGTTAACTCATCCTCAAGAAGCAGATCTTGATAGTGTGCAAGAGAGAAGAGACTGCAAATAATGTGCACGAGAGTAGGGCCTGCATCTATTTTGGAAGTGAATCCCAAATGACCCCTAGTTGTTCAGGCCATGGCTTACAAAGAATTAAGTTAGGTGTCCAGGAAAAGGAAAGAGTGTTTTGGGGGCAGGACAGGGGGATCCAGGGCCATATGCTGACAGGGAGGAGCACATTGGTATGGATGTAGGTTGGGAGGAAATATTGCTGCTGCAGCAGCAGTAGGATGAGTAGCTGGAGCTACATGGTGTTGTTGATGAGTGTTAGCTAGCTGCCCCGAGGGTTCTGGGAGAGGCAGTGGAAGCGTAACTGGAGCTACAGGAGCTCCCGCCAACCACTAGAGGTGGTGGAAAGGGTCCATAGGGGCTCCAGGACAGTGAGGCATAGAGTCACACTGGAGGGGCTAACTCAGGTTGAAGTGTATGACCAATGTATGTGTGTTCAGTCATGTCTGACTCTTCGTGACCCTATGGACCGCAGCACACCAGGCATCTTTTGTGTCTGCTATACTATAATCCATAAGGTTTTCATGGCAAATAGATATTGAAGTGGGTTGCCAAGTCCTTCTCCAGTGGATCACAATTTGTCTGACCTCTCTGCTATGATCTGCCCATCTGGGGTGACCTTACATGGTATAGCTCACAACTTAATTAACGTACACAAGTCCCTAGAATGAAACGATCCAGGGGTTAGACCTCTATGAGCTACCAAATAAAGAATGTTCCTTAGATCATTCTAAGATATAAAAGTAGATCCTCAAATACAGGCTTGTGTGTGGCTCTCCAAGACCAAGCTTGCTTACCCATGATGTAAGACACCATATTTTCGATCTAAGTGAACATGCTTTATTTAGTACAATAGAGGTCAATCAGAAAGGCATGTGCTAAACAATACTGGTCATACACTTCAACACCAGGTAGCCCCTTTAGTATGACTATATGCCTCACTGTCCTGGGGCCCTTTAAACCCTTTCCACCTCTAATGGTAGAAGCTATAGACCCTGCTCCCCTTCCACTGCCTATGCACCTCTCCCAGTACCTCCTGGGCAACTAGTTGTCCCTGATCAATAACTCCATGCAGCTTCAGTCACTTATGTCCTCCCAACCTACATCCATACCAATCTGCTGCTCCTAAACTTGCCTACCCTAGATGATTTATACATTACTTTATACTTTACTCTAGACCAGTGGTACTTGGTCATGGACTATTAGGCCTAGATCAGTTGAATTAGCCTAGATCAGTTGAATTACCCTAGACAAGTTGACCATTGCTCTAGGCTAGATTGTTACATGAAAATACGCCTGAAGCTTTTATGTAGAGGGTCCGGGGGAATGCGCTAACAGGAACTAGATGTTTTAGGCACTGATCTTTAACAAAATTCCTATGTTGCTCCTACTCTTGATGACCTTATAGGGAGTGGAGACAAGCAGCTCAACTCAATGTTTAAAAGTTGATATTTGAATGTAAGTTTAATATTAAATATTGCTTTTTAATTTATATATATATATATATATTGTATTCAATGCATAGCCCTAACATCTAGGCTCCTTATAGACTGAGATGCTAATAAGGGGACATATTCCTTTACTGTTCTCTCTGTTAATGTAGTAGTAGTAGTTACTCTGTGACCTCAGAGAGATTTTAAGTCCTTCATAAATACTTAATACTTATTAGACTCAAGGACAGAGTTATGTTTTATAGGACCTTGCTTTAAAAGCATTTTAGAGAAAATCTTACATTTCTGCACTCTGTGTGATGATGGCTTCCATCTTGGACTGTCGCTTTGCATGGAGTCTGGGATTTGCTCGTCTTTTCAGTCCTATTGTCAAGTGGTTATTCATTATTGCAGTATCTAAATGGTGGCTCCAATTAAAGGGCCACCAAAGTGGTCAAACAATAAGGTTTATTTAGTAACTGATTAGCATAAAATCAATATGGATTTTATAACTTGCATTTGAACTTACCACTGCCTGGAAGGCTGCTTAATACGTTTTTCTACAATAGGCATTGGAAGATTAAGAGTGCTATCAGGACTATAGATAAAGGTGACTGTCACCATGGGTAAATGACACCCTTTGGGGTGGAGACAAGCAGATCTGCTGAAGTTTATATACGGTATTAAAAGCTTCCTGACTTCCTACTTGCAGATATATCATCTCAACACTAGGGGTCAGTCAGCATACTATTTTTTCACCTCAGATCCCTCCCCTCTCCCTCTAAAATAAAACTCTTTCTATCTTTCACTTTCTTCCTGACCCTTGCTATTCCTTATTTGTTACTCTTCCCCAGTTCTCTACCCTTCAATACCCTTTAGATTGTATGTAGTGAGTTTCCAGTCTTGTAGGGTGCTTTGGGATAAAGCACTTTCTGCTAAGATTCTAAGCTCAAATCAGGGCCTTTCAACTTTTGAATTTGTTAAACTTGTATTTCCCCTGTTCTTATCCCCTGTACAGCGCTACGGAATATGTTGGCGCGATACAAATAAAAGATAATAATAATAATAGTTTATTTTTATTGGTAACCATTTATTACGGTAATTAAATAAATATACAAACCCTATTCTAAGTGTACTACCGTGGTCCTTTAATCAACAATTTAATGCAGTTGTTGCAATTTATTTATTTTAAATTTTGTACGAATATTTAGCAAATTTTTAAGTCAATTCTCCATAAAAATATAATATAAATATGGCATTTCAGTGATCCTTTAACATAATATTGCTCAATGTTTAGTCGACGCTGCTGTGGGTTACATGGTAGATAGTTTTGTGGAGTCTTGGGGAACTATGGTACATGCATAACATTGGCATCCCTTTGTATGTAAAACAAACTAAGCAAGCACAGATAAGGGGCTTACTACTGTGTCACTAGGTAACATTTGTTCCACATTTGCCCAGGATTTATTTAGGTGGCCAGGAAAGGGACAAAGTGTTTGGGACAGAGGGATCCAGGTCCATATGCTGATAGGGAGGAGCAGATTGGATGTGGGTAGGGGGAAGATATTGCTGCAGTGGCCATGGGATGAGTGGCTGGAGCACATGGAGATGTTGATGAGGGATAGCTAGTTGCCCAGAAGGTACTTGGAGATGCTTATGGGCAGGAAGCAGTATAAGGAAAGCAAGAACTGCAGGAGCTCTAGCCGCGTCCACTAGAAATGGAAAGTGTCCGTAGGAGCCTCAGGACAATGAGTCGTAGGATCACACTAGAGGGCTACCTGATTTTGAAGTGTAGGAACAATATAATTTAACACTTAGTTGTCTGATGGACTTCTATGAGGCACTAAATAAAGAATGTTGGCTTAGACCAAATATATGTTGCCCTAGAGTAGGGGTGGGCAAGTTCGGTCCTGGAGGGCCACCCAGAAATCTAGATTTGAAGATATCCTTTCTATGCACAGGTGAGAAGAACTGTGACGGGTGCGCTTCAGGGATATCATCAAATCCAGGCATGTGTGTGGCCCTCCAGGACCGAACTTGCCCACCTCTGTCCTAGAGTATTTATACTTTACCCTAAACTAGTTGTACTGGGTTCTGGATTAATAGACCTAGATTAGTTGCATTAGCCTGGACTAGTTGAACATTGTTCTAGGCTAGACTATTACATGAAAATATCCCTGAAATGGGAAACTGGGGAGTAACTCACTTAAAGGACCAATGTAATGCGCCAACATGAATGTTTTAGGAGCTGATCTTTAATAAAATTCCTATTTTGCTCTTGAAAACCTTATAGGGAGCGGAGACAAGCAGCTCACCTGGACGTTTACCTGTTGAATGATGTTTGAATTTAAGTTTAATTTGAATATTGATTTTCTAGATTATTGAATATAAATGTTATTCCATGCATAATAAAAGCATCTAGCTCCTGTTAGGATATTACAGTGGTCCATTAAGGCTGTGAGGTCCTAAAAAGGCAACTCATTATTTTACTTTCCTCTCTGTTAAAGTGACAGTAGCATTTACTCTCTGCGACCTCAGAGAAATTTAAACCCTTCATAAATACTTTATATTAATTAGACTTAAGGACAAAGTTCTGTTTTATAAGACCTTGCTTTAAAAGCTTCCCCCAAAGTGTCACCAGGGTCCAGCTTAGGAAAATGCAAATTGTAAAAGCTAATTATAAAAGCTTATTAGAGAATAGTGAATGTGAAGAGCATGTCACACAATGGTAAAGCCTGTAGCCAACACAAGCAGCTGGGTAAAGGGCGAGCATAAAAGCATTTTGGAGAAAATTGTAAATTTACTGCACACTGGCCCTTATTCTATTAGCCAAATTGTAATTACTGGAGCCCGTAATGTGGCCCATAAAAGTTACTGATATTCAAATGGCTACATTTTGCTACTCGCAATCCATTTGCGACATACAGGCTCAAAATCACTTTGGTTGTAAAAAACGTAACTCTGTTCTATCTACTCCTTTGATGTTTCAAACCCGTAAATGTTACCAGAGCTAATTCATAGTCAATTACAACAATTCAACAAGCCCGCAATTTCCTTCAACACCGTAAATGGCAAATGTATCAAAAATTTCTATGAGTACTAGAAATAACAGTGTTAATAACACTGCAAAAGCAAATAAACACAAACTACTGTACGTTAAAATACTGGGAAAGTGACAAAAGACATTAGAATTAATTGCACAACAGTCTCAAGCTCACAAGTCTGCATCAAAAAAATATTATTATTTTTTACCTTTTATTTTGTTTTAAATTGATCCCAGGAATCAAGGAGTTTATACATATCAGGCCACCCACATGGACTAGAACAGTTTATTTATTGATTTTTATTTGTTTTCTCCATTTCTGGATTGCAAGTCCGATTGCAGATTGGACTTTTAAAAACTAATCAATCGTAATCTAAACTCCATGTTTACTATTGGCTCTGTCTAAATTGGCTTGCTTGATTGATCATGATCATGTCCTGAATTGCTACAGATGGGTTCATGGTTTACGGTTTGAGTCAATTGAATACAGTTGAAATAGTAACAAATTTCTAACCCGCAGACATGCGGCCTGTATGAAGGTAATTATGGGCTTGCAATTGCCCACTGTTTATGGAAGAGCTGCTGCTGGTGCAGCAGGTACAAAGCACCGGGACCAAGAACAGGGACTACTGGCAGTCCCCTCCCTGCAACTTCTCTATTCATTAAAAAAAAGCCAAAAATATATTGTGATGGTTAGATGAACCCTGGACTGATGATTATCTGCCCACAATCTTTACGTGGGTGTTAGAGCTAGTGAATAAAGATTGTGATTGTTACTTGGATCTATCTATCTATCTATCTATCTATCTATCTATCTCTCTCTATCTATCTCTCTATCTCTCTCTCTCTCTCTCTCTCTCTATATATATATATATATATATATATATATATCTCGCTCTCTATCTCTCTATATCTATCTATCTATCTCTCTATCTATCTGTGTATCTATCTATCTTTCTATCTATCTTCTATCTGTCTATCTATCTATCTCTCTCTCACTCTATCTATCTATCTATCTATCTATCTATCTATCTATCTATCTATCTATCTATCTGTCTATCTATCTATCTCTCTCTCTCTCTCTCTCTCTATCTATCTATCTATCTCTCTCTCTATCTCTCTCTCTCTATCTATCTATCTATCTATCTATCTGTCTGTCTATCTATCTTTCTATCTATCTATCTATCTATCTATCTATCTGTCTATCTATCTATCTCTCTCTCTACCTATCTATCTATCTATCTATCTATCTATCTATCTATCTATCTATCTATCTATCTATCTATCTGTCTATCTATCTATCTATCTATCTATCTATCTATCTCTCTCTCTCTCTCTCTCTCTCTATCTATCTATCTATCTATCTATCTATCTATCTATCTGTCTGTCTATCTTTCTATCTATCTATCTATCTATCTATCTATCTATCTATCTATCTATCTATCTATCTATCTGTCTATCTATCTATCTATCTATCTATCTCTCTCTCTCTATCTATCTATCTATCTATCTATCTATCTATCTATCTGTCTGTCTATCTTTCTATCTATCTATCTATCTATCTATCTATCTATCTATCTATCTATCTATCACGGTATCTATCTATCTATCTATCTATCTATCTATCTATCTATCTATCTATCTATCTATCTATCTATCTATCTGTCTATCTGTCTATCTATCTAATTACTATATAGATGTTATAGGTATATTCGCAAACACTGAATTAAAATGTTTCCCACATGTTGGTGATGTGGTGTGCTAATGTTGTGTTTTGTTTATAAAGTTGTTTACATTGTTTATTTACAAGTCCAGTCTATGTTACCCTTGGCTCTGTTGGTGAATCCGCTCTGTATATGTGACTCCTGTTATGTTTCCTCTCCAGATGACACATAGTGTGAAAGCCAGGTTTACATAGAGCTTTTTATTTCACTTATTCAGTAAAACATCACATATTGTGGTCAGTCCCTACAACTATAATTACCCGTAATGTCTCCATTAGACTCATTCCTATAATTGGTTTGTTTATATGCTCCTCCAGCTCAATGAACCTCTAGGAATCTAGGTAATAGTCCTATAAGCTCTTTCATGTCTGACGCCTTAATAAATCCTTTGTGTCTTTTATGTAGAAACTCAGGACTAGATATTAAATAGGGTTCCACTCGCCCACTGGGAGAGTATGTGATTAGACTCTAATGTATTGGTCTTGATAAGATACAATAAGATAGATAGATACATCTAAATAATGAACATTAAAGGGATATGGAAGGGTGTTACTGGGTATATACTATCTCTGTGTATCTATTTACTTTTATGTACTTTATTTTATTAAGAAGTGCTTATAAGCTCTGTGTCTACTGCCTAAAATCAGACAACTATTACCTGTATGTGTCTGCCATCTGCAGCTAATGAAGACACAGACTCTGTAGAACTGGGTGTGCTGTGTCTCATACTAACCAATAAGTGACTAGCTCTCAGAAACATCCTGCAACATGCTGCTGAGAAGTAATCTCTGATAGGCTAGGACACTACACTGCAGATCCATCCATATAGAGTCTGTATCTGCATATGCTGCAGTGGGCAGACCCATACAGGGACTATTTTTTGGATTGTAGGCAGTAAAAATATAGCTTAGAAACACTTCTTAATAAAATAAAGCGCATAAAAGTAAATAGATCCACAGTAGTAAAATCCAGAAACATTCCACATCCCTTTAAGAAGTGAGCGGCCAGATAGGTTTTCATTCAAATTTCTATTTGATATACAGGGCTGCCATCAGAAACCATGGGACACAGTGGTTGCTTAGCCCTTCTGTCGCATCCGACTCTCTGTGACTCTATGGACCACAGCACGCCAGGTGCATCTCTCAGCCACTTCCCTTCTGAGCTCCATCAAGTTCATGTTCATTGCTTCAGTGACCTCATCTATCCATCTCCACCTCTGTCTTTCCTTCTTCTTGTGTCTTCAATCTTTCCCAGCATCAGAGTCTTTTCTAGGGAATCCTGCCGTCTCATAATATGGCCAAAATATTTGAGCTTCAGTCTCATGATCATACCTTCTAGTGAACAGTTTGTCTTGATTTCCTGAAGTATTGATTTATTGGATCTTCTTGCAGTCCAAGGGGCTCTAAACAGTCTTCTCCAACACCACAATTCAAAGGTGTCAATTCTACGGTGCTCAGATTTCTTTATGGTCCAGCTCTCACACCCGTATGTTACTACTGGGAATACCATAGTTCTAACCATGCGGACCTGTGTTGATAGTGTAATATCTTTATCTTTTAATAGCTTGTCTAAGCTTGCCATAGCTTCCCTTCGCAGAAGCAAACATCTTTTAATTTCATGACTACAGTCACCATCTGCAGAGATCTTGGATCTAAGGAAAATAAAATCTGTCACTGCCTCCACTTCTTCCCCATCGATTTGCCAGGAACTGAGATTGCCGTTTGCCATGATCTTCATCTTTTTAACATTGAGCCTTAGTCCAGCTTTTGCACTCTCTTATTTTACCCTCATCAACAAGTCATTTAGTTCCTCCTCACTTTCAGCCATCAGAATAGTATCATCGGCGTATCTGAGGTTGTTGATATTTCCAGCAATATTGATTCCGGCTTTGGATTCATCCAGCCCGGCCTTACGCATGATGTGCTCTGCATATAAGGTGAATAAATAAGGTGACAATATACAACCTTGTCACACCCCTTTCCTGATCTTGAACCATTCTGTTGTCCCATGTTTGGTTCTGACCGTGGCTTCTTGGTCCACATACAGATTCTTTCGGAGTATGAGATGATCTGGTACTCCCATCTCTTTAAGTACATGCCACATTTTGTTGTGATCCACACAGTCAAAGGCTTTAGAATAGTCTATGAAGCAGAAGTAAATGTTTTTTTGGAACTCTTTTGCTTTCTCCATTATCAGCAGACATTGGCAATTTGATCTCTTGTGCCTCTTCCTCTTCGGGTTTGGCTAGCCCATCTGGTAGTTCCTAGTCCATATATATGTATAATGGGACACAGCACAATTATAATAACAAGGGCCCCTAACCCAACACACCCATAGTCAGCCTTTACTTGATCTGCACATATAGTAGTGACATATCGTAATTTGCGTCTCTTATAAAATGAGTATATTTTATAAACTTAGGAAATATTGCTTGACCTTGCATGCTCTGTCCCCAGCATCGGGCCCCCCTCCATGGCAGGCCCCTCTCAAACATACCTGCTCTACCTCTGTCAACTACCCTGTTGACAGGCAACATTAAAAATAGCTTCATAGCTTAACCCGTCCATTCCCTTCATTAGTCTTGTATCCCTTTTCCAGGCGGCACTCATATTGTAAAATAGAAAATAGAAATCATGAATAAGTAGAGATATACATTTATATTAATAATGTATAAATGAAAAATATGTTATAAAAATAGAATTTTGATTAAACTTGCAGATTGTTTAGACTTCATTGGTCAGTTAAGATCATATAATAATACCCCACTGTTGTTGTGTAGGAAATAAAAAAAGTAATCTACTGATAAACAATTAGAATTATTATTTAAATGCAGTGGGTAACACATTTGCTGATTTGTATACTGTTTAGTGCTAAAAATAGGTTTACACTGACTTAACCACTTAGTGTTCATGGCAGAGATACTGGAGCAGGTTGCCAGTTCCTTATGCAGTGGGCCACAGCATACAGCTGCTAGGCGGTCTCCCATCCAAATACTTAACAAGCCCAACCCTACTCAGCTTCAGGGTGGTGCAATCTTTTGCTTCCCTGACTTGGAATCAAACCCAGATCAACAGCGGTGGAAGCACAGAGTCCTAACCACTGTACCACCAGGGATGCTTAAAGAAGTATTAGGTATCCATAATGTTAGGATGATGTTCTGCTCTCATTCATCTGAACTCAAACAACACTTGCAGAAAGATAATGTTCACTTTTTAACTTTCACTGTTGCCATGGCAACCCACAATTCCACAGCACTTCACTTCACGAGTCTCTCCCATCAAAGCTGTGATCACACTTTATTTATTTATTTCAATGCAAATCATATAAATTTTCTATAGTATTACCCATTTCTTCCTTCCATCCAATCTGATCAAGTGACTCCCCTATTTATTCCCTCCATCCCATCTGATCAAGTGACTCCCCTATTTATTGCCTCCAACCCATCTGATCAAGTGATTTTCCCTATTTCTTCCCTCCATCCCATCTGATCAATTGATTTTTCTCTATTTCTTCCCTCCATCCCATCTGATCAAGTGATTTTCCCCCATTTCTTCCCTTCCATCTCATTAGATCAAGTTATATTTTACTTCTACATAAGGCATTAGTACCTAGGTTCCTGACCCCTGTATTACATTCTTCTGTTGGTTTTCTATTTAATTGTTTGGCAACTATTGGAAACCATTCTGGAAGCTGATAAATATGAGTTCAAATCACTTACTCCAGGACGGGTGACCTTGGGCATGCGAACAGACCCGTATTTATGCTCTGAAGACTGAGTGTTTGAGACCACTTTTCAATATTTCCGAGCAGTTTATTGTACCATACTCACTATTATTGTGTTCTGCTTTGTTCTTATGTACCCGATTCATTTAGCAAATTGTATCCTAAGACTGTATATATAGCATGTTTTAATTGTTTTGGTGGAAATCACTGAAATTAAGTCATGGAATTTGTTGACTACCACATTTAGCATATATCACAAGTCTAGTGATTATTTGTTGTGATATTTCACCATGATAATAATTTTTACATTTATAAAATACTGTACAATCTTACATCATTAATGTTACAAGAGGTCAATGGGGCATTGGTTATATGTTTTACGGTTTTAAAGAGGCCGGATCCACAATATTTGCACTGTGGGAAATATTTCCAGGATAATTGGAAAATATGTATTAAAAGCCTCCCTCGACATCCGCGGGTTTGACATGCGCGGGTTGTTTTTTTTTACTCTAATCATGCGAGATCTGGCCAAGGAGCCCTGCGCTGAGGTGCAGAGGGGGCGCTAAACCCCACCCCTTGCCTCAAAAGGACGCTTGGGCCCTAGTAGATGGCCCAAATGCAGCCTTTCCCCATGGGGTGAGTGTCTGCCACCACCAAGACCCTTTCCCAAGGGACAAAACATGGGTAAAGTGATAGTTTAACCATTTTTTTGTTTTTTTAACATTCGCTGGAACCCCAGGAACGGAACCCCCAGGAATGTGGAGGGTCTACTGTACTTATTTTGGACGCTTTTCTTCTACACTGTTTGTTTTTTAATTAAGAAGTTTGATAAGTGACTTTTATATATTCCATGTGATAAAAAACTGAGCCTAAAATGGCAGCTTCCACTATCCGCAAGCATACAAATATGGAGTGACTCTACGTGATATAGCTTAATTGAGATATACCCATCACAGGACACGGTAGCGATCCAGAGTGATATATATATATATATCGTATCAAATTCGATATTCAACTAATTTTGACTACAAAAAAAAAGGTTCCGCACTTGACGCCTGCTGTGCACTCGTAGCTCTTGGTAAAGCCTGTATGAGCCAAGACGCTTCCCCCGTTTGTGCGTACAATACATCGTTCAGTGCACAGAAAAGTACTGAAAATAATTGTACTTAAGGTGAACTTTTATCTTTTTAGACCAGAAACAGCAGCACTTTCAACAGGGTTTAAGGTAAATGAAAGTTAATGGCACTATATGAGCAGGGTGACTTTTTCTGTCTGCATGATTTCATCACTGTGTAACAGGAGGTTGTAATGACCCACAGAGATGACTCAAGATCTCAGTTTCTTGGCATGTACATGATTTCTTGACCCAGAATTACCAGATAAAGGTGCTTGATGTACCATAATTATGACATGCAAGTGCTTAATGTTCTCCAAAATTCACTGTTCTAATAAAATATTTTTTTTATTCCTGCTGTACTAATTCATATAATAACATAACTAATAATACACTGTATTTTATGAATATACTAGCGACTTCCCCATCAAAAATGACGGGGAAATACAATTGTAAGGCAGGTAATGCTGTTTGCCCCAGACAGTAAGCTGAGATCCTTCGGCGTCCAGCGGGCCTGGCGCTGAGTGCCTTTGGCACTCATGGTGTGGCTGGCAATGAGCGCCTTGCTGTTGATTGCGATCGTGTACAGTGGCGTTTTTTTAAGTGTTGTATGTTTTAATTATAATTAATTACTAAATAAAGTAAATGATACCTTACTGATTTGTAGTTAATATATGCAGCAATGAATGTGCTGAAGAGCTAACAATCTGTTTTGATGTTCCTGCAGCATCCAATGTAGATTTGCAGTGTTGTGGAGCTGAGGTGTAAGTGTCAGCAATGTGTGCAGTGTGTAGTGTAAATAGGCGAGGAAAAGCCGTTAGTGTAGCTGTGTACTTCCGCATTGTGTAAGTTAGTGTTGTAAAATGGCGGCGAATGTGTATGTGGTACGCGGGTGTGGATGATTTAGCGCCCTTGCTAATGGTGTATGTTGTAGGTCGTACGGGTTTTAGTAAAAGTCGTATGTGCCTGTCGTTTTTTTCGCGGCTTTAGGGGTCGTGTAGCCTTGTTTTCGTTTTTTTTCTGCAGCCATTTTTTTTCTCGCTTAGGGAGGTTTGGAGTGTTTACATTTTTTAAATTCTACTGAAATCGATGTTATTTGTTTGTATTTATTGTATTTTTAATGTTTTCGGCTGTGATCGGGTTGTCCGTAAGGTCGTATTTTTGCAAGTCCATAATGTATTTTTTTAAGTCCCCCGGGTCGTATTTATTACTGAAATCGATGTTATTTGTTTGTATTTATTGTATTTTTTATGTTTTCGGCTGTGCGCTGGTTGTCCGTTAAGGTCGTATTTTTGCGAGTCCGTATTTATTTTTGCAAGTCCGCAATTTTCCAGAAGTCCGCAATTTTTTGGGGGGTCAGTCCTGAGGCTCGTATTTTTTGTGTAAGCCTGTATTTAGTCATTGGGTGTTTTGTCGGCATTTGCGCTCTGCAATGAGTCTTGGGCTCTTTGCAGCCGACATGGGAGCCTCCACCTCCGCAAATGAGGCCCCTTGCTTCGCGAGGGTCTGCATTTGCAGTCCGAAAGTTGTACGGGTCTTAGGGATGAGCGCCTACGGCGCTTACCTCCACCAGCGCAAGGATGCCTTTGGCGCGCCTTGCCTGGTCGCAACCGTTGCCCTCGCTCTGGCAGTTTCCCTGTTGCGTTACCAACGGATTTTGCCAAGCCCGCCTGCTGACAACTATATATGTTATTACACTGTCTTATGATTTTTGCAGGAAGCTCTGTTTCTGGACAAATATATTAAATCTGTATTTTTTAAATATTTTAATGTAAAATGTTTTAATTGATTTGTTTAATTCATTGCATATATTTATGGTTTCACATTATGCATACTGCTGTCCCATAAGATTTGCACAGGAAAGCAGTTTGACTTTGCTTTAACTTCATTTTCTACTTTAGCCAATCTAATAGCTATTTTTACATGACTTGTTATATTTGAGAAGTAAATTGGTTGGCTCATCATAAAAATACTTGTGTACAGTGGATATAAAAAGTCTACACACCCCTGTTAAAATGTCAGGTTTCTCTTCTGTAAAAAAATGAGACAAAGATAAATCATTTCAGAACTTTTTCCACCTTTAATGTGACCTATAAACTGTACAACTCAATTGAAAAACAAACTGAAATCTTTTAGGTAGAGGGAAGAAAAAATATAAAATAATATGGTTGCATAAGTATGCACACGCTTAAACTAATACTTTGTTGAAGCCCCTTTTGATTTTATTACAGCAATCAGTCTTTTTGGGTATGAGTCTATCAGCATGGCACATTTTGACTTGGCAAGATTTGCCCACTCTGCTTTGCAAAAACACCCCAAATCTGTCAGATTGCGAGGACATCTCCTGTGCACAGCCCTCTTCAGATCACCCCACAGATTTTCAATCAGATTCAGGTCTGGGCTCTGGCTGGGCCATTCCAAAACTTTAATCTTCTTCTGGTGAAGCCATTCCTTTGTTGATTTGGATGTATGCTTTGGGTCGTTGTCATGCTGAAAGATGAAGTTCCTCTTCATGTTCAGCTTTCTAGCAGAAGCCTGAAGGTTTTGTGCCAATATTGACTAGTATTTGGAACTGTTCATAATTCCCTCTATCTATCTATCTATCTATCTATCTATCTATCTATCTATCTAAGGCCCCAGTTCAAGCTGAAGAAAACTTCACTGTGGGTATGGTGTTCTTTTGGTGATGTTCCGGGTTTGTTTTTCCAAACATAACTTTTGGAATTATGGCCAAAAAGTAAACCTTGGTTTCATCAGACCATAACACCTTTTCCCCCATGCTTTTGGGAGACTTCAGATGTGTTTTTGCAAAATGTAGCCTGGCTTGGATGTTTTTCTTTGTAAGAAAAGGCTTTCGTCTTGCCACTCTCCCCCATAGCCCAGACATATGAAGAACACGGGAGATTGTTGTCACATGTACCATACAGCCAGTACTTGCCAGATATTCCTGCATCTCCTTTAATGTTGCTGTAGGCCTCTTGGTAGCCACCCAGACCAGTTTTCTTCTCGTCTTTACATCAATTTTGGAGGGAGCTCCAGTTCTTGGTAATGTCACTGTTGTGCCATATTTTCTCCAATTGATGATGACTGTCTTCACTGTGTTCCATGGTATAGCTAATGCCTTGGAAATTCTTTTGTACCCTTCTCCTGACTGATACCTTTTAACAATGAGATCCCTCTGATGCTTTGGAAGCTCTCTGTGGACAATGACTTTTGCTGTGGGATGCAACTAAGAAAATTTCAGGAAAGATCAACTAGAGCAGCTGAACTTTATTTGGGGTTAATCAGAGGCACTTTAAATGATGGCAGGTGTATGCTGACTCCAATTTGACACAATTTGGAATGTGATTGCTTAATTCTGAACACAGCTACATCCCAGTTATAAGAGGGTGTGCAGACTTATGCAACCACATTATTTTTCTATTTTTTATTTCCCTCCACCTAAAAGATTTCAGTTTGTTTTTCAATTGAGTTGTACAGTTTATAGGGCCCATTAAAGGTGGAAAAAGTTCTGAAATGATTTATCTTTGTCTCATTTTTTTACAGCACAGAAACCTGACATTTTAACAGGGGTGTGTAGACTTTTTTTATATCCACTGTAGATGGAAAGATTGGATTCTAAACAAGAACCTACTTTAACAGAGATGGAATTTTATGGATAAACAGAAATATAAGAGATACAGTTTATGTGAACCACAGACTCTGTAAAGCTTTTTTCCCCTAGTAGGACTGCAGGGGGATAACTTTCCTGCTTAGTTAATGAGCTGCACCTGGACAGACCTGATTTAAGACTGCTCCTGGAGTATGAGAGGGGCTGCTTATGGACTAATTGTTTGCAGTTTGTGTGACCTAAAGAAAGATACATGGTGAGACAGCAGTCTGCAGCTTGTGACCATCTGGAGCAGAGTGGAGACCTGGAAATCTGAAATCAAACTATTGGACTGTTTGTTTTGCTCCACCCAGGTTTATCTGGATGAGAGCTGTTTAGTGAAGGTAGTGTTTCAGGGATATTGTTATCTTTTATTTGTTGTACCTTTTTTTTTTTTAGTAAAACTTGAAAAAGTATATCCAGCCTCTTGTATTGTGTCCTCCATCAATTTGCATGAAACACAGACACAAGCCCAGAGGAGACTGATAACTTCTCACAGTTCAAACAAACATATACACATTTCACTCTGTATTATCTAATTTTGTTTTCATTGTAACACATATTTCTGTATTTCTTATATTTCTGTTTATACATAAGATGCCATCTCTGTTAAAGAAGGTTCTTGTCTAGAATCCAATCTTGCCATATACACAAGTATTTTTATGATGACCAACCAATCTACTTCTCAAATATAACAAGTCTTGTAAAAATGCTATTAGACTGGCTAAAATAGAAAATGAAGTCAATTGCAAAGGAGAGTAAGACTATTTTTTTAAAATATATTAATGGGAAGAAGGCCAGGAAGGAAGCTATAGGTACATTACAATATGACACAGGCCGTCTGATAATTAGTGACCAGGAAAAGGCAGATGAGCTAAATAGGTTCTTTTCTTTGGTATACACAAGGAAGGTACCAGGGGTTGGGACACGACAACATAATGGGGCTACACTACCATCACTAAATAATTGGTTAACACAGGAAGTAATCCAAAAGCGATTGGAGAAAAATAATGTTAATAAAGCCAGGTCCTGATGGAATAGATCCAAGGGTACTGAGGGAACTGGGTTCTGTAATAGCCAAACCATTATATCTAATCTTTCAGATGAAGGGAGCAAGAGCAAATCTGGGGAATTATAGACCAGTGAGCCTCACTTCTGTAGTGGGAAAGCTAATATACAAGCATATGTCTATTTGAAAGGATTATAAGTAGGAGTCAACATGGGTTTATGAGGGATAGGTCATGTCAAACAAATGTAATTAGTTTCTATGAGGAGGTTAGTAGGAACTTGGATCAGGGCAGCTCAGTGGATGTAGTCTTTTTTTTTTTTTGATACAGTGCCACATGGGAGACTATTATGCAAACTAGGGGATACAGGAATTGCAGTAAATATCTGCTCATGGATTGAGAGCTGACTAAAAGACAGGAAGCAAAGGGTTGTTGTAAATGGAACATACTCCGATTGGACTAATGTGGTAAGTGGGGTTCCTCAGGGTTCAGTATTAGGTCCTCTCCTTTTTAACATATTTTTTTAAATACTTAGAAGTAAGACTGGAAAGTATTGACTTCATATTTGCTGATGACACAAAGTTGTGCAAGGTAATTATATTAGAAAAGAATGTACTTTCCCTCCAAAGGGATTTACATAAACTAGAAGATTTTGGGAGTAATTGTGGACAACCACCTAGATAACAGTGCCCAATGCCAAGTAGCAGCTGCAAAGGCAAATACAATATTAGCATGTATTAAGAAGGGTATAGAAGCCAGGGAAGCAAATATAATTCTGCCACTATACAAATCTCTAGTACGCCCTCATTTGGAATATAAAGGACAATTTTGGGCACCACTTCATAAAAAGGACATTGTAGAGCAGAGATGGGCAACAAAATTAATACGGGGAAAGGAGGGGTTAATTTATGAAGAAAGACTAACCAAATTAAACTTTATAGAAGAAAGTTGCCTACAAGGGGATACGATTACCTTATATAAATACATCCAAAGTCAATATAAGGTTTTGTTAGGGAAACTTTTTGTGGCAGGAGGTTTTAAACTGACAAGAGGACATCCTTTGAGGTTAGAAGGAAAAAGATTCTACCTTAGGCTAAAAAAAGGTTCTTCGCAGTAAGGGTGGTTAATCTGTGGAACTCTCTACCAAAGGAAATTGTGACAGTAGATTCTATAGATAACTTTAAAAAGGTGGTTATATATTTTTGAATAAAAAGGGCATTCAGGGTTATCATGGATAATTAGAGAAAGGAGAATATTGAGCCAGAGAGGAATCCGATTGACAGAATTTTGGGTTCAGAAAGACCCTTTTTCCTCTTATGAGACAATTGCCACTGTTTCAGTGGGTCACTTTGTTTGCCTTCCTCTGCATTAATTAACAATTCACTAATTACAAGGATCAAAGGAGATCTAAGAAGGTCGAACTTGACAGACTAAATCTATGTTACTCTCATACAACTTAGCCAATATCCTTTGACATACAGTATACACATATCCACCATTGACGTATGACATACTTTTAGCGATAGAGCCTTGTGCTGTCCGTCTGTATGTGCTAATTTGAGACTAATATCAGATCCGTTTTCAAGAGAAAGCTGTTCATTAAGAAGTCTCTTCTGAGGTCTGAGAATTGGTTGAACATTTCTGGTACATCTGTACCAGGATTGTAGAGCTTTGTTTTGTCTTTCTTTTAGATATGTCAACCCTACTAATGGTACAACCCAATGAATGACTTTTGTATGGTTGTAATAGGATGTTTTCATTACATTCTGTTTCGTGTATGAAATACAGAAATAGGTCTAAAAAATATATTCTTCTATAAAAATAGATCTTGAGTTATGGCACCAACATCTGGTAATTCTCTTGGTATTTAGTTCCCCTACAGAGTCTCTGATATTCAGAAATCCCTTTATTTTGTCATGTTACTTCCATTAACGGGCCATTGTAGTTCAAGAAAAATGCACTTGTTTATAAAATAATAGATGTAATACGTGGACAAAATAATATTTTTTGATAAATCCGAATTTCTGAAAACTTTCTCTGAATATAGGAATCCATCCTGACTTTGTTACATCACTTCCTGGTCTGAATCTCCGTCCTGACTTTGTTACATCACTTCCTGGGCTGAATCTCCGTCCTGACTTTGTTACATCACTTCCTGGGCTGAATCTCCGTCCTGACTTTGTTACATCGCTTCCTGGGCTGAATCTCCGTCCTGACTTTGTTACATCGCTTCCTGGGCTGAATCTCCGTCCTGACTTTATTACATCACTTCCTGGGCTGAATCTCCGTCCTGACTTTGTTACATCACTTCCTCGGCTGAATCATGAGTGTGTTCATTTATCTATCAGTGGAGGGAGGGGTTGTGGAGGAAAGAACAGGGAGATACCTAAATGCTTTGTTAGATAATTGGATCTGACCACACCACTTCCCTTTCATTGGGTACGAAAAAGTAGGTTGCTTGCATCAGGAAATAAAACACACCAGCAAATTATTAGCTCCTCCAGGTACCATCAGATGTATCATCAAGTGATATTTTGCTAATTAAAATTAGGCCTAATGACCTTTTCCCTGCTTAATTAAGCCTTTAGTCAAAGTTTCTAAGCATATTTAGTTTAGTTACTTTTCAGTGGTCATTTATGGTTGTCCTCTTTCCTTCATAGATCTGGGTCCGATCCCTGTCATATAAATCCATTCCCCGAGATTGGGACATTTCGTAGTTGTTATCTGTAACCTTGATACACACATTGCTATGAAAAGAGGACGCACTTAATACAAAAACACAGAACCATTTAATATTACCTTGAAAAACAATTCATGTTATGAAACTAAGTGCAATTGTATATTTGAAAACATGTATATTATGTACAATACAGTTATAGTGCGAGTGCGTGGAAACCTTTGGATCCGCTTGTTACATTTAACATATAAAAAAACTGATTTTATATAAGTGACCTAATAATTTAAACGTTTTTGTTTTTAAAGGACCAGTGTAGTCCCATTTTTCTATTCAAGTCTTCCATTTTATTTACTGCTTTCAATTAGTCCTACTGGCAGCTTTAGCTGATACACTTCCACTCTTAGCATACACTTCCACTTATAATACTGAGCCGCACATTATCATACTGAGACGCACATTATAATGTCTGAGCTGCACATTATCATACTGAGCTGCACATTATCATACTGAGCCGCACATTATCATACTGAGCTGCACATTATCATACTGAGCCTCACATTATCATACTGAGCTGCACATTATCATACTGAGCCGCACATTATCATACTGAGCTGCACATTATCATACTGAGCCGCACATTATCATACTGATCTGCACATTATCATACTGATCTGCACATTATCATACTGATCTGCACATTATCATACTGAGCCTCACATTATCATACTGAGCTTCACATTATCATAGTGAGCCGCACATTATCATACTGAGCTGGACATTATCATACTGAGCATCACATTATCATACTGAGCCTCACATTATCATACTGAGCCTCACATTATCATACTGAGCCTCACATTATCATACTGAGCCGCACATTATCATACTGAGACGCACATTATCATACTGAGACGCACATTATCATACTGATCTTCACATTATCATACTGAGCCGCACATTATCATACTGACCTGCACATTATCATACTGAGACGCACATTATCATACTAAGCTGCACATTATCATACTAATCTGCACATTATCATACTGAGCCGCACATTATCATACTGAGCCACACATTATCATACTGAGCTGCATGTTATCATACTGAGATGCACATTATCATACTGAGCGCATATTATCATACTGAGCCACATATTATCATACTGAGCCACATATTATCATACTGAGCCACTGTGACAGATTCACTGCCACTCTCAGGATCTGTGCCTTGTTTTCCAGCACCACAATGGAGTACTCTGGAGCCTTTTGTATGGTTTAACAGATCTTGCGGCTAATTTGGCAGCATAAAGGAAAATAATCAAAACAGAAAATAAATCCTAGCATCTCTTTGAAGCCCTACCTACACTTTTAACTGCAGTTCCCTCACTGCTCATTATTCATAATACAGTCCAAAACACAGGCCTGCACACTTGCCTATTTTAGAGTCCACTCCCTTCCGGATCTGAAATCCATCTGCAGAGGAGCTTTGTCTCTTTGACCTCTCCAGTCACGCTAGACACTCTTCTCAATGTCTCTCAACTGCGCTGGCTGTATGCTTCCGGGCAGCCAGACTGGCTTTCCAGGTCTCACTGACCTCTCTCTCGCCACACAGAGCTGTCTCAGGCTTCCTTTGTCTCTTCACAGGCTCCCAATCCTCCAACTGGAGGTAGCAGCAGGCCCTGATTGCAGCCACACCCCTGCCTTTTGAGCAAGTTGTTAACTCTCTCACTTCTGGGGAGAAGTCTTGAAGAGCTCTCTTCTGACCCCTGGTGGCACTTCTCACAGCCACACATTATCATACTGAGCTGCACATTATCATACTGAGCCTCACATTATCATACTGACCTGCACATTATCATACTGAGCTGCACATTATCATACTGAGCATCACATCATCATACTGGGACGCACATTATCATACTGAGCCTCAAATTATCATACTGAGCCGTACATTATCATACTGAGCCGCACATTATCATACTGAGCCTCACATTATCATACTGAGCCTTACATTATTATACTGAGCCTTACATTATCATACTGACCTGCACATTATCATACTGAGCTGCACATTATCATACTGAGCTGCACATTATCATACTGAGACACACATTATCATACTGACCCGCAAATTATCATACTGAGACTCACATTATCATACTGAGCCACACATTATCATACCGATCCGCACATTATCATACTGATCCGCACATTATCATACTGAGCCGCACATTATCATACTGAGCCGCACATTATCATACTGACCCTCACATTATCATACTGAGCCGCACATTATCATACTTAGCTGCACATTATCATACTGAGCCGCACATTATCATACTTAGCTGCACATTATCATACTGAGCCGCACATTATCATACTGAGCAGCACATTATCATACTGAGCCTCACATTATCATACTGATCCGCACATTATCATACTGAGCTGCACATTATCATACTGAGCTTCACATTATCATAGTGAGCAGCACATTATCATACTGAGCATCACATTATCATACTGAGCTGCACATTATCATACTGAGCATCACATTATCATACTGAGCCGCACATTATCATACTGATCTGCACATTATCATACTGAGCCTCACATTATCATACTGAGCCACACATTATCATACTGAGCTGCACATTATCATACTGAGCCTCACATTATCATACTGAGCTTCACATTATCATACTGAGCTGCACATTATCATACTGAGCCTCACATTATCATACTGACCTGCACATTATCATACTGATCCGCACATTATCATACTGAGCTGCACATTATCATACTGAGCATCACATTATCATACTGAGCATCACATTATCATACTGAGCTTCACATTATCATAGTGAGCCGCACATTATCATACTGAGCCTCACATTATCATACTGAGCCGCACATTATCATACTGAGACGCACATTATAATGTCTGAGCTGCACATTATCATACTGAGCTGCACATTATCCTACTGACCAACACATTATCATACTGAGCTGCACATTATCATACTGAGCTGCACATTATCCTACTGACCAACACATTATCATACTGAGCATCACATTATCATACTGAGCTTCACATTATCATAGTGAGCCGCACATTATCATACTGAGCCTCACATTATCATACTGAGCCGCACATTATCATACTGAGACGCACATTATAATGTCTGAGCTGCACATTATCATACTGAGCTGCACATTATCCTACTGAGCCTAACATTATCATACTGAGCTGTACATTATCATACTGACCAACACATTATCATACTGAGCTGCACATTATCATACTGACCAACACATTATCATACTGATCCGCACATTATCATACTGACCAGCACATTATCATACTGAGCTGCACATTATCATACTGATCTGCACATTATCATACTGACCAGCACATTATCATACTGAGCCGTACATTATCATACTGACCAACACATTATCATACTGAGCTGCACATTATCATACTGACCAACACATTATCATACTGATCCGCACATTATCATACTGACCAGCACATTATCATACTGAGCTGCACATTATCATACTGATCTGCACATTATCATACTGACCAGCACATTATCATACTGAGCCTCACATTATCATACTGACCAACACATTATCATACTGAGCCGCACATTATCATACTGAGCCTCACATTATCATACTGAGCCGCAAATTATCATACTGAGCCGCACATTATCATACTGACCAACACATTATCATACTGAGCCGCACATTATCATACTGACCAACACATTATCATACTGAGCCGTACATTATCATACTAAGCCTCACATTATCATACTGAGCCGCACATTATCATACTAAGCCTCACATTATCATACTGAGCCGCACATTATCATACTGAGCATCACATTATCATACTGATCCTCACATTATCATACTGAGCCGCACATTATCATACTGAGACGCACATTATCATACTGAGCCTCACATTATCATACTTACCTGCACATTATCATACTGAGCATCACATTATCATACTGAGCCGCACATTATCATACTGAGCATCACATTATCATACTGAGCCGCACATTATCATACTGAGCATCACATTATCATACTGAGCCGCACATTATCATACTGAGCATCACATTATCATACTGAGCCGCACATTATCATACTGACCTGCACATTATCATACTGAGCCGTACATTATCATACTGAGCCTCACATTATCATACTGAGCATCACATTATCATACTGAGCCTCACATTATCATACTGAGCTGCACATTATCATACTGAGCATCACATTATCATACTGAGCCTCACATTATCATACTGAGCTGCACATTATCATACTGAGCCTCACATTATCATACTGAGCCTCACATTATCATACTGAGCCTCACATTATCATACTGAGCCTCACATTATCATACTGAGCCTCACATTATCATACTGAGACGCACATTATCATACTGATCCGCACATTATCATACTGAGCTGCACATTATCATACTGATCCGCACATTATCATACTGAGCATCACATTATCATACTGAGCTGCACATTATCATACTGAGCTGCACATTATCATACTGAGCCTCACATTATCATACTGAGCCTCACATTATCATACTGAGCTGCACATTATCATACTGAGCATCACATTATCATACTGAGCATCACATTATCATACTGATCCTCACATTATCATACTGAGCATCACATTATCATACTGAGCTGCACATTATCATACTGAGCATCACATTATCATACTGAGCATCACATTATCATACTGAGCTGCACATTATCATACTGAGCATCACATTATCATACTGATCCTCACATTATCATACTGAGCTGCACATTATCATACTGAGCCGCACATTATCATACTGAGCCTCACATTATCATACTGAGCATCACATTATCATACTGAGCTGCACATTATCATACTGAGCATCACATTATCATACTGAGCCTCACATTATCATACTGAGCTGCACATTATCATACTGATCCGCACATTATCATACTGAGCATCACATTATCATACTGATCCTCACATTATCATACTGAGCTGCACATTATCATACTGATCCGCACATTATCATACTGAGCATCACATTATCATACTGAGCCTCACATTATCATACTGAGCTGCACATTATCATACTGAGCATCACATTATCATACTGAGCATCACATTATCATACTGAGCATCACATTATCATACTGAGCTGCACATTATCATACTGAGCATCACATTATCATACTGAGCATCACATTATCATACTGAGCTGCACATTATCATACTGAGCATCACATTATCATACTGAGCTGCACATTATCATACTGAGCCTCACATTATCATACTGATCCTCACATTATCATACTGAGCCTCACATTATCATACTGAGCCTCACATTATCATACTGAGCATCACATTATCATACTGAGCTGCATATTATCATACTGACCTGCACATTATCATACTGAGCATCACATTATCATACTGAGCCGCACATTATCATACTGATCTGCACATTATCATACTGATCTGCACATTATCATACTGACCTGCACATTATCATACTGAGCATCACATTATCATACTGAGCCGCACATTCTCATACTGATCTGCACATTATCATACTGAGCTGCACATTATCATACTGAGCATCACATTATCATACTGAGCCTCACATTATCATACTGACCTGCACATTATCATACTGACCTGCACATTATCATACTGAGCTGCATATTATCATACTGACCTGCACATTATCATACTGAGCATCACATTATCATACTGAGCCGCACATTATCATACTGATCTGCACATTATCATACTGATCTGCACATTATCAAACTGACCTGCACATTATCATACTGAGCATCACATTATCATACTGAGCCTCACATTATCATACTGAGCTGCACATTATCATACTGATCTGCACATTATCATACTGAGCTGCACAATATCATACTGAGCATCACATTATCATACTGAGCCTCACATTATCATACTGACCTGCACATTATCATACTGACCTGCACATTATCATACTGAGCCTCACATTATCATACTGAGCCGCACATTATCATACTGAGCCTCACATTATCATACTGAGCCTCACATTATCATACTGAGCCTCACATTATCATACTGAGCCTCACATTATCATACTGAGCCTCACATTATCATACTGAGCATCACATTATCATACTGAGCTGCACATTATCATACTGAGCCGCACATTATCATACTGAGCTGCACATTATCATACTGAGCTGCACATTATCATACTGAGCCGCACATTATCATACTGAGCTGCACATTATCATACTGACCTGCACATTATCATACTGAGCCTCACATTATCATACTGAGCATCACATTATCATACTGAGCCTCACATTATCATACTGAGCATCACATTATCATACTGAGCTGCACATTATCATACTGAGCCCCACATTATCATACTGAGCCCCACATTATCATACTGAGCATCACATTATCATACTGATCCGCACATTATCATACTGAGCATCACATTATCATACTGAGCATCACATTATCATACTGAGCTGCACATTATCATACTGAGCCTCACATTATCATACTGAGCCTCACATTATCATACTGAGCCTCACATTATCATACTGAGCCGCACATTATCATACTGAGCCCCACATTATCATACTGAGCTGCACATTATCATACTGAGCCTCACATTATCATACTGATCCCCACATTATCATACTGAGCTGCACATTATCATACTGACCTGCACATTATCATACTGAGCCGCACATTATCACACTGAGCAGCACATTATCATACTGAGCCTCACATTATCATACTGATCTGCACATTATCATACTGATCTGCACATTATCATACTGAGCAGCACATTATCATACTGAGCTGCACATTATCATACTGAGCAGCACATTATCATACTGAGCCGCACATTATCATACTGAGCCTCACATTATCATACTGACCTGCACATTATCATACTGAGCCGCACATTATCATACTGAGCCTCACATTATCATACAGAGCCGCACATTATCATACTGAGCTGCACATTATCATACTGATCTGCACATTATCATACTGAGCATCACATTATCATACTGATCTGCACATTATCATACTGAGCTGCACATTATCATACTGAGCCTCACATTATCATACTGAGCCTCACATTATCATACTGAGCCTCACATTATCATACTGAGCCGCACATTATCATACTGAGCATCACATTATCATACTGACCTGCACATTATCATACTGAGCATCACATTATCATACTGAGCATCACATTATCATACTGACCTGCACATTATCATACTGAGCCGCACATTATCATACTGATCCGCACATTATCATACTGAGCATCACATTATCATACTGAGCATCACATTATCATACTGACCTGCACATTATCATACTGAGCCGCACATTATCATACTGAGCCTCACATTATCATACTGATCTGTACATTATCATACTGATCCTCACATTATCATACTGACCCTCACATTATCATACTGATCTGCACATTATCATACTGAGCATCACATTATCATACTGACCCTCACATTATCATACTGAGCCTCACATTATCATACTGAGCCTCACATTATCATACTGACCTGCACATTATCATACTGACCCTCACATTATCATACTGAGCATCACATTATCATACTGAGCTGCACATTATCATACTGATCCTCACATTATCATACTGATCTGCACATTATCATACTGATCCTCACATTATCATACTGAGCTGCACATTATCATACTGACCTGCACATTATCATACTGAGCATCACATTATCATACTGAGCCGCACATTATCATACTGATCCTCACATTATCATACTGATCTGCACATTATCATACTGACCTGCACATTATCATACTGAGCATCACATTATCATACTGATCCTCACATTATCATACTGAGCCGCACATTATCATACTGAGCTGCACATTATCATACTGACCTGCACATTATCATACTGACCTGCACATTATCATACTGATCCTCACATTATCATACTGACCTGCACATTATCATACTGATCCTCACATTATCATACTGATCTGCACATTATCATACTGAGACACACATTATCATACTGAGCCGCACATTATCATACTGAGCATCACATTATCATACTGAGCTGCACATTATCATACTGACCTGCACATTATCATACTGAGCATCACATTATCATACTGAGCCTCACATTATCATACTGAGCCTCACATTATCATACTGAGCTGCACATTATCATACTGAGCCTCACATTATCATACTGAGCCGCACATTATCATACTGACCCTCACATTATCATACTGACCTGCACATTATCATACTGAGCCGCACATTATCATACTGAGCCTCACATTATCATACTGACCTGCACATTATCATACTGAGCCTCACATTATCATACTGAGCATCACATTATCATACTGAGCCGCACATTATCATACTGACCTGCACATTATCATACTGAGCCTCACATTATCATACTGAGCATCACATTATCATACTGAGCATCACATTATCATACTGACCTGCACATTATCATACTGACCAACACATTATCATACTGAGCATCACATTATCATACTGACCTGCACATTATCATACTGATCTGCACATTATCATACTGAGCATCACATTATCATACTGAGCATCACATTATCATACTGACCTGCACATTATCATACTGATCTGCACATTATCATACTGAGCCGCACATTATCATACTGATCTGCACATTATCATACTGAGCTGCACATTATCATACTGACCTGCACATTATCATACTTACCTGCACATTATCATACTGACCTGCACATTATCATACTGAGCATCACATTATCATACTGACCTGCACATTATCATACTGAGCATCACATTATCATACTGACCTGCACATTATCATACTGACCTGCACATTATCATATTGAGCTGCACATTATCATACTGACCTGCACATTATCATACTGACCTGCACATTATCATACTGAGCTGCACATTATCATACTGACCTGCACATTATCATACTGACCTGCACATTATCATACTGAGCCCCACATTATCATACTGATCCACACATTATCATACTGAGCCGCACATTATCATACTGAGCATCACATTATCATACTGAGCCGCACATTATCATACTGAGCCGCACATTATCATACTGAGCCTCACATTATCATACTGATCTGCACATTATCATACTGAGCCGCACATTATCATACTGAGCATCACATTATCATACTGAGCATCACATTATCATACTGAGCCGCACATTATCATACTGATCCTCACATTATCATACTGATCCGCACATTATCATACTGACCTGCACATTATCATACTGAGCATCACATTATCATACTGAGCAACACATTATCATACTGAGCCGCACATTATCATACTGAGCTGCACATTATCATACTGAGCATCACATTATCATACTGATCCGCACATTATCATACTGAGCCTCACATTATCATACTGATCCACACATTATCATACTGAGCCCCACATTATCATACTGAGCCGCACATTATCATACTGACCTGCACATTATCATACTGAGCATCACATTATCATACTGAGCCTCACATTATCATACTGAGCATCACATTATCATACTGATCTGCACATTATCATACTGAGCATCACATTATCATACTGAGCATCACATTATCATACTGAGCCGCACATTATCATACTGAGCCTCACATTATCATACTGAGCATCACATTATCATACTGAGCCGCACATTATCATACTGAGCCGCACATTATCATACTGACCCTCACATTATCATACTGACCTGCACATTATCATACTGACCTGCACATTATCATACTGAGCCTCACATTATCATACTGAGCTGCACATTATCATACTGAGCTGCACATTATCATACTGAGCCTCACATTATCATACTGAGCCTCACATTATCATACTGAGCCGCACAATATCATACTGAGCCGCACATTATCATACTGAGCCTCACATTATCATACTGAGCCTCACATTATCATACTGAGCCGCACATTATCATACTGAGCCTCACATTATCATACTGAGCCGCACATTATCATACTGAGCATCACATTATCATACTGAGCCCCACATTATCATACTGAGCATCACATTATCATACTGAGCCGCACATTATCATACTGAGCCGCACATTATCATACTGATCCACACATTATCATACTGAGCATCACATTATCATACTGAGCCGCACATTATCATACTGAGCCGCACATTATCATACTGAGCCTCACATTAACATACTGAGCTGCACATTATCATACTGACCTGCACATTATCATACTGAGCATCACATTATCATACTGAGCTGCACATTATCATACTGAGCCTCACATTATCATACTGAGCCTCACATTATCATACTGAGCCTCACATTATCATACTGAGCCTCACATTATCATACTGAGCCGCACATTATCATACTGAGCCGCACATTATCATACTGAGCCTCACATTATCATACTGAGCCACACATTATCATACTGATCCTCACATTATCATACTGATCCGCACATTATCATACTGAGCCGCACATTATCATACTGAGCATCACATTATCATACTGAGCCTCACATTATCATACTGAGCCTCACATTATCATACTGAGCCTCACATTATCATACTGAGCATCACATTATCATACTGAGCATCACATTATCATACTGAGCTGCACATTATCATACTGAGCCGCACATTATCATACTGAGCCTCACATTATCATACTGAGCCGCACATTATCATACTGATCCTCACATTATCATACTGAGCATCACATTATCATACTGAGCCTCACATTATCATACTGAGCCGCACATTATCATACTGAGCATCACATTATCATACTGAGCCTCACATTATCATACTTAGCTGCACATTATCATACTGATCTGCACATTATCATACTGAGCCTCACATTATCATACTTAGCTGCACATTATCATACTGAGCCTCACATTATCATACTGAGCCTCACATTATCATACTGATCTGCACATTATCATACTGAGCCGCACATTATCATACTGATCTGCACATTATCATACTGAGCTGCACATTATCATACTGATCTGCACATTATCATACTGAGCCTCACATTATCATACTGATCTGCACATTATCATACTGAGCCTCACATTATCATACTTAGCTGCACATTATCATACTGAGCCTCACATTATCATACTGAGCTGCACATTATCATACTGATCTGCACATTATCATACTGAGCCGCACATTATCATACTGAGCATCACATTATCATACTGAGCCTCACATTATCATACTGAGCCTCACATTATCATACTGAGCCTCACATTATCATACTGAGCCGCACATTATCATACTGAGCATCACATTATCATACTGAGCATCACATTATCATACTGAGCATCACATTATCATACTGATCCTCACATTATCATACTGAGCCTCACATTATCATACTGAGCCTCACATTATCATACTGAGCCGCACATTATCATACTGAGCCTCACATTATCATACTGAGCATCACATTATCATACTGAGCCCCACATTATCATACTGATCCGCACATTATCATACTGAGCCGCACATTATTATACTGAGCATCACATTATCATACTGAGCATCACATTATCATACTGAGCCTCACATTATCATACTGAGCCGCACATTATCATACTGATCCTCACATTATCATACTGACCTGCACATTATCATACTGAGCCTCACATTATCATACTGAGCCTCACATTATCATACTGATCTGCACATTATCATACTGAGCCGCACATTATCATACTGATCTGCACATTATCATACTGAGCTGCACATTATCATACTGATCTGCACATTATCATACTGAGCCTCACATTATCATACTGATCTGCACATTATAATACTGAGCCTCACATTATCATACTGAGCTGCACATTATCATACTGATCTGCACATTATCATACTGATCCTCACATTATCATACTGATCTGCACATTATCATACTGAGCCGCACATTATCATACTGAGCATCACATTATCATACTGAGCCGCACATTATCATACTGAGCCGCACATTATCATACTGATCCACACATTATCATACTGAGCATCACATTATCATACTGAGCCGCACATTATCATACTGAGCCGCACATTATCATACTGAGCCTCACATTAACATACTGAGCTGCACATTATCATACTGACCTGCACATTATCATACTGAGCATCACATTATCATACTGAGCCGCACATTATCATACTGAGCCGCACATTATCATACTGAGCCTCACATTATCATACTGAGCCTCACATTATCATACTGAGCCTCACATTATCATACTGAGCCTCACATTATCATACTGAGCTGCACATTATTATACTGAGCCACACATTATCATACTGAGCCGCACATTATCATACTGATCCGCACATTATCATACTGAGCCTCACATTATCATACTGAGCCGCACATTATCATACTGAGCCTCACATTATCATACTGAGCCTCACATTATCATACTGAGCCGCACATTATCATACTGAGCCGCACATTATCATACTGATCCTCACATTATCATACTGATCTGCACATTATCATACTGAGCCTCACATTATCATACTGAGAAGGACATTATCATACTGAGAAGGACATTATCATACTGAGCCGCACATTATCATACTGATCCTCACATTATCATACTGAGCTGCACATTATCATACTGATCCTCACATTATCATACTGATCCGCACATTATCATACTGATCCTCACATTATCATACAGAGCTGCACATTATCATACTGAGCCTCACATTATCATACTGAGCCTCACATTATCATACTGAGCTGCACATTATCATACTGAGCCTCACATTATCATACTGATCCTCACATTATCATACTGAGCCTCACATTATCATACTGAGCCTCACATTATCATACTGAGCCGCACATTATCATACTGAGCCTCACATTATCATACTGAGCCTCACATTATCATACTGAGCCTCACATTATCATACTGAGCCTCACATTATCATACTGAGCATCACATTATCATACTGAGCATCACATTATCATACTGAGCCTCACATTATCATACTTAGCTGCACATTATCATACTGAGCCTCACATTATCATACTGAGCCGCACATTATCATACTGAGCCTCACATTATCATACTTAGCTGCACATTATCATACTGAGCATCACATTATCATACTGAGCCTCACATTATCATACTGATCTGCACATTATCATACTGAGCCTCACATTATCATACTGAGCTGCACATTATCATACTGATCCGCACATTATCATACTGAGCCTCACATTATCATACTGAGCCTCACATTATCATACTGATCTGCACATTATCATACTGAGCCTCACATTATCATACTGATCTGCACATTATCATACTGAGCCTCACATTATCATACTGAGCCGCACATTATCATACTGAGCCGCACATTATCATACTGAGCCTCACATTATCATACTTAGCTGCACATTATCATACTGAGCCGCACATTATCATACTGAGCCTCACATTATCATACTTAGCTGCACATTATCATACTGAGCCTCACATTATCATACTGAGCCTCACATTATCATACTGATCTGCACATTATCATACTGAGCCTCACATTATCATACTGATCCTCACATTATCATACTGAGCCTCACATTATCATACTGAGCCTCACATTATCATACTGAGCCGCACATTATCATACTGAGCCTCACATTATCATACTGAGCCTCACATTATCATACTGAGCCTCACATTATCATACTGAGCCTCACATTATCATACTGAGCATCACATTATCATACTGAGCATCACATTATCATACTGAGCCTCACATTATCATACTTAGCTGCACATTATCATACTGAGCCTCACATTATCATACTGAGCCCCACATTATCATACTGAGCCTCACATTATCATACTTAGCTGCACATTATCATACTGAGCATCACATTATCATACTGAGCCGCACATTATCATACTGAGCATCACATTATCATACTGAGCATCACATTATCATACTGAGCATCACATTATCATACTGAGCCTCACATTATCATACTGACCTGCACATTATCATACTGAGCCTCACATTATCATACTGAGCCTCACATTATCATACTGAGCCTCACATTATCATACTGAGCATCACATTATCATACTGAGCCTCACATTATCATACTGAGCCTCACATTATCATACCGACCTGCACATTATCATACCGACCTGCACATTATCATACTGAGCCTCACATTATCATACTGAGCCTCACATTATCATACTGAGCCTCACATTATCATACTGAGCCTCACATTATCATACTGACCTGCACATTATCATACTGATCTGCACATTATCATACTGACCCTCACATTATCATACTGAGCCTCACATTATCATACTGAGCCTCACATTATCATACTGAGCCGCACATTATCATACTGACCTGCACATTATCATACTGAGCCTCACATTATCATACTGAGCCTCACATTATCATACTGATCCTCACATTATCATACTGACCCTCACATTATCATACTGAGCATCACATTATCATACTGAGCATCACATTATCATACTGATCCTCACATTATCATACTGAGCCGCACATTATCATACTGACCAACACATTATCATACTGAGCCTCACATTATCATACTGATCCGCACATTATCATACTGAGCTGCACATTATCATACTGAGCCTCACATTATCAAACTGAGCATCACATTATCATACTGATCCGCACATTATCATACTGACCTGCACATTATCATACTGAGCTGCACATTATCATACTGATCCGCACATTATCATACTGAGCTGGACATTATCATACTGATCTGCACATTATCATACTGAGCTGCACATTATCATACTGAGCCTCACATTATCATACTGAGCATCACATTATCATACTGAGCATCACATTATCATACTGAGCCGCACATTATCATACTGAGCCGCACATTATCATACTGATCCTCACATTATCATACTGAGCCTCACATTATCATACTGAGCCTCACATTATCATACTGACCCGCACATTATCATACTGAGCCTCACATTATCATACTGAGCTGCACATTATCATACTGAGCATCACATTATCATACTGAGCCTCACATTATCATACTGAGCAGCACATTATCATACTGAGCCTCACATTATCATACTGAGCATCACATTATCATACTGAGCATCACATTATCATACTGAGCCTCACATTATCATACTGAGCCGCACATTATCATACTGATCCTCACATTATCATACTGAGCCTCACATTATCATACTGAGCTGCACATTAACATACTGAGCCTCACATTATCATACTGAGCCTCACATTATCATACTGAGCATCACATTATCATACTGATCCTCACATTATCATACTGAGCCTCACATTATCATACTGAGCATCACATTATCATACTGAGCCTCACATTATCATACTGAGCATCACATTATCATACTGAGCCTCACATTATCATACTGAGCCTCACATTATCATACTGACCCGCACATTATCATACTGAGCCTCACATTATCATACTGAGCTGCACATTATCATACTGAGCATCACATTATCATACTGAGCCTCACATTATCATACTGAGCAGCACATTATCATACTGAGCCTCACATTATCATACTGAGCCTCACATTATCATACTGAGCCTCACATTATCATACTGAGCCGCACATTAGCATACTGAGCATCACATTATCATACTGAGCCTCACATTATCATACTGAGCCTCACATTATCATACTGAGCCTCACATTATCATACTGAGCCTCACATTATCATACTGAGCCGCACATTATCATACTGAGCCTCACATTATCATACTGAGCCGCACATTATCATACTGAGCCTCACATTATCATACTGAGCCTCACATTATCATACTGAGCCGCACATTATCATACTGAGCATCACATTATCATACTGAGCCGCACATTATCATACTGAGCATCACATTATCATACTGAGCATCACATTATCATACTGAGCATCACATTATCATACTGAGCATCACATTATCATACTGAGCCTCACATTATCATACTGAGCATCACATTATCATACTGAGCATCACATTATCATACTGAGCATCACATTATCATACTGAGCCTCACATTATCATACTGATCCTCACATTATCATACTGAGCCTCACATTATCATACTGAGCCTCACATTATCATACTGAGCATCACATTATCATACTGAGCCTCACATTATCATACTGAGCCGCACATTATCATACTGACCAACACATTATCATACTGAGCCGCACATTATCATACTGACCAACACATTATCATACTGAGCCGCACATTATCATACTGATCTGCACATTATCATACTGAGCCTCACATTATCATACTGAGCCTCACATTATCATACTGAGCCGTACATTATCATACTGAGCCGCACATTATCATACTGAGCCTCACATTATCATACTGAGCTGCACATTATCATACTGAGCCTCACATTATCATACTGAGCTGCACATTATCATACTGAGCATCACATTATCATACTGATCCACACATTATCATACTGAGCATCACATTATCATACTGAGCATCACATTATCATACTGAGCTGCACATTATCATACTGAGCCTCACATTATCATACTGAGCCCCACATTATCATACTGAGCATCACATTATCATACTGATCCGCACATTATCATACTGAGCTGCACATTATCATACTGAGCCTCACATTATCATACTGAGCATCACATTATCATACTGAGCTTCACATTATCATACTGAGCCTCACATTATCATACTGAGCCCCACATTATCATACTGAGCATCACATTATCATACTGATCCGCACATTATCATACTGAGCTGCACATTATCATACTGAGCCTCACATTATCATACTGAGCATCACATTATCATACTGAGCCTCACATTATCATACTGATCCACACATTATCATACTGAGCATCACATTATCATACTGAGCCGCACATTATCATACTGAGCCGCACATTATCATACTGAGCCTCACATTATCATACTGAGCATCACATTATCATACTGAGCCTCACATTATCATACTGAGCCTCACATTATCATACTGAGCCTCACATTATCATACTGAGCCGCACATTATCATACTGAGCCGCACATTATCATACTGATCCTCACATTATCATACTGATCCTCACATTATCATACTGAGCCGCACATTATCATACTGAGCATCACATTATCATACTGAGCATCACATTATCATACTGATCCTCACATTATCATACTGAGCCTCACATTATCATACTGAGCCGCACATTATCATACTGAGCCTCACATTATCATACTGAGCCTCACATTATCATACTGATCTGCACATTATCATACTGAGCCGCACATTATCATACTGAGCATCACATTATCATACTGAGCATCACATTATCATACTGATCCTCACATTATCATACTGAGCCGCACATTATCATACTGAGCCGCACATTATCATACTGAGCCTCACATTATCATACTGAGCTGCACATTATCATACTGAGCCTCACATTATCATACTGAGCATCACATTATCATACTGAGCCGCACATTATCATACTGAGCATCACATTATCATACTGAGCCTCACATTATCATACTGAGCATCACATTATCATACTGAGCCTCACATTATCATACTGATCCACACATTATCATACTGAGCATCACATTATCATACTGAGCCGCACATTATCATACTGAGCCGCACATTATCATACTGAGCCTCACATTATCATACTGAGCATCACATTATCATACTGAGCCTCACATTATCATACTGAGCCTCACATTATCATACTGAGCCTCACATTATCATACTGAGCCGCACATTATCATACTGAGCCGCACATTATCATACTGATCCTCACATTATCATACTGATCTGCACATTATCATACTGAGCCTCACATTATCATACTGAGCCTCACATTATCATACTGACCTGCACATTATCATACTGAGCCTCACATTATCATACTGATCTGCACATTATCATACTGAGCCTCACATTATCATACTGAGCATCACATTATCATACTGAGCATCACATTATCATACTGATCCTCACATTATCATACTGAGCCGCACATTATCATACTGAGCCGCACATTATCATACTGAGCCTCACATTATCATACTGAGCCGCACATTATCATACTGAGCCTCACATTATCATACTGAGCATCACATTATCATACTGAGCATCACATTATCATACTGAGCCTCACATTATCATACTGAGCTGCACATTATCATACTGATCCGCACATTATCATACTGAGCATCACATTATCATACTGAGCCTCACATTATCATACTGAGCCTCACATTATCATACTGAGCCTCACATTATCATACTGAGCCGCACATTATCATACTGAGCATCACATTATCATACTGAGCCGCACATTATCATACTGAGCATCACATTATCATACTGAGCCTCACATTATCATACTGAGCCTCACATTATCATACTGAGCCTCACATTATCATACTGATCCGCACATTAACATACTGAGCCTCACATTATCCTACTGAGCCTCACATTATCATACTGAGCCTCACATTATCATACTGAGCCTCACATTATCATACTGACCAACACATTATCATACTGAGCCTCACATTATCATACTGATCCACACATTATCATACTGAGCCCCACATTATCATACTGAGCATCACATTATCATACTGAGCCTCACATTATCATACTGAGCATCACATTATCATACTGAGCTGCACATTATCATACTGACCAACACATTATCATACTGAGCATCACATTATCATACTGAGCCTCACATTATCATACTGAGCTTCACATTATCATACTGAGCTTCACATTATCATACTGACCTGCACATTATCATACTGATCTGCACATTATCATACTGATCCTCACATTATCATACTGAGCCGCACATTATCATACTGACCAACACATTATCATACTGAGCCTCACATTATCATACTGAGCCTCACATTATCATACTGAGCTGCACATTATCATACTGAGCTGCACATTATCATACTGAGCATCACATTATCATACTGAGCCTCACATTATCATACTGAGCTGCACATTATCATACTGAGCCTCACATTATCATACTGAGCCGCACATTATCATACTGATCTGCACATTATCATACTGAGCATCACATTATCATACTGAGCATCACATTATCATACTGAGCCGCACATTATCATACTGACCTGCACATTATCATACTGAGCATCACATTATCATACTGAGCCGCACATTATCATACTGACCTGCACATTATCATACTGATCCTCACATTATCATACTGAGCCTCACATTATCATACTGATCCTCACATTATCATACTGAGCCTCACATTATCATACTGAGCTGCACATTATCATACTGAGCCCCACATTATCATACTGATCCGCACATTATCATACTGACCAGCACATTATCATACTGAGCTGCACATTATCATACTGATCCTCACATTATCATACTGAGCTGCACATTATCATACTGAGCCCCACATTATCATACTGAGCATCACATTATCATACTGAGCTGCACATTATCATACTGAGCCGCACATTATCATACTGAGCTGCACATTATCATACTGATCCTCACATTATCATACTGAGCATCACATTATCATACTGATCCGCACATTATCATACTGACCTGCACATTATCATACTGAGCATCACATTATCATACTGAGCCTCACATTATCATACTGAGCCTCACATTATCATACTGAGCTGCACATTATCATACTGACCTCACATTATCATACTGAGCTGCACATTATCATACTGACCTCACATTATCATACTGAGCTGTACATTATCATACTGAGCCGCACATTATCATACTGAGCTGCACATTATCATACTGAGCCCCACATTATCATACTGAGCATCACATTATCATACTGAGCTGCACATTATCATACTGAGCCGCACATTATCATACTGAGCTGCACATTATCATACTGAGCATCACATTATCATACTGAGCATCACATTATCATACTGAGCCCCACATTATCATACTGAGCATCACATTATCATACTGAGCATCACATTATCATACTGAGCCTCACATTATCATACTGAGCCACACATTATCATACTGATCCTCACATTATCATACTGAGCCTCACATTATCATACTGAGCATCACATTATCATACTGAGCATCACATTATCATACTGAGCCCCACATTATCATACTGATCTGCACATTATCATACTGAGCATCACATTATCACACTGAGCATCACATTATCATACTGAGCTGCACATTATCATACTGAGCCCCACATTATCATACTGACCCGCACATTATCATACTGAGCATCACATTATCATACTGAGCATCACATTATCATGCTGAGCATCACATTATCATACTGAGCCCCACATTATCATACTGATCTGCACATTATCATACTGAGCATCACATTATCACACTGAGCATCACATTATCATACTGAGCTGCACATTATCATACTGAGCCCCACATTATCATACTGACCTGCACATTATCATACTGAGCCTCACATTATCATACTGACCCCACATTATCATACTGAGCCTCACATTATCATACTGAGCATCACATTATCATGCTGAGCATCACATTATCATACTGAGCCGCACATTATCATACTGAGCCTCACATTATCATACTGAGCTGCACATTATCATACTGAGCATCACATTATCATGCTGAGCCGCACATTATCATACTGAGCCTCACATTATCATACTGACCCGCACATTATCATACTGAGCTGCACATTATCATACTGAGCATCACATTATCATACTGATCTGCACATTATCATACTGACCCTCACATTATCATACTGAGCCTCACATTATCATACTGAGCCGCACATTATCATACTGAGCTGCACATTATCATACTGAGCATCACATTATCATACTGATCTGCAAAATCAATTCTAAATATCTCAGAAACTTTTTACTGTAGAGATAAACATCTAGTACAATGTACAGTGAGATTTGAATGCTCTTTAAAATTAAATCAATGTCATGTTGGGATTACAGAGTCACTTTAGTCTATTGGAGATAATAAAGGTAAAACAGGAACTTGATTTCAGTTTTGATTCTCTTTTGAAATATTTGAATAAAATGGATTTATATTTGCAGTATTAGATTTTCACTGTGCTCTTGGGACCTTGCATAGAGGAGACTGGTAAATACAATTGGCTGAATACATTCTGTCAATGACGTTATTTAGTGATAGGTGTAGTGTTACCCTCATAGATTTTAGTTTGCGGCACAAATGGCAGCGCCAGGTAACTGAGTTCATCACCAATCTGGTCTACAAATACTCCCCTAATCACCCCCTCCACTCTGCTCATGGTGTTACCTCTCTACTCCCATCCAACCCATACTTATCTATTGGATTTCTCCCATACTTCCCCAAAGGTATGAATTCTTTATACTTTTACTCTTTTCCCCTTCAGAAACATGTGAAGTTATTCCTAATCTACAGAGGTCCTTTAAGGCACAATAACTGATTGCTTATGTATATCATTCATTTTCTCAGTCCTCTGTGTCTGTCATGCCGATCACTGCTGGTTACTCCTTGAGATGATGATCTGTCAGATCTTGAATCTTTGCTGCTTATCACATCTCAAATCTCAAATTGACTGTCAAAACACATCATTAAGAGCGGATATGATCTGTTGTGTCACAGCTTTTATGTTTGCCGAACTGGGATAAATATCTGGAAGCTTCTTGCACACACGGACAAATATTTTACTAGAGATATATAATTCTCTAACAATGTTATGTTAAATGCCAGTGAAAGGGTTAAAAAGACAGCAGGTCTAAGCATTACAAACATGTTTCTGTAGAGTATAAATATTAATACATGTACTTTCAATCTCTGTATAAACTTCCATTGTATCGTGTTCAGCCAGTAGAGGGAGCAACTGAGTTACTCTGTAGTATCAGGTTCAGCCAGTAGAGGGAGCAACTGAGTTACTCTGTTGTGTCAGGTTCAGCCAGTAGAGGGAGCAACGATTTTCTCTGTAGTATCACATTAAGCCAGTAGAGGGAGGAGCTGAGTTACTCTGTAGTATAACATTAAGCCAGTAGAGGGAGGAACTGAGTTACTCTGTTGTATTGCGTTCAGGTAGATGGAGGAGCTGAGTTACTCTGTTATATTTGCATTCAGCTGGTAGTTGGAGGCACTGGGTTACTCCATAGTATCAGGTTCAGTCAGTAGAGGGAGCAACTGAGTTACTCTGTTCTATCAGGTTCAGCCAGTAGAGGGAGCAACTGAGTTACTTTGTAATCTAACATTAAGCCAGTAGAGGGAGGAACTTAGTTACTCTGTAGTATCAGGTTCAACCAGTAGAGGGAGCAACTGAGTTACTCTGTTGTATCACGTTCAGGTAGATGGAGGAGCTAGTTACTCTGTTATATTTGCATTCAGCCGGTAGTTGGAGGCACTGGGTTACTCTGTAGTATTAGGTTCAGCCAGTAGAGGGAGCAACTGAGCGACTCTGTAGTATTGGTTCAGCCAGTAGAGGGAGCAACTGAGTTATTCTGTTCTATCAGGTTCAGCCAGTAGAGGGAGCAAGTGAGTTACTCTGTAGTATTGAGTTCAGCCAGTAGAGGGAAGAACTGAGTTACTCTGTAGTATCAGGTTCAACCAGTAGAGGGAGCAACTGAGTTACTCTGTAGTATCGGGTTCAGCCAGTAAAGGGAGCAACTGAGTTACTCCGTAGTATTGGGTTCAGCCAGTAGAGGGAGCAACTGAATTACTCCGTAGTATTGGGTTCTGCCAGTAGAGGGAGCAACTGAGTTACTCTGTTGTATCAGGTTCAGCCAATAGTGCGAGTAACGGAGTTACTCTGTAGTATCGGGTTCAGCCAGTAGAGGGAGCAACTGACTTACTCTGTAGTATCGGGTTCAGCCAGTAGAGGGAGCAACTGACTTACTCTGTTGTATCAGGTTCAGCCAGTAGAGGGAGCAACTGAGTTACTCTGTTGTATCAGGTTCAGCCAATAGCGCGAGCAACAGAGTTACTCTGTAGTATCAGGTTCAGCCAGTAGAGGGAGCAACTGAGTTACTCCGTAGTATTGGGTTCAGCCAGTAGAGGGAGCAACTGAGTTACTCTGTTGTATCGGGTTCAGCCAGTAGAGGGAGCAACTGAGTTACTCTGTTGTATCAGGTTCAGCCAGTAGAGGGAGCAACTGAGTTACTCTGTTGTATCAGGTTCAGCCAATAGCGCGAGCAACTGCGTTACTCTGTAGTATCGTGTTCAGCCAGTAGAGGGAGCAACTGAGTTAATCCGTAGTATTGGGTTCAACCAGTAGAGGGAAGAACGGAGTTACTCTGTAGTATCAGGTTCAGCCAGTAGAGGGAGCAACTGAGTTACTCTGTTGTATCAGGTTCAGCCAATAGCGCGAGCAACTGCGTTACTCTGTAGTATCGTGTTCAGCCAGTAGAGGGAGCAACTGAGTTAATCCGTAGTATTGGGTTCAACCAGTAGAGGGAAGAACGGAGTTACTCTGTAGTATCAGGTTCAGCCAGTAGAGGGAGCAACTGAGTTACTCCGTAGTATTGGGTTCAGCCACTAGAGGGAGCAACTGAGTTACTCTGTTGTATCAGGTTCAGCCAGTAGAGGGAAGAACTGAGTTACTCTGTGGTATCAGGTTCAGCCAGAGAGGGAGCAACTAAGTTACTCCGTAGTATTGGGTTCAACCAGTAGAGGGAAGAATGGAGTAACTCTGTAGTATCAGGTTCAGCCAGTAGAGGGAGCAACTGAGTTACTCCGTAGTATTGGGTTCAGCCAGTAGAGGGAGCAACTGACTTACTCTGTAGTATCGAGTTCAGCCAGTAGAGGGAGCAATTGAGTTACTCCGTAGTATTGGGTTCAGCCAGTAGAGGGAGCAACTGACTTACTCTCTAGTATCGGGTTCAGCCAGTAGAGGGAAGAACTGAGTTACTCTGTGGTATCAGGTTCAGCCAGAGAGGGAGCAACTGAGTTACTCCGTAGTATTGCGTTCAACCAGTAGAGGGAGGAATGGAGTCACTCTGTAGTATCAGGTTCAGCCAGTAGAGGGAGCAACTGAGTTACTCCGTAGTATTGGGTTCAGCCAGTAGAGGGAGCAACTGACTTACTCTGTAGTATCGGGTTCAGACAGTAGAGGGAGCAACTGAGTTACTCTGTTGTATCGCGTTCAGGTAGATGGAGGCGCTGAGTTACTCTGTTGCATCACTTTAAATCTCAAGAAATACAAGTCCCTAATCTTAAAATTACACAAGCTAATGATGAATATAATATTCGATAATTTTTATTCTTTCCCTTAATATTTTGTACAATACAATTAATATAATAACATTATGTTTTGTAATTTTATACATATTAACAAAAGAACATGTTTATTTAGAATATATTTTTAATAGCACTGTAATGTTTACAAGTACAAGATAATGCATATAACAACGGTAAAGTATCATATATATAGTTATAATATAATACAAATTATACCTGTATTATGTGTAATATTTAGTAAAAGGAATGTAACAATAGACACAAATACAATATGTTATATATATATAAACAATAATAATAAATAATAATATTAATAATAATAATAATAATAAATAATAAACAGCCATATCATTTATATAAGTACAGTGCTATATTAACTATATTACAATACATTTGAAAACTCTATTTAATATGACTTCTTTGGTCTATTTGTTACATTATGTGATGTTAACCTTTCACATTTCACAAATATTTTAAATGAATAAAGAATAAGTAAAGATAAATGACCACGGTCATATAATAAAGTCTAATTGGTTTATTTAGTAATTGATTAGCAGCATTGGAAGAAACTAAATTCACTGTAACTTAAAACTGATCTTTAAACATTAGTGTTTCATGGACAAGCAGAGCTATTTCTTTCCTCATGGGCAGATATATTCTTACCCCATGGACACCTGATAGGGAGTGAATGCTGAAACACTGAAGTTCAAATGTAAGTACAGTATTAAAAGCTTTTTTTTTACATTTACAGATTTTATTACTAATCTGTCATAAAATAAATACATAAATTAATTAATTAATTCATTAAATAAATCATGTCATATACATGGCCAGATTTCTCATTAGGCCGACTCAGCAGTTTTTCTGCTGTGAGATAACATGAGTGCTAGAGGTGGTACATATATATATATATATATATATATATATATATATATATATATATATATATATATATATATATATATATATATTACTGTAGTTTTATCATCCTCGATTCTGTGTCTATGTGTCTTACTGTGTATGAATATTTCAGTTATCTATAATACTTATTTACTTATGTAGCCAGCAATACTTATGTACTTATGTAGCCAGCAACGCATGCGCACAGCAGGGCACCAGAGTGGGGAAAGAGACAGAGGGGGAAAGAGACACAGGGGAGGGAGGAGGTGAAAGAGACTTAGGGGAGGGAGGAGGGTGGAAAGAGACACAGGGGGAAAGAGACACAGGGGAGGGAGGAGGGGTGAAAGAGACATGGGGGGGAGGATAGGGGAAAGAGACACAGGGGTGGGAGAGGGGAGGAAAGAGACACAGGGAATGGAGGATGGGGGAAAGAGACATAGGGGGGGGAGGAGGGGGAAAGGGGAAAGAGACACAGGGGAGGGAGGATGGGGGAAAGAGACACAGGGAGCAATGCATGCGCACAGCAGGGCACCAGAGGGGGGAAAGAGACACGGGAGGGAGGAGGGGGAAAGAGGCACAGGGGAGGGAGGAGGGTGGAAAGAGACAGAGGGGAAAGAGACACAGGGGAGGGAAGAGGGTGGAAAGAGACACAAAGGAGGGAGATGGGAGGAAAGAGACACAGGGAATGGAGAGGAGTAAGAGACACAGGGGAGGATGGAGGGGGAAAGAGACACAAGGGAGGAAGGAGGTGGAAAGAGACAGAGGGGGAAGAGACACAGGGGAGGGAGGAGGGGTGAAAGAGATGCAGGGGAGGGAGGATAGGGGAAAGAGACACAGGGAGGGAGAAAGGAGGAAAGAGACATAGGGAATGGAGAGGGGGGAAGAGACACAGGGGAGGGAGAGGGGGGAAGAGACACAGGGGAGGGAGATGGGGGAAAAGACGCAGGGGAGGGAGATGCCCCAAACACAGCCTCTCCTAGGCTGCAGGTCCCAAACACAGCCTCTCACAGGCTGCAGTCCCCAAACACAGCCTCTCACAGGCTGCAGACCCCAAACACAGCCTCTCACAGGCTGCAGACCCCAAACACAGCATCACACAGGCCCCAAACACCAAACACTGCCTCACTCACCCCCCAAACACAGTATCTCATAAGCTGCAAGCCCTAAATACAGCCTCTCACAGGCTACAGGCCCCAAACACAACCTCACACCAGCTGCAGGCCGCAAACACAGTCTGTCACAGGCCACAGGCCCCAACCAAAGTCTCTCACAGGCCACAGGCCCCTAACACAGTATCTCATAAGCTGCAGGCCTAAACACAGCCTCTCACAAACAGCAGCCCCAAACACAGCCTTAAACCAGCTGCAGGCCCCAAACACAGCCTCACACTGGCTGCAGGGCCCAACCACAGCCTCTCACAGACTGAAGGCCCCAAACACAGCCTATCATAGGCTACATGGCCCAAACACAGCCTAGCACATGGTGCAAGCCCAAAACACAGCCCATCACAGTCTGCAGGCCAAAAACACAGCATTACACAGGCTTCAGACCCCAAACACAGTATCTCACAGGCTGCAGGCCCCAAACACAGCCTCTCACAGGCTGAAGGCCAAAAACACAGCCTCTCACAGGCTGCATGCCCCAAATACAGCCTCGCACAGGCTGCAGGCCCCAAACACGGCCTCTCACAGGCTGCAGGCCCCAAACACAGCCTCTCACAGGCTGCATGCCCCAAATACAGCCTCGCACAGGCTGCAGGCCCCAAACACGGCCTCTCACAGGCTGCAGGCCCCAAACACAGCCTCTCACAGGCTGAAGGCCAAAAACACGGCCTCTCACAGGCTGCAGGCCCCAAACACAGCCTCTCACAGGCTGCAGGCCCCAAACACAGCCTTACACAGGACGCAGACCCATATTCTTTCAGACCTTGTGGGGAAAGGAAGCTTTGTCAGGTCTGTGGCTCATAAAAAATACTTATATCACTGACAAAGTACATAGAATATGTCTTATTTTCACTGTCCACCAATGTATGTAAAAGTTTGAATCCATTGCTGTACTTAGTAATAATAGTGTTTATTTAGTACTGTTTGTTATATTTGTCCATTCTTAACTTTTATAGAACTTCCATTGTGTCATCATGGCTGTCCTGTGCTTGGCATTTATAGATGGATTGTAATTAGTTTACAAGATTCTGTTGGACTGACCCAATGATTCAAAGGGTCCCCTTTTCTGGTGCAATTACTAAACTAGCACATCAATTTATAGAATATTCTGCCTGCATCTGATCTAACGCTAATAACATTTAATTATTGTCAAAGATTTGTCTTATAAACACTTTGTGAGATTCTGGGGTTACAATCTGATGGAGCGCATTCAGGTGACAAGAACAAATTGTTGTCTTCAGATATACAGATAAATCACTATAATTGCTCTGCCTTCCATTTATAAAGTAATTGTGGCATCTTTGTTAGAAAAACAGGTTTAAACGCACATCATATTTAACCCTCCTGCGCTTTGCTTTTTAAGCTACAAAATAAGTATTTAAAGGCATATGGAAGTTTTCTGGATTTTACTAGGTATTTATTAGTATTTACTTTTATGTACTCTATTTTATTTATAGTGCCTATTATCCCTGTTTTACTGCCTAAAATTAAACAAATAGCCCCTGTATGGGTCTGCCTACTGCAGTGTATGCAGACACAGACTCTGTAGGGCTGGATGTGCAGTGTAGTGTACTAGCCTATCAGAACATGTTTAAGAAGCATGTTGCAGAATGTTGCGGAGCAATGCTCACTGGTTGGTTAGTATGAGACACTGCAGAGCAAGTATAGCAGAGTCTATGTCTGCATACGCTGCTGTATAAAGGAAGTATGACTGTCATGGCATGTCCCATGCACTAGCAGAGTCTGCTAAAATGGAGTTTATATAAAAAAACTTTTGTGCCCATGATATAAAAAAATAAATAAAAGTATTAATGGTAATTGTAAATAATATAAGTTTTAGATTCAGCAGGAAGCAAATTAGAGTGTTGTGCCCCCAGTGCACCCCCTTATGTGACTCACATGGGTACAATCTCTGGAGCAAGGGCGTAGGAAGTGGGGGGACGACGGGGGATAGGGGGACATAACCCCCACATTTTATTCAACCTCTCACTCCCAAATAGTCTCCCCCTCGCCTCTTGTCCTTTTAGCTGCTGGATTCCCCTGAAAGCGGGCCTCACAAGATCGAGCTTTGAGACTCTTAAGGAGAGAGAATTAGAGGGAGTGAGAGAGAAGGAGGGAAGGATTTAGAAGGAAGGAGGGGGAGGAAGAGAGAAGAAGGGAATGAGAAGGAGAGAGAGAGAGAGAGAGAGGAGATTGAGAGAGAGAGAGTGAGAAGGAGAGGGTGAGAGAAGGAGAGGGGGAATAGAGAGAAGGAGAGGGAGAGAGAGGGAGAATGAGAAGGCGAGGGCGGGGTGAGAGAGAGAAGAAGAGAGGGAGAAATATAAGGAGTGAGGAAGAGAGGATGGAAGGAGAGAGAAGGAGAGGGAGGGAGAGAGAAGGAGGGAAGGAGAGAGAAGGAAGGAGGGGGAAGAGAGAGAAGGAGAGAGAGAGGGAGAATGATAAGGCGAGGGAGGGGAGAGAGAGAGAAGAAGGGAGGGAGAAATATAAGGAGTGAGGGAGAGAGGAGGGAAGGAGAGAGAAGGAGAGGGAGGGAGAGAGAAGAAGGGAAGGAGAGAGAAGGAGGGATGGAGAGAGAATGAAGGAGGGGAAGGAGAGAGGAGGAGGGAAGGAGAGAGTGAGAGGGAGAGAGAGAAGGAGAGGGAGAGAGAGAGAAGGAAAGAGAGAGTGAGGAGTTAGAGAGAGAAGGAAAGAGAGAGTGAGGAGTTAGAGAGAGAGGGAGAGAGAGGGAGAAGGAGAGGGAAAGAGAGAAGGAGAGGGAGTGAGAGAGAGAAGGAGAGGGAGAAAGAGAATGAGGGAGAGAGAGAGCGAGGAGTTAGAGAGAGGGGAGAGGGAGAAGGAGAGGGAAAGAGAGAAGGAGAGGGAGAAAGAGAATGAGGGAGAGAGAGAGAGAAAAGGAGAGGGGAGAGAGAGAAGAAGGGAGGGAGTGATATAAGGAGGAAGGGAGAGAGTTCACAGAGAGCGAGAGTGAGCACAGAGAAAGAGGGATAGGGCACAGAGAGGGCGCACAAAAGACAGAAGACACAGTTTTTAAGACAATATTATACCACCATTTTTGACGAGCAAGTGACTTGTTCTTTCCATAATCTCTTGTTTTTTTGCATTTATACAGACAGGCTCCTGTCATTGGTTATACATAGACACACACGTGTTATGTGGTATATATAGACACACACGTGTTATGTGGTATATATAGACACACACGTGTTGGGTTATTGATTGGTTGAATGATTTTCCATAATCCAATTTTTATCGTTGCTTCCTGTTGAGAGGAGTGTCCCAGGAGAGCAATCGCCGCGGCACATTTCCTATACGACGCCTTTAATCAATTCAAGTTTTACATAATATTGATACTACAGTTTTCTAATTACACCAACTACTAAACTTGCCGAGTCACGATAAACAAACTTTGTGCACAAGATAAAATAGAGAGGGGCCCCTAACATTAGTATAAAGACATTAATATAGAGCTGAATTTACAGTTATTGAATCATTAATATGTCTCTTAATCCGAGCCTATGTAGGGGCGGAGCTACCAATGGTACAGGTGGTACAATGCACCAGCCCCTTAATCTGGGGGCCCCAGTATCGTGTAAATTCTTTATATTATTTTTTTTTATTTAGTTATTATTTTGTCTGTAGTGTAGGGGCCTCCTGGCCCCCTCACACAATGGCCCAATCCGTCGCCCTGTGCCTCCTTGGCCTCACACCCCCTGACTGAAAATTGGTCTGTGTATCTTTAAAAACAAGCATTTCTACTTAAGCCCCAAGAAGTGGCAGTGTGTAACAGCTCAGCATGCTGGGGATGTGTATCAGGGAAGAATTGAGAAAGCAAACGTTGCAAAGTGACAGCAAATTACAGGGGTGATGGGTTCTGTTACAGCCTGTATAACAGTGTAAATTTGCTGTCCCCTCAAAATAACTCAACACACAGCCATTAATGTCTAAACTGTTGGCAACAAAAGTGAGTACACCCCTAAGTGGAAATGTCCAAATTGGGCCCACAGTGTCAATATTTTGTGTGGCCACCATTATTTCCCAGCACTGGAGTTCACCAGAGCTTCACAGGTTGCCACTGGAGCCCTCTTCCGCTCCTCCATAATGACATCATGGAGCTGGTGGATGTTAGAGACCTTCCATTTGAGGATGCCCCACAGATGCTCAATAGGGTTTAGGTCTGGAGACATGCTTGGCCAGTCCATCACCTTTACCTTTAGCAAGGCAGTGGTCATCTTGGAGGTGTGTTTGGGGCCGTTATCATGTTGGAATACTGTCCTGCGGCCCAGTCTCTGAAGGGATGGGATCATGCTCTGCTTCAGTATGTCACAGTACATGTTGGCATTCGTGGTTCCCTCAATGAACTGTAGCTCCCCAGTGCCGGCAGCACCCAACATGATAACAATCCCAAACACCCCTCCAAGACGGCAAGAAGCTGAAGGTAAAGGTGATGTACTGGCCAAGCATGTCACCAAACCTAAACCCTACTGAGCATCTGTGGGGCCTCCTCAAACGGAAGGTGGGGGAGTGCAAGGTCTCTAACATCCACCAGCTCCGCAATGTCATTATGGAGGAGTGGAAGAGGACTCCAGTGGTAACCTGTGAAGCTCTGGTGAACTCCATGCCCATGAGGGTTAAGGCAGTGCTGGAAAATAATGGTGGCAACTCAAAATATTGACACTTTGGGCCCAGTTTGGGCAAATTTACACTGTTATACAGGCTGTACACTTACTACTTTACATTGTAGCAGAGGGGCATTTCTTCAGTGTTGTCACATGAAAAGATATAATAACATATTTACAAAAATGTGAGGGGTCTTGGGGATGGGCACTGATTGTGTTGTTACCCAGGTGCCCAATACAAAAAAAGTCAGCCCATATTTTTTTTTGCACCAGGGCGCTCCATTCTCTAGCTCCACCACTGTGCAACACATAAGTCTCAATATCACATACAAACAATGAATGATGAAGTAGAAACTAAACATCTGTTGTTTTTCTTCAACAGTCACTTAACAGACCAGCCACAGCAACAACCAACTAGGGACGAGATGTGGGGGTGGAACCCATTACTGGTCAAAAGAACAGATACCAGGGCTTTCAGCCACACGTATGGTGTTTCATCCCTTTTCAATCAAATAGATCCCTCCCACTGTACCATTACCTGGGTCAAGGGTCTCAGGTCCCTGCCTCTCAGCCCACACCACTACCAGCAACACTGGCAGCAGCGTCACAAACAAAGAACTGGATGTTTGACAGGCTAATCCTCCATAGCCCTTCTCACTTGCTTATGAGGTGGAGACTGGTTCATCATGGCAGGCAATTCCAGGACAATGAGGGTTTACCCAGAGGACTGCTCTGTGAGGATGAACCAAGCAAGAAATAGGCGGCACCAATGCCAGATCAACCTAGAATGATGTGGACCAACCTAAAATATCTGGACATGGTCCAAGCCGTCAAGGGGCAGTTCTCTGCCATTAAGAAGAACTTGGTCAGTCTGGGGACCTCCTTAATGCCACATTAAAGAGAAGTCTGAGGCAGGCTAGAGCCTTAACATAGTAAACCACACCTCAAGATATGTCCCCAACACACTGCTCCACTGCCTTCACTGACCCAGAGCCCCCATGAGACAGTTAGAAATAGAATCGGAGGCCGCTTTGTCCAAGAGGCGGAGAAGATAAGCTCTTCTTTTTTTAACCATTATAGGCAGATCTCTAATGGACCAATAATTATAAGATACATTTAAATGCTCATATTTGTCTTTAGTACAATAATAAACATTTTGGTTATATTTATGTTTCCTCTTTCATGTAGCTCTGAAATAGAATACTGCAGCAAGCTGATCTCCAAACAGTGCTACCCAATACTGTATGTGAGCCATGTATAGTGCACACCAACCACATACCTGTGTATAACCACATGTGACATTTAGACTTTAATAAACAGTGAATCAATTAATGTTTGCAAGAATAATCTTTCAAATAACAATGGCCTAAATTATGTAATTAGCGCATATGATTATAACTGCAAGAAAGGGTTAATGTCAGCTTGATGAAGCCATGTAGCAAATATCATGTGACTCCCTCCAAAAGACATGTGACAGGAAGTCATGGAATAATCATAGATAATTGTCAGACAACATGATCTGATAGTGATTCATCTTGCATATCAGAAATACCATTATTGCACTGCACTCTGAGAAACTAGGCGAAGCCATGCAAATGAGCCCACAATGCTGGGAATTCTGAGCAGAAAATATATTTTTCTATATCTTTTGATATTCTTTCAAATGTGAGCATAAATGTACTATGTATTCACTATAAATATATATATATATATATATATATATATATATATATATATATATATATATATATATATAATGAAGCCATGTTTAAAATGTTTTTTGATTACAAGCTCTAAGCCTTTGTGGGTATATTTGCATGTCCTTGCCCAGGTTCCCAGAATGCAGTGCAATGACTGTATTTCTTGGAATTCTGAGCAGGAAAAAAGTTTTTTTAACTTGTTTTAGATTTTGAAATGTGAACACAAATGTACTATATATATATATATATATATATATATATATATATATATATATATATATATATTTACACAGTGGATATAAAAAGTCTACACACCCCTGTTAAATCGTCAGGTTTCTGTGCTGTAAAAAAAATAGACAAAGATAAATCATTTCAGAACTTTTTGCACCTTTAATGTGACCTATAAACTGTAAAACTCAATTGAAAAACAAACTGAAATCTTTTAGGTAGAGGGAAGAAAAAATATAAAAATAAAATAATATGGTTCCATAAGTATGCACACCCTTAAACTAATACTTTGTTGAAGCACCTTTTGATTTTATTACAGCACTCAGTCTTTTTGGGTATGAGTCTATCAGCATGGCACATTTTGACTTGGCAAGATTTGCCCACTCTTCTTTGCAAAAACACTCCAAATCTGTCAGATTGCGAGGACATCTCCTGTGCACAGCCCTCTTCAGATCACCCCACAGATTTTCAATCGGATTCAGGTCTGGGCTCTGGCTGGGCCATTCCAAAACTTGAATCTTCTTCTGGTGAAGCCATTCCTTTGTTGATTTGGATGTATGCTTTGGGTCGTTGTCTTCCTGAAAGATGAAGTTCCTCTTCATGTTCAGCTTTCTAGCAGAATCCTGAAGGTTTTGTGCCAATATTGACTGGTATTTGGAACTGTTCATAATTCCCTCTATCTTAACTAAGGCCCCACTTCTAGCTGAAGAAAAACAGCCCCAAAGCATGATGCTGCCACCACCATGCTTCACTGTGGGTATGGTGTTCTTTTGGTGATGTGCAGTGTTGTTTTTGTGCCAAACATATCTTTTGGAATTATGGCCAAAAAGTTCAACCTTGGTTTCATCAGACCATAACACCTTTTCCCACATGCTTTTGGTAAACTTCAGATGTGTTTTTGCAAAATGTAGCCTGGCTTGGATGTTTTTCTTTGTAAGAAAAGGCTTTCGTCTTGCCACTCTACCCCATTGCCCAGACATATGAAGAATATGGGAGATTGTGGTCACATGTACCACACGGCCAGTACTTGCCAGATATTCCTGCAGCTCCTTTAATGTTGCTGTAGGCCTCTTGGTAGCCTCCCAGACCAGTTTTCTTCTCGTCTTTTCATCAATTTTGGAGGAAGCTCCAGTTCTTGATAATGTCACTGTTGTGCCATATTTTCTCCACTTGATGATGACTGTCTTCACTGTGTTCCATGGTATATCTATTGCCTTGTACCCTTCTCCTGACTGATACCTTTTAACAATGAGATCCCTCTGATGCCTTGGAAGCTCTCTGTGGTCCATGGCTTTTGCTGTGGGATGCGACTAAGAACATTTCAGGAAAGACCAACTAGAGCAGCTGAACTTTATTTGAGGTTAATCAGAGGTACTTTAAATGATGGCAGGTGTATGCTGACTCCTATTTAACACTATTTGGAATGTGATTGCTTAATTCTGAACACAGCTACATCCCCAGTTATAAGAGGGTGTGCAGACCTATGCAACCACATTATTTTTCTTTTTCTTTCCTCCACCTAAAAGATTTAAGTTTGTTTTTCAATTGAGTTGTACAGTTTATAGGTCACATTAAAGGTGGGAAAAGTTCTGAAATGATTTATCTTTGTCTCATTTTTTACAGCACAGAAACCTGACATTTATATATAATATCGGTGTGTGTATTTGTGTGCATATATAGAATTAGGAATTCAAAATAGTCAATATGGATAATCAATTACTGCGCACAAATAAAGACTAAATGTATTATAAAATTGAAGTCAAGTCCAGAATTATGATATTTTGAAGGTTCATTGGAATATTTTAATATAATGCTTTTCTAGAGAGCATTAGAGGGGACAATAAATATTACAAGAGACACAGAACAGAAGCAGAGAGATTACTTAAAGATTAAGAAGCTTCAGAATGGAAAGACAGGACATGCAAAAGTCTACTGTTCTCATATTTTTTTAATTTACTTTTCCAAAGAACTACACTTAAATATATGGGGCCTCATTCAAATGTGAATTGGACAATTGAATAGGGCTCTTTATAAGCACACATCAAATTTTTTTTACAGAAGTTTTTAGTTAGTGAACTTCTATCCAAAAGCAAGGTCTTCACTAACTAAAAACTTCTGTTAAACAAATATGCTATGTGCTTATACAGACCCAAATCACAATTGAATGAGGCCCTTGGGGTGTGTCAAAATACAGCCTCTGTGGCATCTACAATGATCAGCTTCCTATAGCGGGATGAAACTTTGAATATACAGGAAGTGTCTGTCCACACAATAGGACTGTGGCAGGGTTGTTTAATCATTCAGTTGTGCCCGACTCTCCCTGACCCTATGAGCACAGCACGCCCGGCACCAGCAGAACTATAGTAAAACTCATTAGTATACAATTTCACCCGCCTGAGAAGCAGCAAAATATCAACTTAAAAAATATAGAAGAAAAGAGTCATGTGATACTGATTCTGACCCATTTATTTAATGCCCATAAAGTCCAATTTTATAGTGAATACTAGAATATTGCCCGTCAAAAAATGACGACAATGAAATTGTAAGTGAGCTAATGCTGTTTGGTGTGTAATAATCAAATAAATAATACATTAATAAATTAATATACTTTACCTATTTTCAAGTAATATATGCAGGAAGCATTCTGTTGAAGAGCTGGCAATCTGTTTTGATGTTGCTGCAGCATTAGTGCTGTGGAGCTGCTGTGTAAGCGTGATGAATGTGTGTTGTGTAATAGTGTGCGTGCGAGAGCCGAAACCGTTAGCGTAGTTGTGTACTTCCGCATTGTATTGTTCTAAAATGGCGGCTAATGTGTGGTATGCGTGTTAGCGGAATATCCGTAGCTGTTTTGTGGTGTTTTGCGTGTTTAGGGTCCTGTAGCCTCGATTTCGTTTTGTTTTGGTCGGCCATTTTTTCTCTCGCTTAGGTGATTTTCGGGTGTCTAAACTCTGAAATTTGTACTTAAATGGAGGTGTAACTTCACTTGCAGAGGTCCTGGGTGCCTCCTTGCTGTGGGTAAGGTTTTTATATGTTTGTTGTGTGTATTTATTGTGTTTGTAATGTGTTTGGGGTCGCACGGGTTGCGTCCTTGTTTTTGAATCTCGTATGTGGTTTTCGGCAATTCCGTGGCAATTGGTGTTTTGCTTGTTTAGAGTGCTTTAGCCTTGTTTTCGTTTGTTTCGGCAGCAATTTTTTCTCTCGCTTAGAGAATTTTGTCTAAACTCTTTTATTTTGAGTTAAATTGAGGTGTAACTTTAGTTTTTAAAGGGTCCTGGGTGCTCCCTCTTGCTGTAGGTAATCTTTTTATGTATGTGTTGTGTGTATTTATTCGTCGTAATTGGTCGTAACGTGTCTCATACTTTTTTGTGAGGGCCGCAGTTGCTGGCAAGGAGCGCCTTCGGCGCTCTATGCCAGCAACTGAGGCCCTCGCTTTGCGAGGGCCACGGCTCGCTGCGCAAGCCCGCAAGTGTGAGCAACGGCTTGCATGCTCACAACTATATATGTGATTACACAGTTTCAGGGATTTAGGCTCGTTTGGTCAGGTACAAAGTATCTGAATATAGATTATACTTCTCTGGGAAAGTATCCATCTAAACCCACACATTTTTAAATAATCCATACTTACATTTAAGGATTTACCGGCTTTAGTGATATCAATGACCAGGCATCAGGTGGACAATATATTAATCAATACTGCTCTACATCACATATAAGAGTTGTCAAACTACGAATAGTCGTCATGCTTTGCGAGCTCACGAAGCGAGGGGCCGCATTTGCAGAGGTGGAGGCTCTACGGCGCCTCACAAGCGGTTACAAACACCCACAGAAGCGGGACTTGGAAAAAATAGATCTGAAACACAATCACTAAATACGCACAAAAAAGTACGAGCCGCGGGACTTAGAAAAAAACATTACAAACTAGCAAAAATACAACCTTAACAGCCGAACCGCGCGCACTGAAAACATTAAAAAAACAATAAATACACACAAAAATGACATAATATGACAGCTTACCCACAGCAATGGGGGGCACCCAGGACCTCTGCGAGTGAACTTACACCTCAATTTAAGTCCAAATTAAAGAGTTTAGACACCCGAAAATCACCTAAACGAGAGAAAAAATGGCCGCCGAAAAAAACAAAAACAAGGCTTCAGGACCCTAAACACGCAAAACACCACCAAGCCGTACGAGGTACAAGATACACTTTTAGCAAGGACGCTACATCAGCCACACCCGCGCACCACGTACACATTCGCCGCCCTTTCACAACACTAACTTACACAATGCGGAAGTACCCAGCTACACTAATGGCTTCCCCTCGGGCACGCAGCCTATTTACACCACACACTGCACACATTGCTGACACTTACACATCAGCTGCACAACACTGCAAACCTACATTGTATGCTGCAGGAACATCAAAACATTGTCAGCTCTTCAGCACAATGCTTCCTGCATATATTACTTAGAAACAGGTAACGTATATTAATTTATTAATGAATTATTTCATTACCATACAAAAATACATATAAACAAAAAAAAAAGCCATTCATCGCTCCTCAGAACGAGCGCTAACGCTGCTCATAGCACACAAACTACACCCGGGGACAGCCTTTCAATAAGCGCAAAAAGGAGATTAGCGCCGACCTTACAATAACAGCAAAAGCCCCTCTCATAAATAAAACGACAACAACCAAGAGGCTCGCAATGAGCCGAAGGAGCTCAGCGCGAGGCTCGCAATGAGCGCCAAAGGATCTCAGACCACCCAAAAAATTAATGTCTGTGGCAAACAGCATTTATGACGGGCAAGTCGCTAGTCTTTAAATAAAAATGAAGCAAACAATGAATTTGAATATTAAAACTGATGCATATTTCATTTTTTATTATGTCCTAATTATAATACCTACCTCTCTGCAGAGTGTGTGAGTCCAGGTCCTGCAAGCACCAGAAATCACAAGCCCCTCAAATAGCAATTGCTGCAAACAAAACATGTATGCTTATGCGCTTGGTTCTTAATGGTCAAAATGTGAATTGTATTATTGCAGTAAAGACATATATGGGCATTTAAATGGATCCATTATAGACCTGCCTATAATGTATTTTGTGGTCCTTGAACTCTTGTTTAGGGTCAAAGTAAATCAACAGGTTAAGTGCCAAAAAAGTAATTAAATCAACAGATGAAGTGCTAAAAAATCATTTTAAACAACTATTAAATGGTGAAAAGTTTTTATTTACACGTTCTCTTTGTTTTTAACCCTCTACGTCGTGGTGCAGAGCAGTTTAAATGTTAGTAGCCCTTTAAAGGGATATGGAAGGCTCCTGGGCGTTCTAGGTATAATAAACCTATTTTATTTTATTAAGTAGTGCTTATAAGCTCTGTTTGTACTGTCTAAAAGTAGTCCCTTATGTGTTTGCCCATTCAGCATATGCAGACACAGACTCTGTAGGACTGGGTGTGCAATGTAGTGTACTAATCTATCAGCAGCACGTTGAAGAATGTTACTGAGAGATGGTCACTGGTTGGTTAGTATGAGACTGCACCGTAATTATTACAGAGTCTATCATCACAGACTAATTGCACGCCAATACCGTCCCCACTCACTCCCTGGAGCACTGGCCCCTCCTCCCCAAGCTGAGCTGTCAATCATTCAATCAGATCACTTCTAGCAGTCAGAGCCTGTGGGAGCCGCTCTGGGACCTGATGATAATGGAGCCCGGGGAGCTCTGACGCTCTCATTAACGGCTTGATGATCACTTCCATGTTAATTCCACGTTCTCAGGGTCACCCCCCACTTGTCTCGGGGTCACGGCTGTCTGTCCTGTGGGAACGATCATCACATAAAAAAGAAATAATCCAACACGGATTGAATTCGCCAGCTCATCTCCTCGCAATCGCCGTAATGAATGCGCATTACGAATAACATATGCCTGATCAGGATGGTTCACCCGGGGTCAGGCGCAGGTACACAGACCCTATAATACTCTAATTGCCACTGGGCATACCTGTCTGCACCCATATCCAGGCACACACTAATACTTATAACCATTAAAGTATGTCGCAAGCTGTGATTTATTTTCCTGGACCAGTAATAGTATATATTATATGTATGGGTCTGACCTTTGCAGCTCATGAAGACGCAGACTCTGTGCAGTTTCTCATACTAACCAGGGCTTATAAATAAAAGTAAATAGATTCACAGGGATATAATATACCTAGTAAAGGCCAGGAACCTTCCTTCCACATCCTATAAAATGTCTGGTGCAAGCTGTGATTTCCTGAACCAATGAACATACATGCATTTATAGTGTACTAGCGAATTGCCCGTCAAAAAATGACGGCAATGAAATTGTAAGGTAGCTAATGCTGTTTAGTGTGTAATAATGAAATATATAATACATTAATAAATGAATATACTTTACCTATTTTAAAGCATTGTGTGGAAGAGCTGTGAATGTGTTTTGATGTTGCTGCAGCATTAGTGGTGTGGATCTGCTGTGTAAGCGTGCTGAATGTGTGCAGTGTAACACTGTGCGTGCGCGAGACCAAACCGTTAGCGTAGTCGTGTACTTCCGCATTGGCGAGAAATGGCGAGTAATGTGTGTTATACGTTTGTATCGGAATATCCGTAGGTGTTTTGTGGTGTTTTGCGAGTTTCTTGTGGTGTTTTGCGAGTTTAGAGTGCTGTAGCCTCGTTTTCGTTTTGTTCGGCGGCCATTTTTTCTCTCGCTTCGTTTTTTTTTTAGTCTCTAAACTGTTTTATTTGAAGTAAAATCGAGGTGTAAGTTGTATTTTTGAGGTGCTGGGTGCTCCCTCTTGGTGTAGGTAAGTTTTTTATGTATGTGGTGTGTGTATGTATTGTGTTTGACATTTTGTAATGTTCGCGAGTTGCGTCCGAGTGTTGCGAGTCCGTAATGTGTGTGAACGTGTGTTGTATGTTGTTTGCGAGTGTCGTAATGTGTGTGTCGTACTGTTTGGGTTGCGACGTGAAGTTTGCGAGGGTCGCAGTTGCTGGCAAGGAGCGCCTTC
>CM050163.1:21275287-21290287 GCA_027410445.1 Discoglossus pictus | reverse complement strand
TATGTAAGTGATCACTGCCGTAGGTAGATACCGTAGGTGTTTCCACTTCATTAGGAGACAATTAAATGCAATTTCCAGATTAAATACATGTCACATAGTAACATCTTGCACCCATTGGTACTAATATCACTCTCACCTGGAGATCTTATGAAGCTAGTCTGAAATGTCCTGCAGTATAAAAGTTAATGATATATATATATATATATGTGTGTGTGTGTATTTGTGTGTATATATATGTGTGTATTTATAGAGATATATTGCCTATGCACTTTTTTTACTATGGAATTCTATGTTTTTAGGAAGTTCCTGAAAATTAAGACGTCTCAAGAGACATTAGGGAGCACATTAGGTTGCTTTGCTGTATTCTCCTTGTCCTGCACCACATCTCACAGGTCTCCTAGAAGAGGCTCGGACTCTTTTACATCAGTTTTAACAGAGCTGGAAAGGAAAAAAATGACACAATATTTTGTAGCTGTACTCACCCTCTCTCCCCATTCTGTCCTTCCCCCTAGTACCCACTCCCTAACCCAGGTCTCTCTCCCCCAGTACTCACCCTCTCTCCCCATTCTGTCTCTCCCCCTAGTAGCCTCCCTCTAAGCCCAGGTCTCTCTCCCCCAGTACTCACCCTCTCTCCCCATTATGTCTCTCCCCCTAGTACCCTCCCTCTAAGCCCAGGTCTCTCCCCTAGTACTCACCCTCTCTCCCCATTCTGTCTCTCCCCCTAGTAGCCTCCCTCTAAGCCCAGGTCTCTCTCCCCCAGTACTCACCCTCTCTCCCCATTATGTCTCTCCCCCTAGTACCCTCCCTCTAAGCCCAGGTCTCTCTCCCCCAGTACTCTCCATCTCTCCCCATTCTGTCTCTCCCCCTAGTACCCTCCCTCTAAGCCCAGGTCTCTCTCCCCTAGTACTCACCCTCTCTCCCCATTCTGTCTCTCCCCCTAGTACCCACTCCCTAACCCAGGTCTCTCTCCCCCAGTACTCTCCCTCTCTCCCCATTATCTCTCTCCCCCTAGTATCCACCCTCTAAGCCCAGGTCTCTCTCCCCCAGTACTCTCCCTCTCTCCCCATTATCTCTCTCCCCCTAGTATCCACCCTCTAAGCCCAGGTCTCTCTCCCCCAGTACTCTCCCTCTCTCCCTATTCTGTCTCTCTCCCCTAGTACTCTCCCTCTCTCCCCATTATCTCTCTCCCCCTAGTATCCACCCTCTAAGCCCAGGTCTCTCTCCCCCAGTACTCTCCCTCTCTCCCCATTATCTCTCTCCCCCTAGTATCCACCCTCTAAGCCCAGGTCTCTCTCCCCCAGTACTCTCCCTCTCTCCCTATTCTGTCTCTCCCCCTAGTACCCTCCCTCTAAGCCCAGGTCTCTCTCCCCTAGTACTCACCCTCTCTCCCCATTCTGTCTCTCCCCCTAGTACCCTCCCTCTAAGCCCAGGTCTCTCTCCCCCAGTACTCTCCATCTCTCCCCATTCTGTCTCTCCCCCTAGTACCCACCCAATAAGCCCAGGTCTCTCCCCTAGTACTCACCCTCTCTCCCCATTCTGTCTCTCTCCCTAGTACCCACCCTCTAAGCCCAGGTCTCTCTCCCCCAGTACTCTCCATCTCTCCCCATTCTGTCTCTCTCCCTAGTACCCACCCTCTAAGCCGAGTTCTCTCTCCCCCAGTACTCTCCCTCTCTCCCCATTCTGTCTCTCCCCCTAGTACCCACCCAATAAGCCCAGGTCTCTCCCCTAGTACTCACCCTCTCTCCCCATTCTGTCTCCCCCCCCCCCTAGTACCCACTCCCTAACCCAGGTCTCTCTCCCCCAGTACTCACCCTCTCTCCCCATTCTGTCTCTCCCCCTAGTACCCACCCAATAAGCCCAGGTCTCTCCCCTAGTACTCACCCTCTCTCCCCATTCTGTCTCCCCCCCCTAGTACCCACTCCCTAACCCAGGTCTCTCTCCCCCAGTACTCTCCCTCTCTCCCCCTAGTACCCACCCAATAAGCCCAGGTCTCTCTCCCCCAGTACTCACCCTCTCTCCCCATTCTGCCGCTCCCCCTAGTATCCACCCTCTAAGCCCAGGCCTATCTCCCCCAGTACTCTCCCTCTCTCCCCATTCTGTCTCTCCCCCTAGTACCCACCCAATAAGCCCAGGTCTCTCCCCTAGTACTCACCCTCTCTCCCCATTATGTCTCTCCCCCTAGTACCCACTCCCTAACCCAGGTCTCTCTCCCCCAGTACTCTCCCTCTCTCCCCATTCTGTCTCTCCCCCTAGTACCCACCCTCTAACCCCAGGTCTCTCTCCCCCAGTACTCTCCCTCTCTCCCTATTCTGTCTCTCCCCCTAGTACCCACCCTCTAAGCCCAGGTCTCTCTCCCCCAGTACTCTCCCTCTCTTCTCAGTTCTATTAGCGGGGGCGCTGGTGTGGGTACACGCACTTGTCCATGCGCCAAAAAGTCGGGGGGCCCACACATACATATACACATACATACATACATATACATACATACATATACACATACATACACACATACATATACATACATATACACATACATACACACATATATACATACATACACACATACATACATATACACATACATACCTACATACATACATACAATCTCTCCTGCATATTCCATCCTATGCTGTAATACAGCGAGCACACGGCTAAAAGGGGCCATGGATAAAATTCCATTGGATTAAAGAGTGAAAATGCCTTGTGGGCACATTTGCCTAGTTTCCCAGGGTGCAGTGCAATGACTGCATTTCTATGAACACTGAGCAAAAAATACATTTTATTTCTTATATTTAGACATCCAAATGTGAACACAAATGTACTATATATATATATATATATATATATATATATGAAATGGGCTATGGCCGCCCTTCAGGTGTTTTCTATGGGACTTTCTCATGAGACACGGATACACCTCTATAGGCGCCACTCTTTTGAAGCCACGTTTTACCCTGTAACTATATAACTATACCCCATATAACACATATATCCCGCTGAGGCTTGTTTAGTTAATGACTATATTATTCTCTTGAGCCATTTCTCTGCTTTCTCTCAGTTACAGTCTCTGTCCCTTTAATGTTATTTTTGACTCCATTGTCGCGGTACAGACTACACGCTAACGGTTCCGTGTCCTTGCAGTGTATACCGTGTGGTCCGGGAAACAGGGGGAATTGTTTCGGACCGAACATTTGCTGCGGAGAGGAGCTGGGCTGCTATGTTGGGACCCCCGAGACCCTGCGATGTGTGGAAGAGAACTACTTACCCTCTCCTTGTGAGGCTGGGGGCAAACCGTGCAGTACCGGGGGCAGATGCGCCGCCCCTGGGATCTGCTGCAGTGACGGTAAGGGGCCCATTGTATCTCATCATTGTATGTAGGGGGCTCAGTAACAGCAAAAAGCGACTGAGGACACTGGAAGAAATGTTCAAATAAAGTATGATTAATAATACATACCTTAGCTTTTATTCACTGCAAGCTGCCTGCGGACCTATTGTATCATATTTGTATTGCACTCTACCTGTACATTATATCTACCTGTACATTATATCTACCTGTACTTATTTATTTTTCTGGGGAATGACAAGAAATTCTGATTTAAGTCGATTTAATTCCAATGGCCAAAAAGGTGAGTCATTTATTAAAGGGGTTGCACAAAAATGACTGCCTAGGATCATCCAATCTGTATCTGATGGGTCTGCTTGTGCAGCCCACGAATACACTGACTGCGAAGTGCAGTGCTTCAAATTATCCTGTCAGTGACCTCTCTCAAGCAGCATGTTACAGAATGTTGCCACTGGTTGGTTACTATGAGACAGTGCACACCCTGTCTTTTGTGAGCTGCAGAGGGCAGACCCATACAGGGACTATTTGTTTGGTTTTAGACCGCGCGTATAAGCACTTCTTAATAAAATAAAGTACATGTCAGTAAAGAGATACTCAGGGATATTATATACTAGCAACATCCTGGGACCTTCCATATCCCTTTAAGCCAATCTTATACCCAGATAGAATGGGCAGCATACATGATATGGTGGCCAGCCCATTATATTGACTCCTCCTCTTTATTCTTTCCCAGAGAGCTGTAGTTTGGACCCCGGCTGTTTGGACGATGACACTGAGAGGCGACGGGGCCCTGAGGAGAAGAACATGACCATCCTGGACGGCTCCGCCAGCGACTTCCTCCTGAAACTCATGCACATGGCCAACAGACAGCAGCAGCAGCAAGCCAAGCACCAGTTCTATTAGTACTAGAATCACATTGAGCATGTGCTTAGGCTCAGACAAACCCTGTATGTAACACAAATGAGTTTATTGTATATAAACATAAATAAAGTCTTTTATTGCACTGTACTGTAACCAGGCTCTTGGTATTATTGGTCCATTCAGTAATCAAATATAATCTGCATATTCTGTCCAAAGCATGCTGGGACACATAGGATTTAAAGGGATATGGATTTATTAGGTATATAATATCACTATGTCCCTTTTTTATTTTATTAAGAAGTGCTTATAATAGTCCCTGTATGGGTCTGACCACTGCAGCATATGCAGATGCAGACTCTGTGGGGCTGATGTGCAGTATAGTGTCCTAGCCTATCAGGGAGCACATCTCAGCAGCCAATTGCAGAATGTTGGTGGCAGCAGTTTACTGAATGGTGTGTCCATGTACAATAATTAGCTTTTCATTGAACGCACTGACAGTTTTAGATGTCCCATTCCCGTTTTAGATGTAAGTTCAAAATGACCTCCCACCTCAGCAAGTTTATTAGCAGAAACCAAAATGTCAGATGTCACTGTAGCATACTGCAGCATATAAAAGGTATTGATTGCATATTTTACATAAAGCATTTTCCATATTTAAAGGGATATGGCAGGTTCTGTGTCTTTAAAATAAACTACCTAAGTGCTTATTTGTATGTTTAAATATAATTGTATTACCAAGTGGTTAAAAGCTCTGTCCCCGCCCTTCCAAGCAGTCCCTGCAAAGCTCCTCTCCCTGTAGCTAATGTATACAATGTATCTATAGTACTAGATGTACTAGCCAATAATAGGTTGTGTCTCAGCAACAATTTTGGTAGCATTCGGCTTAGACACAGCTTGTGATTGATTGGTACATCTAGCACTGTAACCATGAGCTGCTGGGGGCAGACCTTTGTTGGGACTATTTGGGAGGTTTCAGTGAGTAATAATAGCTTTTAAGCACTTGATTTATTATGTTTAAATCTGCAAAAACCCAGTAAAGTAGATTATAGTAATATTACAAGTATGTTATACAGGCTGCCGTGGCCATTTAATGGTAGATACAAACCATGTTATCCCCTGTGACTCACACAATAAGATTTTACATCTTTTACATTTCCACTTTTTATTTAAAAATATCTGGGTCACTTATCTAATACCACCTCTGCTGGGAGGCTGTGCCATGGATAGTCCACCATATCAGTAAATAAGACTTTTCTAACATTATTTATAAGTCTTTAAGCTTTTACCTCTTTGAACATGATGTCCTGGTATAATTACCCTTGTAGAATGTAGAATGTCTTCCAAGATGGAGGGATAGATAGATAGACAGACAGACAGACAGATATGAATATGATAGATAGATAGATAGATATGAATATGATAGATATAGATAGACAGATAGATAGATACATAGATAGATAGATGTAAGTGCAGTGCTAGTATACACCCAGACATATCTTTATACAGTAACATTTCTATCTGCACTTGTACCTGATACACTGTAAAGATACCTTAGGTCACATACAGTTATACCTATTGTGACGATCCAGGGGTAGGGGCTATTACTGCCCTGGGCCCAGGATCTCATCACCAGCACCCTGATATCTGGCTTCTGTAGCTCTCCATCAGGAATCAGCGCTGGAGTACTCCAGTGGTAGTGACCAGGACAGGTTACTTACAGGATGGATATAGGTTCAGTATCGCAGCCACCAGGAACAAATAAGAGAACATACCACTTTTATATGTCTCAGCTGGGAACTGATTTATTTTTGGAAAGTGAACAATATTTATATGGATTAGATGCAGGGGGGTGTATACAACATAACAATGACACAGAGTGGTAGACAAACACAGGAGATTTACTCCACATGGGGTCTAATAGTCTGGCATCCTGGCATCCTGTCTGGCACATTTGAACAATAGGCCAACCTCCAAATACACATAATGCTGTCTCCATGTCTAGTGGTCCAGACCTCAAATAGAGTACAATAACTTTATCTGGCAAACAATGGGGCACACCAGATTACAATACAATGTAGGTGCTTATGCACACAGTGGCTGGAGCCAAGCAGTCTAGGCTCAATGGGCTAAGATTTAGGAACTGGAAAAGGGGTCCGTGACACTTATGTGGACATAACAATGGGGGGGGGGGGTGTAATTTTGGTAGGTGGGCACACAAATCTGAATGAGCCCATGGCAGGATAAACCTAATCTAAATACCAAATCTGTGCGCATTATAGTCCATTATTCTTATGCTGAGTTTGTATATTAAAGAGACACTGAAGGTTTATATCCATTTACTTTTATTGATTTTATAAGCTCTGTGTTTTCCTACAAATAGTTCCTAATTGGTTTCTCCCCACTGCAGCATATGAAGACAGTGCACTTATAAGTACAGGGGCTGCACTGTCTTATTGTAACCAATCAGTGGCAACATTCTGTAACATGCTACTTGAGAGAGGTCACTGACAGGCTAATCTGATACACCACCCTCCACAGCTGCATGAGTTATCCAAACAGGTAAAAATTGATGATTTTAGGAAGTAAAATAATATAAAGTATCTGCTAGCAAATAGATACAGATGTATATTATATACAAAGTAATATCCAGGAACCTTTCATATCAATTTAAGTAGAATAAACGTATTTTCAGTGGCCTTTAAAGCTCCACTGAAGTCTCCTAATTACTGGATCCTCTGGTGAAGAACTTGACTTGATGATGTGCAACTGTTAAATTACATTACTGTATTTTATTCTTAATAGGATAGGGAACCTGGGAGAAACCATGATTTTTTCTCTCTCCCTTCTTTACCAATTCCCCTTCCTCCTTATAACCTCCCCTAGGCCCAATTATGACTATAATAACTATAATTACATTAATATACTAAATATGCACATTAATAGCTTCTGAGTGTCAGCAGATTAAAGCAATTGAGGGCACAGGATCGCAGAGGTTTAAGTGGCAGTATATATAGCATGCTTGGGAGATAAGATCTCTATTCAGTTCTGTTGAAAGACTCTCAGATTAGTTTAAGATGTTATGCTCATGGTTTATGTTGCTGCTAATGTTTTTTTTGTTTTGTTCTTTAAATAAGTAAAAGGTTCAAAATTAGCGGAAAAGAGTAGTAAAGCAAAACGCAAACCGTGCAATATCTAGCCATAAAAACATCCCAGTGGCACTTCAAACAAGGTAAGTGAGACACGTGTTCCCTAGTGGTCCAGTGGTTGGGATTCAGGTCTTTTATCACTGTGACCTGGGTTCAAATGCAGTCAGGGAAACAAGCGGTCACACCACCCTGAAGCCAAGCAGGGTTGGGCCTGGTCAGTACTTGAATGGGAGACCACCTAGGAATACCAGGATCTGTATGGTGTGGCCCACTGGCGAAGCAACTGGCAACCCACTCTAGTATCTATGCCATGAAAACCAGATGGATCAGCATGACCATGGACATGAAGATACGGTGCGTTACGGCCATGTGGTCACAGAGAGTCGGAAACAACTGAGCAACACAAACAACAACAAAAAACAAAGTGAGACACGGGCCTGAATATACTAAGCAAAGCGGAGCTGTGGGATGTGACGGCCTCTCACAGGAAATCCATGTTTGTCAGGGGTTTAGTAGAAAGAATAACACAGCTCGATTTTAATTAGAAAAATAAACAAATAAATAAATTAATAAATAAATGATGCCTCTGCAGTACCCTGGAGGCATCCGTGAGTCTGAGAGATGTGCGTGCATCCTTTGGTGCAACATCCTGCTTCTGATATAGGGGGGTGTGATATCAATTTCAATATTTTCAGTTGTCACACCAGGGCTCTGGGCTTCTGCCTGTTCCCCCCTCCCTCCATTGATAACTACAAACATACACAATAGTTACAAATGTTATTTATTTTAAACATTTTAAAACAATTTGCACATTATCAAATCAAGTTCTTCAAGAAAGTATATTATAAATGTAACACTTCAGTGGTTCTTGAATAAATACCGATCAAGAAATTAGAGGTAGAGGGAAATCTGTAAAAATAGCCGTCTTTTTAAGCAAATATATTTATTAAAAACATAGAAGTAAGGACTACTTAATAAAATAAAGTACATAGAGCGCCGAGTCACAGCTGTGACAACAGAAATCAACAAAGATATGAAAATATAAGACTACGGTATCCCTGTTTTTCTTACATTTATCGGTCTATAATTATGTCATGGGCACATCCGTCTTGGTGTGCTTTCCTGCCTGTAGCTTGAGGGGGATTATATATTCTTCTATATAGTTCTATTGTCAAGTTGCTATTTACAGTGGCAGTTTTCAAACTGAATAAAGATCATATCTGAATCCATGGTTCCTCCCAAACCTACCAGATTTGTAATACTGTTAAGAGCAAAGGTAGATGTCTGTTGCCATAATAGGCTATAAGCAGACCTATGATGTCATGTCCTTACCCCCCAAATTACCTCTTGTAAGGAGGTCTCTCATCTCCACATGTACAATGTGCTGTTTGTCTTATTTTTGTTGTTTTTCAGTCATCTGTCCGACTCTCTGTGACCCTATGAACCGGAGCACGTCAGGCACATCTGTCAGCCACTGCCCTTCTGAGCTACCTCAAGCTCATGTTCATTGCTTCAATGACCTCATCTATACATCTGCCCTCCTTCGTGTGCCTTGAATCTTTCCCAGCATCTAAGTCTACTCTAGGGATTCCTGTCTTCTCATGATATGAACAAAATATCTGAGCTTCAGCCTCATGATCAAACCTTCCAGTGAACAGTTTGGTTTAATTTCCCGTAGTGATGATTTATTGGATCTTCTTGCGGTCCAAGACACTCTAAGTCATTTTCTCCATCTCCATACACCTCAATTCTACGGTATCAATTCTACGGCGCTCAGACTTCTTTATGGTCCAGCTCTCACATCCGTATGTTACTACTGGAATACCATAGTTCTAAGTTCTAGTCTTATTTTTACTTTCTTCAAATGTTATCCATGTGTTTGTTGTACACCCAGTGCTACAGAATCTCATAGTGCTCTATAAATGCAATATAATAATAATTACAATAAACATTGACCACATACCTTATTTACATCACTTACCAATAATCTTACTTATGCCACAATCACATCACATCACATATATAGTTGTGAGCATGTGAGCCAGCCAGAGCCGTTGCTCACGCGAAGCCGAAGGCGCTCCATGCCAGCAACTGAGGCCCTCGCTTCCGCAAATGCGGGTCCTCGCGAAGCACTTAGGGAATGAGGCAATAAGCGCCGCAGGCGCTCATTGCTGGCGAGCCTCTAGTAGCGAGGCAAGCAGATAAACCCACCTCGGAACCAACCTTAACGTAACAAACACGCACTAAGAATCCGACTATAACGGCCGACCCGTGCGCAACTAAAAACAGTGAAAACACACCAAATACTCACACAAACTGCATAAAAAGCTTACCCATAGCAAGGGGGGGGGGCACCCAGGACCTCCGAAAGTGAAGTTACACCTCCATTTAAGTCCAAATTCTCGAGTTCAGACACACGAAAATCCCCTAAGCGAAAGAAAAAATGGCCGACGAAAAAAATGAAAACGAGGCTCAAAGACCCAGGACCGCCCAGCCACCTACAACTTACCCAAGAAGGAATCCGAGATAAGCTCCGAGCCCTGCATTAACCCCACATTAACCATCGCAGTGGGGGTCCCGATTGCATGCAATCGGGGACCCCCGCTGCAATCAAAATTCCAGCGTTACAGGTCCTTAAAGGACCCGTTGTAAAAGAAAAAAATATATACCCTGTCAATCATGGGGGTCAATACAGACCCCCATAAAACCCTCATTAACCCTGTCACTCATGGGGGTCAATATAGACCACCATAAGCCCTTCATTAACCCTGTCACTCATGAGGGTCAATACAGACCCCCATAAACCCATCATTAACCCTGTCACTCATGGGGGTCAACAGAGACCCCAATAAGCCCTTCATTAACCCTGTCACTCATGGGGGTCAATACAGACCCCCATAAGCCTCTATTTAACCCCATCAGTCCCATAAGGGTATATTAACACCATTATGGGCCAGTTACAACACTACATTAACCACATAAGTGCCATGATCGTCCTCAAGGACCATCATGACACTAAGTATAAACACTATACCCCCCAATAAAACATTAAATATCAACTAAACACCCTCTACACTAACCTATTAACACGTACACTACACTACCTACCCCTAATAACACCCACCACTCTAATTACAGAAAATAAAAAAGCCTAAAGTCACAAAAAAAAATCTACATTACATGAAATAAAAAACCTAACTCACAAAAAAATAAACTACATTACAGAAAATAAAAAAACCTAAGTCACAAAAAATAAAAAAGGAACATTACAGAAAAAAAAAAAAAACATTACAACCCCCCCCTCACTACAGAAAAAAAAAAAAGACACACCTGAAAAGGAAATACATATAATACAAATACATACAATACAAATACATACAATTACAATACAATTACAATACAATACACCCCTATCTAATATACATCACACAATCTATCTAAATAGCATAATCTAATATACATGCTATCTATATAATAATACATCCCCAATCTATCTAAATAAATACCACAATCTATCTACAATACATCCTATGCTATCTATATAAAACGCATACCCCTAGCTAACATACAATAAATGCTATCTATATATTAACTAATATAAGTCTAAGCTAAAATAAAATAATTAAGACCACTTACCTTTGCAGATGTCCATTGGGATCAGCCACCTAAAAAAAAAAAAAAAAAAATTAGTGCAACACGTTTACACTTATAAAATAAACATTCTATACATTCTATACATTCTAAATATTCTACTCACCTTTCCGGCATGTCCCGTCCTTATTCTTTGAATCCTTCTCTGGCGCGGCACCTGTTAAAAAAAATACAACATTAATACACATACATCAAAATAAAATAAACATAATCTACATTCTACTTACCTCCACGCGATGTTTCCGGCCTCCTCCGGATCCTCTTCTGCCACGCCCTGTATAAAAAAAAAAATATATATATATATATATATATATACTTATATCCGCACTCCCGGACATCACCGACGCTAATGAGGCTCCAGGAGACTTTTCCGGAAGAAAATAGGCAATGGCACCTTCTGATTGGTTGAAAAAGCTGTCTATCAAATTCACCCAATCAGGAGGCGCCAATGTGTGAACCAATCACAAAGGGATACACCCTAAAATCCCACTCTGATTGGATAATGCACCTGTCAATCTTTATTTAAACCAATCACAAGGCGCAGATGCCTTAAGCCAATTACAATGGAATGCACCCCCACAGGGTGATTGGTTGGAGCCTCTGCGCATTCTGATTGGTTGCACTGACAATAGCCAATCACAATGGAATACACCCTTACGTACTGATTGGTGAAGGATTTGCGCATTCTCATTGGCTGCTGTTAATATCAATCAATATTACAGCCAATGGAATGCGCAGATGTCTTCACCAATCAGTACGTGGGGGTATATTCCATTGTGATTGGCTGATGGCAATAAAGCCTTAGGATTGGTTCAAATAAAGATTGACAGGTGTGTTATCCAATCAGCGTTGTATTTTGGGGTGTATACTTTTTTCATTGGTTCACAAATGGGGTCTTCTCATTGGCTGAATTTGATAGACAGCCTTTTCAGCCAATCAGAAGCCGCCATTGCCAATTTTATTCTGGAACACTCCATAGGAAGGTCATTAGCGTCGGAGACATCCGTCAGGGCGGATGTGTGTCACTCTTTTTTTTTAATGCGCGGATGCTTCCGGAGAAGACGAGGAGGCCGGAGACATCGCGGAAAGGTAAGTATAATGTAGATTGTGTTTATTTAACTTGTCTAAGATGGACGACGGAACATGGAGGACGTGACATGCTGGAAAGGTGAGTATAATATTTAGAATATTTAGAATGTTTAGAATGTTTAGTTATTTCATGTAAATGTGTTGTATTAATTTTTTTCATCTTTTTTACAGTAGGTTGCTGATCTGAAGAAACATCTCAAAGGTAAGTGGTCTTAATTATTTTATTGTAGCTTACAATTAGGGTAGCTATATATATATATATATATATATATATATATATATAGATAGATAGCATGTATTGTATATTTCATAGATAGGGGGATGTATTATTAGATAGTATTGTATATTAGATAGTGGGATGTATATTACATTATATAGTGGCATGTATATTAGATAGTGACATGTATATTAGATAGTGGAGTAATGTATTTAATTGAATTGTATTTAATTGTGTTGTATTGTATTAAATTGTATTGTATTTAATTGTGTTGTATTGTATTTTATTTAATTGTGTTGTATTGAATTATATGTATGTATTATATGTATTTCATTTTCAGGTGTGTAATGTTTTAATAAAATTTGTTGTGAGGGGGGGTTGTAATGTATTTTGTTATTTTCTGTGATGTTCCTTTTGTTATTTTTTGTGACTTAGGTTTTTTTTTGGTTCTGTAATGTACATTTTTTATTTTTAGTGATTTTATTTTTTCTTATTTTATGTAATGTAGATTTCTGCTTTTTGAGGAATTTAGTTAATTGAGGCACACAGTACACTCACATTGTGTGACAAACAGCATTTCAACACTTTCTTTTATTGACCGTCATTTTTTGACGGGCAAGTCGCTAGTTCTATATATTATGTGACTTCGGCACATCCTTCCCAAAGTAAGACCAGGAGCCAAAATAGAGCTGGACCATAAAGAAGTCTGAGCACCGGATAATTGGCGCCTTTGAATTATAGTGTTGTGTAAAACTGCTTAAAGTACCTTGGACTGAAGGATCCAATCAGACAATACTACAGGAAATGAAGCCAAACTGTTCACTGAAAGGCATGATCATGAGGCTGAAACTCAAATATTTTGGCCATTTCAAGAGAAGACAGGATTCCCTAGAGAAGACTCTGATGGTGGGAAAGATTAAAGACGGGCGGCAGAGGTAGAGATGGATAGATGAGTTAATTGAAGCAATGAACGTGAGCTTGAGAGAGCTCAGAGGGGCAGTGACTGACAGATGTGTCTGACATGCTGTGGTTCATTGGGTCTCATAGAGTTGGACATGGCTGAATGACTAAATATCAACAATTCAATCATTTTGACCAATGTATGGCTGTCCACAATGCCATAATTTAGTTCTAAGTGTCCCATTCAGGCTTAGTCAGCATTTTCTAATGATAAAGTCATTTAGTGACCCTGCAACTTATGTCTCTGTTTAACCTTCTTACCTGGAATTACAGAGCTAATTAGCTGTTTTGCATTGCTGTCACTCTGCATATATAGGGCCTCGTTCTATTATCGGCCGTAAAATGGCCGCAAGGCTGCGATTCCTTGCGGGGGTTCCGTTATCTTGGAATTCAATTATACGGCCCCGCAAGGATCTCCCCTTACGGCTGGCCGTATATCTTGCAACCGGCCGTAAGCTCAGAAAACTTTAAACGCAAAAATAAATTCAAGACGTCACTGTAAAGCTCTGTAAATGCTAGGGATCATATTGGGGGACATGAGGATTAATAGTAACCCCCTCTCAAGCTTGCACATCAGCCCAAATCCGAGTTTACATTAACTGTTTATTTTCCGGCTGCAGCGTGGGCGGGTCTGAGGTGCTCCAAGCCCTATGGACTTTTTACAATTAAAAAATAATTTTTTTACGGATTTGAGTGTAGGGGAATGTTGTGCTATTTTTGCTAACACCTACAATCACTTTATATTCTCCTCAGAGTGCAGGATGGCTTTATTATGGCTTTATAATGTGCTTAATTGGTGCTAGCGGGACGTTTTTGCTGCAAGTAAGCTGCGGCTCGGTTTTAGCCTTGCAGAGAGGGTTCCCGGAGCAATTGAACAGCAACCAGGATTTTTTTGCGGCCGAAACTCTTGCGGCCGTTTTAGATCAAAGGCTTTCCCCCGGCACGAGCGGCCGCAAGGGATAACAAGGCGCCGGCCGCAAGCCTGCCGGAATCCCTGGCCAGAGGGGAATAGAATAGCTTGCGGCTTGTCCTTGCGGCCCCGCATCTCCTACGGCCGATAATAGAATGAGGCCCATAGTCTATAATCAATGTTGTGCTATGGGAAGTGTATTCTATAGTTATTAGACTAATGAGTGAGAAGATAAGTAATTACAGGGGTTTGATATTGAGATGATACTGTATATCCACAAGCGTGTAATTACTTTGTCCCATGATCAAAATGTGTGGATGTAGAGCTGGGACCAGGTAGGACCCTTGGAGTTTCATATTTATAGTATACTCTTATATAGAACTTGACTTGAGTGAGTGTTTGTGAGTGTGTGTGAGTGAGTGGGTGTGAGTGAGTGTGTGTGCAAGTGTGTGTGTGTGTGCGAGTGTGTGTGTGTGTGAGAGAGTGTGTGCATGTGAGAGAGTGTGTGAGTGTGTGTGTAAATAAGTGTGAGTGTGTGTGAGTGTTTGTGTGAGTGTGTGTGAGTGTGTGTGAGTGAGAGTGAGAGTGAGAGTGAGAGTGAGAGTGTGAGTGTGAGTGTGAGTGAGAGTGAGAGTGAGAGTGTGAGTGTGAGTGAGAGTGAGAGTGAGAGTGAGAGTGAGAGTGAGAGTGTGAGTGAGAGTGTGAGTGAGTGTGTGAGTGAGTGAGTGAGTGTGTGAGTGAGTGAGTGTGTGAGTGAGTGAGTGTGTGAGTGAGTGAGTGTGTGTGTGTGAGAGTATGTGTGTGTGTGTGAGAGAGTGAGTGT
>CM050163.1:21262787-21270287 GCA_027410445.1 Discoglossus pictus | reverse complement strand
TAGAGAGGGAGAGAGGAAGGCAGAGAGGGGAGGGAGAGAGACAGACAGAGAGAGGCAGAGAGAGGGAGGGAGAGAGGGAGGGAGGGAAGGAGAGAGAGGGGGATAGAAAAAGGGATGAGGGAGAGAAAGGGAGAAAGGGGAGGGAGTGAGCAAGAGAGGGTGAGGGAAAGAGGGAGGGAGGGAGGGAAAGAGGGAGGGAGGGATGGGGAAAGAGAGAGGACAGAAGGGAGAGAGAGAGAGAGTGGAAAGGAGGGAGAGGGAGGGAGAGAGATAGAGAGGGGGTGAGGGAGGGAGAGAGAGAGAGTTAGGAGTGCACAGAGAGAGAGAGGGAAGGAGAGAGAGGCAGGGGCGCACACAGAAAGAGGGCGCACAGAGAGAGACAGAGAGCACACAAAGAGAGAGACAGCACTGAGAGAGACAAAACAGACAATTGAAGATACTATATGATACTGTCATTTCCTATGTAATTTTCCTGGCCTTACACCGACTATAAAACATAGTTAACCCTTTGTAGTCCACTGAATTTTACCGAGTGGTCATTATAGTGGACAATGACCAGGGTATGGCGCGCGTGGGGTATTTGTGCTGTATTAGTGGGATCCATACACCATCATAGGGCAGCTCACATTGGGGCTTTTGATTACGGGGCAGATTTAATTCCGACCCTGCACATATCTGTACGTACCTTTATTTATTCTATTTCTTTCTTTCTTAGACCTTCTCTGTATTTATCTGTAGAGAAGAGTTTGCTAAGGGTTAAGATCTTCAAGCAGTCCTGTCATTGGTAGCAAAAGAGTAAAACTTTCCAATTAAATTATTTGTCATGAGCTGGAATAAAACATTTTTTTCATTTACCTTTTAGAAATGTGCGGTTACTTGGCTGTACAATAATCCAGCTGCACCCCCTCCATAGGATGTGGGGCGACGCTCGCCACCGCCCCCACACTGGCTACTTTATATCTGGCAAACATGTAACAATCAGCTGGATATACCGATACATAGATAGATAGATAGATAGATAGATAGATAGATAGATAGATAGATAGATAGATAGATAGATAGATAGATAGACAGAAAGATAGATATATAGATAGATAGATAGATAGATAGATAGAGAGATAGATAGATAGATAGATAGATAGATAGATACCGTGATAGATAGATAGATAGATAGACAGGCAGATAGATAGATAGATAGATAGATAGATAGATAGATAGATACCGTGATAGATAGATAGATAGATAGATAGATAGATAGATAGATAGATAGATAGATAGATAGATAGATAGATAGATAGATAGATACCGTGATAGATAGATAGATAGATAGATAGATAGATAGATAGATAGATAGATAGATAGATAGATAGATAGATACCGTGATAGATAGATAGATAGATAGATAGATAGATAGATAGATAGATAGATAGATAGATAGATAGATAGAGATAAACATATAGATAGATAGAAATAGATAGACAGATAGATAGATAGATAGATAGATAGATAGATAGATAGATAGATAGATAGATAGATAGAGTTTATATATAAATACAATCTTTCATTTCTATATTTTATATTCTGTTTTGTTTTCATGGTGACAGACATGTGGCTTTGTTTCTAATATGATTGAAAGAAATGAGTGGAATTGTGTACATCTCTATTCAGGTCTGTTAAAGACTGCTGTTTTGAATAATCAGAAAATGATAACCCCTCACGCTACAGGCCAGCTAGAAGTCTTCCAAGTAAATCCTACATGACAGATTACATATATGTATTATGTTCTGGCTTACATAGCTGTTTGTGTGATCAGTTTATGGGCCCCATTGCTTTGCACCTGCTGTACCAGCAGAAGCTCCTTAAGGGTATATATCACAATTCTGCACTGTATAATCTTAAAGGAATATGGAAGGTTCCTAGATGTTACTAGAAACTTTTATACACTTTATTTTTTTAGGAAATGCTTATACTACCTAAAATCATACAAATAGTCCCTGTATGGGTCTGTCCGGATTGTTGCAGTAAATACAAGGCGTTGCACTCACCTGTATGAAGGATTCCTTACAAGGTCAAGTGCGCGGTCTGCCGTTCTCAGTCTGACGCCCCAGGAGGGGACACGGCACTAGCCACAGACTTTATACATGGCTAGGAGGAGGAATCCGTGACAAGAAAGCCGCTGGCATCTATTAGGGTCTTAAGACGGTGCAGTTGTCCATTATTAAGCAATATAATATTTAATCATCCAGCATTATACAAATAACCTGAGCAAGACGTTCTGCATAAGATTAATATACTTAGGTCACCACACAAAGGTCATGAAGTTATTATAATCACAATTTGCAATTAAGGCGCCAATTGTTCTGGCATCTGGAAAGAAATCTGAATATATTCAGTAGCAGAGATTTCAGTGGAAAATACAGATTGTGATAATAATGTTTTTTTTATTTAATGTGTTTTCCCTTCTGAAATGTTTTTCTTTATGAATCTTGCAGGACCTGCTTTACTGTTTGTGTGTAGTGTGGGTGCAGTGGCCATGTTTGTTTCTGGCATGAAATAGATTACTGCACCTGTATAGTTCCTGCATGGGAGTAGGAGCCCCAAAAAATCTAGGGGAGATAATTCCACTCTACTCCCATGACCGGAAGTAGGGGCAGATCTACATCCGGTGCACCCATTCCTGCAGTGCCCCACAAAAACGTTATTCTTAACATGTCTTTGTTTAAATTCTAAATGCCTCTTCTCCTCAAATCTAATAAAAAATTATATATATATATATATATATATATATATATATATATATATATATATATATATATATATATATATATATATATATAATATTTAATTATATTATATTATGAGTCAAAGTTTTCATGGGAAGAAAATTCTCCATAGCCCTCTAGTGGACAAATCTGGTGATGCATGATTAAGTTTGATTTTAATATTTGTGTGTCCCCTATTCATTTGTGTGTGTCCCCCACCACCCTCCCAGTTCCTATGCCCCTGAGTGCCTGCAAGTAATGCAGTACTGCAGCACTTACACAGCAATATGCAGCTATAGTCCAGGGTCAGATAATTTTATTATAACTTTACAAGGTGATTATTCAAATAAATGTAAATACTTTTCATGGTATCCATAATGTTATGAACATAGTTAAATTAATAGTGAATTCTGAAATCTACATAGCTTTTTGTTATTTTTAGTTGATAAATACAATTCCTATCTTATTAATGTTTATAATATTTTTATTTTAAATATATGTTTTTCCCTTTTGAATTATTTTTCTTTATAAATCTTGCAGGACCTGCTTTACTGTTTGTGTATAGTGTGGGTGCAGTGGCCATGCCTGTTTCTGGCACATTGATTTTTATTTGAGGTGTGAGTTAGATATAGTATAGTGCCTGCAAGTAATGCAGCACTGCAGCACTTACACATCAATGTGCAGTTATAGTCCAGTTTCATTCATGTTATTTTATTTGAGTATATATATATATATATATATATATATATATATATGTGTGTATATTATATTATACCTTTTAATTGATCGCATAACCTAGATGACACTGTGCCTTTAAATAGCTGTTATTGATATTTAGTATCATTCATCTCTTTAAATCACTTTCCTATTTCCTGTTTATTTAACTTCCTATCTTGTTCTATAGAACAGGGGTAGTCAATATGATAGGTTTCCTTGGTGGTACAGTGGTTAGGATTGAGTGATTTCACCACTGCGACCTGGGTTTAATTCCAGTCAGGGAACCAAGAGGTCACACCACCCTGAAGCCATGCAGGATTGGTCCTGGACAGTACTTGGACGGGAGAACACCTAGGAATACCAGGAGCTGTATTATGTGGCCCACTGGAGAAGGAACTGGCAACCCACTTCGATATATTTGCCATGGAAACCTAGTGGATCAGCATGGTGTGTTGTGGTCCATGAGGTCATGGAGAGTTAGACACAACTGAATCAATGCAAACCCACACAGTCAGTACGTAGATCTGGATTTGCACCAGGAACTCGGAGCCCATATCATCTGCACATGTACTGCATTATTAATGGTGTAAGTATGTACCAAACCAACAATATTAGCAGCTGTGTAAGATGTGGGCATAAAACATTTTTGGGGAAAATCTGAAGATTTGAAGATTTTCAGTAACGGAATACATTTTGCGTTTATTACATCACATCCTGAGTGCTGGATGATGTGGGTGTGTGTTTGTAGTAATCAGTGGAGGCAGGTATGGGGAACAAAAAACAAGTCCAGAGCCTTTGTTGTATACATCGCTCTCACACATATTCCACCAAGGTATCATGGATGCCTCCAGCAGAGACATCAAACTTTTTTTTTCTAATTAAAAACTAGCTGTTTGACTTCTTTCTTGATTAAGTCGCACATTGCAACATATGCACACACAGACTCTGTAGGGTTTGGGCGTACATTATAGTGTCCTGGCCAATCAGGGATCACATCTCATGTTGCAAAACATTGCTGAGAGATGGTCGCTGATTGGTTAGTATGAGACATTCCACATTCAGCCCTATGCTGTGGGCAGACCCATACAGGGACTATTTGCTTGATTTTAGTCAGTGATTTTAGTCACTTCTTAATAAAATAAAGTACATAACAGTAATTAAATACACAGGGATATTATATACCTAGTAACATCCATGAACCTGCCATGTCCCTTTAATAATAATAATAATAATAATAATAATAATAATAATAATAATAATAATATATCACACGTCAGCTTGTGATTCCTAACGACAAATCTCTGAAGCCCTCGTTAGTTCCGGCCTCATAATTACTCTCCGGTTTAAGTGGCCTGATTAGTATCGGACTCCGACACCTCTTGAATTTTATGACCCATTAATTGTCCAAAATTACCATTAAGTGGCTGATATTTAAGCGCTGGAATCTGGAACATTTCCAATAAGGAGCGATGGCTGGCTACGCTATTCGTAAGTGGCCATAAGGATCAAATATAAAGCTAAGGAGTCACAGCTACCGCTCGTTAAGTAATAATTAAATATCAGTGTTTCAAGACATTGTCCCCAACTCCAGCTTCACTTATACAAATTAAAGACGTGAATGTGATAGGACAAAAGGTTACAATGGAGAATAAAGAGCTTGTAAATGAAGACACTGGGGGGTGCTTAGTGATTGATCTCTGATATTACAAGGCATCTTGAAGATTATGAAGATATAATTGCAAATGTAAGATTATTGTCAAGATCTGCTTTTGGGGGCTTATTTGAATTTCCCTGATCCCCCCAACCAACCTCTACTTGAAAGAGCCATGTTCTCTCCATTTCCCCCATTCGCTTTGCATTGGGAGGTGCGCACCTCTGGGATCAGTCTTGTGATGGCCCATCTGGAGGCCCTGACTCAACCCTCCTTACACCTTCCTGGGTATGGTGGTGGTCAGTTGCTGCTCCTCTGCTCAGGCCACCATTCCAGTCTCTACTAATTCCATCACCAGAGACAAGACAATTGAAGAAAAGACTGTCCATCTTGATAGTATGCTGCCTGGTGGGATTATCTAGGTGTGGGCAGAAAATTCAATTAGTGTATTGGAGCTAACTAGTTTAGAAGGGAACTTTGAACGTGTTTCAGTTTGTGATGTAGTTACCAGCTCACCCTGTAATGGGATTAACTCCCACACCCCCAGATTGACCAGTGAGGTATTACAGGGGGATGCTTGAGATAACTGATTAAGGGCAGGTCATTTAATCATGTGGGTTGTGCCAAGTTGTCGTTCTTTTTGCCTATAAAGGTTCCAACTTTTCCCAATAAAAACACTTCTAGGGAATATAATTGGGGTGTTCTCTCTTTTATTTAGAGGTTATGACCTGTGTTTGTTATTTCTAAACCCTTGATCCCATCCTGGTGGTCCTGGAATAGAAGTCACTGATAAGCCCATCCATTCCACGGTCCAAGGGAGGATTCCTGTAAAATTCTCCATAGCCCTCTCGTGGCCAAATCTGGTAATGCATGATTAAGTTTGATTTTAATATTTATGTGTCCCCTATTCATTTAATCTGGGGAGATTTGTACCCCCTCACCCCCAGTTCCTACTCCCCTGAGTGCCTGCAAGTAATGCAGTACTGCAGCACTTACATAGCAATATGCAGCTATAGTCCAGGGTCAGATCACTTTATTATGACTTAATAAGGTGATTATTCAAATAAATGTGAATACTTTTCCCGGTGTCCATAATGTTATGAACATAGTTAAATTAATAGTGAATTCTGAAATCTACATAGCTTTTTGTTATTTTTAGTTGATAAATACAATTCCTATCTTATTAATGTTTATAATATTTTTATTTTAAATATATGTTTTTCCCTTTCAAATTATATTTCTTTATAACACTTGCAGGACCTGCTTTACTGTTTGTGTACAGTGTTGGTGCAGTGGCCATGTTTGTTTCTGGCACATTGATTTTTATGTGAGGTGTGAGTGAGATAATTAAAACTAGTATAGTGCCTGCAAGTAATGCAGCACTGCAGCACTTACACATCAATGTGCAGTTATAGTCCAGGGTCATTCATGTTATTTTATATGATTTTTATATATATATATATATATATATATATATATGTTTGTTATTTCTAACCCCTTGATCCCATCCTGGTGGTCCTTGATCCCATTCCACGGTCCACGGGAGGATCCCTGTATCCAAGGCGGGAGGATTCTGGAGCTGAGTTGGACCTGGGTTGTGACATTTGCAGAGAAAAGAAGGAGCCTGGAACTCATTACACATTAAAGTTTTATTTGGATGTTTATAAATAAAGGTTTCAAGAAAGATTCAAGAACTTCTCTGTATGAAATCTCATTGGCTCATAAATCCTAATGTTTTACTGACAGTGCCACGCCTCTCTGGGTAATTGTACATCTCAGGCAGTTTATTCAGCACTGGTCTCTTTGTTTTAAAAACGTAAACAGAATGTGATACATTTTTACATATCACCTTCTTTTTGTATTTTTCAACTTTAAAGTGCTGAAAAATTCCAGTGTAGCTTGTAGACTCACATTTGAATAATAGTGTATAAGACCATATATATGCTTCTCGCCATTCTATATAAGGTGTCCAGGGGACGGGAGAGGGTCGACCCAGAAGGAAGTCATGGTAGGCGTCATTATCTGTCTCACTGCAGACCAGCCCCCTGGATATAGACCTCCCACCACCTGAACTCCTCAGGGGTGGAGAGAAACAGCACTTTGAGACCCGGAAACTAAGATAAACTTTTAATACTAATATTATTACTAATGAGTTATTAAAAAACAGTAAAAAATGTTGATGAGGAAAGACTGGATCGTCTGGGGGTCATGGACAAGAGCCCTCTGTGTCCCAATGAAATCTCAGAGGAGGAAGGAGGAGAGATGCAGAAAAATATGTCATACTATACTCCCTAAAGTGGTCATTAAGAAAGCCCAAAATATATGTAGCTGGTCAGAGTACTCATTTGGTCATCAGATCACCCTCCTATA
>CM050163.1:21200287-21260287 GCA_027410445.1 Discoglossus pictus | reverse complement strand
ATAGACACATAGATGGATAGATAGATAGATAGATAGATAGATAGATAGATAGATAGATAGATAGATAGATAGATAGATAGATAGACGGATAGATGGATAGATGGATAGATAGATAGATAGATAGATAGATAGATAGACACATAGATAGATAGACCCATAGATAGATAGATAGATAGATAGATAGATAGATAGATAGATAGATAGATAGAGATAGATAGATAGATAGAGAAGATATATATATTGATAGATAGATAGATAGATAGATAGATAGATAGATAGATAGATAGATAGATAGATAGATAGATCGATAGATAGATAGATAGATAAATAGATAGATAGATTTTGTTTTATCCACAATATCTAATAATACTTTATCGTTTATCACACATTGACATGTAGATACCTTTAATCCAGGTACGTAAAACAAATAATGTGCTCTCTAATTGGTCTAATCACAATACTCACATTCATAGCACAAGTCAGGTATTGATGGTCTATGACTGGTCAATGGGATCTAAACAACGGGGTTCACAGCTCCTATTTTATTCGACACATCCTATAAATACCAAGTTGTTGAACTTTAGATTAAAATTATTCTATGACAGAAACAGACTTATTTACTCAACATTTTTTGTTGTTGTTTAGTTGCTCTGTTGTGTCTGACTCTCCCTGACCCTATGGTCCACAGCACTACAGGCACATGTCTGATTAAGGCTCTGTTTGTGCTTATCCATACAGTTTTCTTGGCAAAGATACTGGAGTGGGTTGCCAGTTCCTTCTCCAGTGGACCTCAATTTGTCAAACCTCTCTGCTAGGACCTGCCCATGTTGGGTGACCCTACATAGTATAGCTCACAGCTTCATTGGGATACACAAGTCCCTTCACCACAACAAGGTAGTGACCCAGAGAGGCAGTCGGGACTCTATTTAGCCATCGCAGAGACTGGTAAATCCCCAACACGTGGATAATATGTCCGTTACTCAGCGCTGTGTGATTGAACTGTCTAACATGCATTACAAGGTAGTTTCCTAATGTAAATTAACACCTGATATATCACTGTCCTGAGTCTCTCTGGGATGGTGACTAACGCTGGACATTGATCGCTGCATGTGTATCATCACGTCCTTAATTAGCCGAAGAGTTATCATTGATTTGATAAGGATTGGAGATCAATAGATACGGCCGTGTAATGTAAAAACTGTCTGGCCAGGTCATTAACTCCAACAAGCCCACACACTGTCCAGCCCGGTATAGATTATACATTATAACTTCTTCTTATTGGGAAGACTGACTAAGCATCGCAAGAGCTGGTGCGTTCTGTAATATCTATATACTATCGGAGAAAATTGCCAACTCAGCTCTTCACAACTCATCACAACCCATGAAATGGCTTAAAAAATGTACCCATAGCCAGAATGTGCAATACAAAGTATAGACTGGGACAGAGAACTGATAGGTAAAAACACTGAACATAAATGGACAACGTTCAAATCCTTACTAAATATACATACACATCGGCATATACCGTGTGGGAATAAAAGTAAATGGAGTAAATCTCATTCAATGTGGCTTAACAATGATTTAAAGATCAAGATACGGAGTAAATAAAAACAGGCATTTATATTATACAAACAAGAGGGGACAGAGACTACTTTACGGGAATACAAGGAAATCAACAAGGCCGCAAAAGCGCGATTAGACTGGCTAAAATAGAAAATGAAAAATGTATTGCAAAAGAGAGTAAGACTAACCCTAAAATATTTTTTAAGTATATTAATGGGAAGAAGGCGAGGAAGGAAGCTATAGGAACATTACAATGTGACACAGGCCGTCTGATAATTAGTGACCAAGAAAAGGCAGATGAGCTAAATAGGTTCTTTTCTTCGGTATACACAAGGGAGGTACCAGTGGTTGGGACACGGCAACATAATGGGGCTACACTACCTTCACCAAATAACTGGTTAACACGGGAAGTAATCCAAAAGAGGTTGGAGAAAATAAATGTTAATAAAGCCCCGGGTCCTGATGGAATACATCCAAGTGTACTAAGGGAACTGGGTTCTGTAATAGCCAAACCATTATATTTAATTTTTCAAGATTCACTCAACACAGGGTCTCTACCAGATGACTGGCGAAAAGCTGATGTGATACCTATATTTAAAAAGGAAGCAAGAGCAAATCCGGGGAATTATAGACCAGTGAGCCTCACTTCTGTAGTTGGGATGCTTTTAGAAGGGTTAATAAGGGATAATATACAAGAATATGTCTATTCAAACAGCATTATAAGTAGGAGTCAACATGGGTTTATGAGGGATAGATCATGTCAAACAAACCTTATTAGTTTCTATGAGCAGGTTAGTAACCACTTGGATCAAGGCAACTCAGTGGATATAGTCTTTTTAGTCTTGTAGTCTTTTGATACAGTGCCACATGGGAGACTATTGAGCAAACTAAGAGATACAGGAATTGCAGTAAATATCTGCTCATGGATTGAGAGCTGGCTAAAAGACAGGAAGCAAAGGGTTGTTGTAAATAGAACATACTCGGATTGGACTAATGTGGTAAGTGGGGTTCCTCAGGGTTCAGTATTAGGTCCCCTCCTTTTTAACATATTTATTAATGACTTAGAAATAGTATTGAAAAGTAATGTCTCCATTTTTTGCTGATGACACTAAGTTGTGCAATGTAATTAAATCAGATAATGATGTGCTTTCCCTTTAAAGGGATTTGAATAATTAGAGAAATGGGCGACTAAATGGCAGATGAGATTTAATACGAATAAATGTAAAGTTATGCATCTGGGAAGGAAAAATAACCATGCAATTTATAATCTTAATGGAGCAAATCTAGGTGTATCAGATATTGAAAGGGATTTGGGAGTGCTTGTGGACAATCACCTAGGTAACAGTGCTCAAAGCCAAGCAGCGGCTGCAAAGGCAAATAAAATATTAGCATGTATTAGGAAGGGTATAGAAGCAAGGGAAGCAAATATAATTCTGCCACTATACAAATCTCTAGTACGCCCTCATTTGGAATATGGAGGACAATTTTGGGCACCACTTGATAAAAAGGACATTTTAGAGCTGGAAAAGGTAGAGAGGATGGCAACAAAACTAATAAGGGGAATGGAGGGGCTAAGTTATGAAGAAAGACTAACCAAATTAAACTTATTTTCTCTAGAAAAAAGGCATCTAAGAGGAGATATGATTACCTTATATAAATACATCCAGGGTCAGTATAAAGATTTGTCAGGGGAGCTTTTTGTGCCAAGAGGTTTTCAACTGACAAGAGGACATCCCTTGAGGTTAGAAGTAAAAAGATTCCACCTTAAAGAAAGAAAAGGGTTCTTCACAGTAAAGGTGGTTAATCTGTGGAATTCAGGGTTATCCTTGATAATTAGAGAGGGAGTATTGATCCAGGGATGAATCCGATCGCCAGTATCTGGGGTCAGGAAGGAACATATTTTTTGCCCTTTTGAGACAATTGGCACTTGGGGTTTGTTTGCTTCCTTTGGATCAATAAACAATTTATAATAATTAAACTGAATATTGCAGATTAGAGGAGATATGAAAAGGTGGAAATTGATGGAATAAAAGTCTTTTTTCAACTTAAATTACTATGTAACTATAACGGTGAAATATGCCATACGTTTTATTATTTTAATTGTACTTTCGGAAGAATATCTGTAAAAAATGGACCATGAGATATTTAATGAATAATGCAATTCAGTAAATTATAAGATTTGCATTATGCCATAGGATATACTATGAATAATAAAACTATTTGTTGTCCTATCCATCCTTTCTATGATATATATACAATTTGAGAGTTTTTATCCTTTGGAGGACCCAATTTCAGAGCAGGCATTGATTGGGTGCTTCCATCTTCTGGTTTATTTGATAGTTATTGTCAATTGTGATGTATGAACTCGAAGTCATGTTGATCAACACTTGTTGATAATGATCCTCCAATGTATTCAGTCAATAGGCACCAAGTGAGCGAGTCTGTCCTGCAGTAGTAATGATGGATCAATGCCCACTATGTCAATGGGAAAGAAGTACTAATTGATGAAGTGTGAGGTGTGTGACGCTGCTAGCACTGGGACGTTCACTGTATCCAACTGGGATATAGATATATACAGTGTATTTATATATATATATATATATATATATATATATATATATATACATAGATAGATATTCAGATATAGATACATATATATATATATATATATATATATATATATATATATAATAACAAAACTAAAATATTCTCAATTAGAAATCGGATAAAAATGTCATTTTTTTAAATCCATGGAGTGTATATACATTTTAAAACCAAATAAAACCTTTATATTCAATTCAAAGCTTAAATATCAGCCATGGCGTACAGCAAAACAAGACCAAGTGTACGATAAACTCTCCAGTCAGCAGAAAATAATGCATATAAAGTAAATTCATAGTCCTAAAATGTTTTATTATGTTATATTATTATTAAACATATGTACAAAGTATTCAAGGGGTTAAATATTATTTCTTAACTCTTAGTCTGAGCATGTTGTAGCCATATTGTCACTAAGATCAGTACATAAATGTAACAAAACTTAGCATCTACCTGTTGAGGTTTGTTGTGACTACCATGTACCCTCCTGGTGTAGGCCCTTTTTTAATGGGACCCCATACATCTGTATCTCCTGTGTCCACCTGATGGAGGCCTCTTCTAATGGGAATCCATACATCTGTACCTCCTGTGTCCACCTGATGGAGGCCTCTTCTAATGGGAATCCATACATCTGTACCTCCTGTGTCCACCTGATGGAGGCCTCTTCTAATGGGAATCCCTACATCTGTACCTTCTGTGTCCACCTGATGGAGGCCTCTTCTAATGGGACCCAAACATCTGTACCTCCTCTGCCCTATTGATGGAGGACTCTTCTAATGGGACCATACATCTGTACCTCCAGTGTCCACCTGATGGAGGCCTCTTCTAATGGGACCATACATCTGTACCTCCTGTGTCCACCTGATGGAGGCCTCTTCTAATGGGACCCCATATAGCTGTACCTCCTCTGCCCTATTGATGGAAGCACTCCTTTAATGGGACCCCATACATCTGTATCTCCTGTGTCCACCTGATGGAGACCTCTTCTAATGGGACCCCATACATCTGTATCTCCTGTGTCCACCTGATGGAGACCTCTTCTAATGGGACCCCATACATCTGTATCTCCTGTGTCCACCTGATGGAGGCCTTTTCTAATGGGACCCCATACATCTGTACCTTCTCTGCCCTATTGATGGAGGCCTCTTCTAATGGGACCATACATCTGTACCTCCCGTGTCCACCTGATGGAGACCTCTTCTAATGGGACCCATTACATCTGTACCTTCTCTGCCCTATTGATGGAGGCCTCTTCTAATGGGACCATACATCTGTATCTCCTGTGTCCACCTGAAGGAGGGCACTCTTTTAATGGGACCCCATACATCTGTACCTCCTGTGTCCACCTGATGGAGACCTTTTCTAATGGGACCCCATGCATCTGTATCTCCTGTGTCCACCTGATGGAGACACTCTTTTAATGGGACCATATATCTGTACCTCCTGAGTCCACCTGATGGAGGCCTCTTCTAATGGGACCCCATACATCTGTACCTCCTGTGTCCACCTGATGGAGGCCTCTTCTAATGGGAATCCATACATCTGTGTCTCCTGTGTCCACCTGATGGAGACCTCGTCTAATGGTACCCCATACATCTGTACCTCCTGTGTCCACCTGATGGAGGCCTATTCTAATGGGACCCCATACATCTGTACCTTCTCTGCCCTATTGATGGAGGCCTCTTCTAATAGGACCATACATCTGTACCTCCCGTGTCCACCTGATGGATACCTCTTCTAATAGGACCCCATACATCTGTATCTCCTGTGTCTACCTGATGGAGGCCTCTTCTAATGGGACCCCATATAGCTGTACCTCCTCTGCCCTATTGATGGATGCACTCCTTTAATGGGACCCCATACATCTGTATCTCCTGTGTCCACCTGATGGAGACCTCTTCTAATGGGACCCCATACATCTGTATCTCCTGTGTCCACCTGATGGAGGCCTTTTCTAATGGGACCCCATACATCTGTACCTTCTCTGCCCTATTGATGGAGGCCTCTTCTAATGGGACCATACATCTGTACCTCCCGTGTCCACCTGATGGAGACCTCTTCTAATGGGACCCATTACATCTGTACCTTCTCTGCCCTATTGATGGAGGCCTCTTCTAATGGGACCATACATCTGTATCTCCTGTGTCCACCTGAAGGAGGGCACTCTTTTAATGGGACCCCATACATCTGTACCTCCTGTGTCCACCTGATGGAGGACTCTTCTAATGGGACCATACATCTGTACCTCCAGTGTCCACCTGATGGAGGCCTCTTCTAATGGGACCATACATCTGTACCTCCTGTGTCAACCTGATTGAGGCCTCTTCTAATGGGACCCCATATAGCTGTACCTCCTCTGCCCTATTGATGGATGCACTCCTTTAATGGGACCCCATACATCTGTATCTCCTGTGTCCACCTGATGGAGACCTCTTCTAATGGGACCCCATACATCTGTATCTCCTGTGTCCACCTGATGGAGGCCTTTTCTAATGGGACCCCATACATCTGTACCTTCTCTGCCCTATTGATGGAGGCCTCTTCTAATGGGACCATACATCTGTACCTCCCGTGTCCACCTGATGGAGACCTCTTCTAATGGGACCCATTACATCTGTACCTTCTCTGCCCTATTGATGGAGGCCTCTTCTAATGGGACCATACATCTGTATCTCCTGTGTCCACCTGAAGGAGGGCACTCTTTTAATGGGACCCCATACATCTGTACCTCCTGTGTCCACCTGATGGAGACCTTTTCTAATGGGACCCCATGCATCTGTATCTCCTGTGTCCACCTGATGGAGACACTCTTTTAATGGGACCATATATCTGTACCTCCTGAGTCCACCTGATGGAGGCCTCTTCTAATGGGACCCCATACATCTGTACCTCCTGTGTCCACCTGATGGAGGCCTCTTCTAATGGGAATCCATACATCTGTGTCTCCTGTGTCCACCTGATGGAGACCTCGTCTAATGGTACCCCATACATCTGTACCTCCTGTGTCCACCTGATGGAGGCCTATTCTAATGGGACCCCATACATCTGTACCTTCTCTGCCCTATTGATGGAGGCCTCTTCTAATAGGACCATACATCTGTACCTCCCGTGTCCACCTGATGGATACCTCTTCTAATAGGACCCCATACATCTGTATCTCCTGTGTCTACCTGAAGGAGGGCACTCTTTTAATGGGACCCCATACATCTGTATCTCCTGTGTCTACCTGAAGGAGGGCACTCTTTTAATGGGACCCCATGCATCTGTATCTCCTGTGTCCACCTGATGGAGGCACTCTTTTAATGGGACCATATATCTGTACCTCCTGAGTCCACCTGATGGAGGCCTCTTCTAATGGGACCCCATACATCTGTATCTCCTGTGTCCACCTGATGGAGGCCTCTTCTAATGGGACCCCATACATCTGTACCTCCTGTGTCCACCTGATGGAGGCCTCTTCTAATGGGAATCCATACATCTGTATCTCCTGTGTCCACCTGATGGAGGCCTCTTCTAATGGGAATACATACATCTGTACCTCCTGTGTCCACCTGATGGAGGCTTCTTCTAATGGGAATCCATACATCTGTACCTTCTGTGTCCACCTGATGGAGGCCTCTTCTAATGGGACCCAAACATCTGTACCTCCTCTGCCCTATTGATGGAGGACTCTTCTAATGGGACCATACATCTGTACCTCCAGTGTCCACCTGATGGAGGCCTCTTCTAATGGGACCATACATCTGTACCCCCTGTTTCCCTCTGATGGAGACCACTTCTAATGGGACCCCATACATAAGTACCCCCTGTGTCCCTCTGATGGAGACCTCATCTAATGGGACCCCATACATCTGTACCGTCTCTGCCCTCTTGACGGTGAAACTCTTTTAATTGGGACCCCATACATCTGTACCTTTTGCGTCCCTCCTGATAGAAGCTTCTTTTAACGAGACCCAATAAATCTGTGCCTACTATGTCCCCCTGATGTAAATCCTCTTTTTACTATGTACCTGCAGTGCCCCACTGATGGGGTCCTTCTTTTAATGGGACCCCATACATCTCTACATCCTGTGTCCCCCTGATGGAGGCCCTGGGTGTGACAATTTACATCTCTCAGGAAAGATCAATTACCAATCGCTCTTGTTGGAGACATCTGATTTAAAAATATAGATAGATAGATAGATAGATAGATAGATAGATAGATAGATAGATGGAAAGATAGATAGATAGATAGATAGATAGATAGATAGATAGATAGATAGATAGATAGATAGATGGAGAGATGGATAGATAGATAGATAGATAGATAGATAGATAGATAGATAGATAGATAGATAGATAGATAGATAGATAGACACATAGATAGATAGATAGATAGATAGATAGATAGATAGATAGATAGATAGATAGATAGATAGACACATAGATAGATAGATAGATAGATAGATAGATAGATAGATAGATAGATAGATAGGTAGATAGATAGATAGATAGATAGATAGACACATAGATAGATAGATAGATAGATAGATAGATAGATAGATAGATAGATAGATAGATAGATAGATAGATAGACACAAAGATAGATAGATAGATAGATAGATAGATAGACAGACACATAGATAGATAGATAGATAGATAGATAGATAGATAGATAGATAGATAGATAGATAGATAGATAGATAGATAGATAGGTAGATAGACAGATAGATAGATAGATAGATAGATAGATAGATCGATAGAGAGATAGATCGATAGATAGATAGATAGATAGATAGATCGATAGAGAGATAGATCGATAGATAGATAGATAGATAGATAGATAGATAGATAGATAGATAGATAGATAGATATGCGCATACATCTGTAGACATACATATACATGACCCTGATGTTATGGTTGGATCACAGCCTTGGAAGCTTATACACTAATTAAGTGCTCTTTATATTATCATTATGTCTTATATTATATTATAGATATTAGTCACATACCTACAGAAATCCTCAATGCTGGAAAACATGGAACATTATATTTAAGATAGTGAATATTACATCCGCAAATTAAGCATTTTCTTCTGTATATTACATATGAGGTAATCTATTTCTATTCCAAAGCATAAAAAGGTTAAGAACCTTCATAAAATGTTAAATTGCCCCAAGCTGACCTGCAAGACTCAAATAATTAAAAGGATTTCTAATTCTCTTTCACATTATTTCTTGCCACGTTTCAGAAATCTTTCAAGAAAATGATATGTTCCTTGGTGACCTCACATCTCCAACCTTGGGCTATTAATTGGGAAATTTGGTGTCAGGTGGAACGGTCCTTTCCTTAACAGTAAATAAGAAGTTATTGGTTGGTGAGAAGTGATGGGTCCATTGGGTTTATAAATACCATGAGGGTCCTAGATAGAAACAGAAGAGATCCACCATTCCATCCTCCAGACAGAGACCAGCCCTGGTGACCATGTCTTACAGCACGTTTGCCATTTGCTTTTTTTGCCTTTTGGCTTTGACTTCAGCTTGTTACATCCAAAACTGCCCCATCGGAGGGAAGAGGTCCGTGTTGGATGTGATGGACATTAGGAAGGTGAGAGAATTTCCTTTTATATATATTTATTGGTTCAGATTTTATTTCGAACAACTCTTGATAACACTTGATAATATGGAAAATACAGCTTAAACTTACCAGTAACTATTATATGCAGTTATTTTTCTAATAAAATAGTATGGGAAAACATACAGCGTCTTCTTTAGAGTCAATGCTTTCAACAAGACTAATGGAAATCTCATTAGCCTCCCTGTTGAGAAAGCAGTTACTCAAACAAGACAATGGCTTTCTCCAGTAAAGAATAATGTCATATAGCACATAATCCATTAAATGCTGTAGTTTTTAATTTTTTTAATTTTATACATTTTTTTAAATTAAAATGGTCCATGATATACATATTACATTTAAATGCATAAAGGGTAAATATTTGTATTTATTTAATATTTTTTACCCATATATAAAATTACTGTGTGTGTGCTATGGTGCTTGTATGTCAGACAATATACATGTCATATATATATATATATATATATATATATATATATATATATATATATGATAAACTAGTTGAGATTCTGTGGTCAATGTGCATTTAAAAAAAATTAAAGGATCTTTCCTGTTGAGTGGCCGGGAGCAGCATCAGTAGCAGCGAGGGGCCGCTAGATGGCAGTGTCAAAATTTGACAGAATGTCTCTAACCTTATACTGTTACACTAACACCTTACCCTTAACCTCTTACCCTAACCCCTTACCATTACCCAAATTCCTTACCCATATCCTAATCCCTTACCCTAAACCCTAACATTACCCTGATCCCTTATGCTTACCCTAATGACTTGCCCTAACTCCTTACACTTGCCCTTATCCTAATCTCTTACCCTAACCCCTAACCCCAACCCTTTACCCTACTCCCTTACCCTAACGCTATGAAACTGAGTTAAATTTTAGATGAACTTCAGTAAAATTGTCAGCAAAGTCCCGGCAGCGACATTTAGCTGGCGCTCGCCACCTCTGCTGAAAACCACCCAACAGGAAAGGTCCAAATTAAATAATAAAATGTAATCTAAATTACATTTTCATTGAGGTCTAAATTAATGTAAGAAGTTGTGAGGAGTCTGTATCCTTTTAAAGGGAGACATTAAAGGATCCTATTGTTTCAGTGCCAGTACCTTTAAGTCCGAATATGCAAATTCAGTTAATTGTTATTAGTAAAAATAAAATCTTATGCTAGAAATCATACTTTGCAAATTGAATTGCTGTAATCTGACGTCAATGACACAGCACAAGATGGCAGAACTTTGGAATTAAAAATGTAGTAAAATTTAGCAATTATTGCATCATTGAAAATACAGGGAGACTTAGATTTATTGGAAGATACGAACTAAGAGGCTCAACTAGCCAACTACCCAAGGCTATGTGAGACATGCTTGAATTCCTGTACTACGTCTGTCCCCACCACTTCCATTTCTACTAGACATTTACAGAAAAGACCAGAAACCCCTTTAATCATTGTAAAATATTTTTAACTATATCATCCTCAGCCACTAGAGGGAGTAGCTGTTTTTCCATAGACCTCCATGACTCAGTCGGTGCGTCATACACCGTACATTAAATACGTCAAAAGAAAAGAAAATTTAACCCATGCAGCAATCACTTTCTATATCTACAACATTTCTTGTAAAGTTTAAAATCTGCTCTTGCAAATACATGATAGCAAATCTGTGACTTAAATGTCTCCATGACATTTCCATCCGTTCCATTTTAATAAAACAAGTTCTGTTAAATGTAAACTTGCTTCTTTAAACCTATTACAACTTTATGAAAATGATTTGAGTAGAGGGTAAAGGGCTTTAGATTATCTAGTAACAATGAACTGATCCTACTCTCCTTATAGAGTTTGGACTAGTTTATTTAGATGGTGAAGTATTTGACAAATCTCTTGGCGACCCTCTACGTTCCTATGTTGACATCACCACTAGTTCTCCAACCTTCCACCCTAAAGCATATGGCTTTAGAGTATCTAGTGACAGTGAATCTACCGTATCCTTGTTATAGAGATTGGGCCATTTGTTTTCGATGGTGACGTTTTTGAGAACTCTTGGAGACCCTCTACGTTCCTATGTTGACATCAACACTAGTTCTCCAACCTTCCATCCTAACGCATATGACTTTAGAGTATCTAGTGACAGCTGAATCTACTGTATCCTTGTTATAGAGATTGGGCCATTTTTTTTAGATGGTGAATTGTTTGAGAACTCTTGGAGACCCTCTACGTTCCTATGTTGACATCACCACTAGTTCTCCAACCATCCACCCTAAAGCATATGGCTTTAGAGTATCTAGTGACAGTGAATCTACCGTATCCTTGTTAAAGAGATTGGGCCATTTGTTTTCGATGGTGACGTTTTTGGGAACTCTTGGAGACCCTCTACGTTCCTATGTTGACATCAACACTAGTTCTCCAACCTTCCATCCTAACGCATATGACTTTAGAGTATCTAGTGACAGCTGAATCTACTGTATCCTTGTTATAGAGATTGGGCCATTTTTTTTAGATGGTGAATTGTTTGAGAACTCTTGGAGACCCTCTACGTTCCTATGTTGACATCACCACTAGTTCTCCAACCATCCACCCTAAAGCATATGGCTTTAGAGTATCTAGTGACAGTGAATCTACCGTATCCTTGTTATAGAGGTTGGGCCAGTTATTTTAGATGGTTAGGTATTTGAGAACTTTTGGAGACCCTCTACGTTCCTATGTTGACATCACCACTAGTTCTCCAACCTTCCATCCTAAAGCATATGGCTTCAGAGTATCTAGTGACAGTGAATCTCCTTTATAGAGTTTTTATGGCAGTTTTTTTAGATGGTGAATTATTTGAGAACTCTTGGAGACCTTCGATGTTCCTATATTGACATGACCACTAGTTCTCCAACTTTCTTTTATTTAGTGACAGTGAATCTACCCTACGTTTTTTATACAGTTTGAGCCAGTTGTTTTCGATGGTGAAGTACTTGAGAACTCTTAAAGACCCTCTTTGTTGACATCGCAACTAGTTCTCCACCATGCCACCCTATGGCAAATGGCTTTAGAGTATCTAGTGACCTATGCTCTTTGAGTGTGGGCTTTATGTTTTAGATGTCAAAGTAGTTGCGACCTCTTGGAGACCTTCTATGTTTCTACATTGATATCACAACCTTCCACCCTTTAGCACCTATAGCCTCTTGTTTATTGGTGCTCTTCACCTTTATCACATAGTCTTGTGAACATTTATTTAACATAGGAGCATAGATTATGACTGTATATAAAACCCATTTGATCTACCTCATTATTTAGTGCATCCCGTGTGGCCCAAGAAACAAAGGACATTGCTTTGGTCCCAACATCTGCTGCGGGGAGGAGCTGGGCTGCTACTTTGGAACCTCGGAAACATTAAGATGTCAAGAAGAAAACTACCTGCCCTCCCCATGTGAGTCTGGGAGGAAGCAATGCGGCAATAATGGCGGAAACTGTGCGGCATCCGGGATCTGCTGTAACAACGGTAAGAGCTGTGTATATAGCCAGATTTGGGACTCTATGTCACCCCAAACTCAAGTTTTGTGGTTGTTATTCTTAAAGAGCATTAACAACTGATTATGTTGTGTTATCCATTTTTTTCGAACGTGAATCAATGCTGGAATATTCCATGTTGTTGTTGCTGTATTGATATACAAATGTGCATATTAATTAGCTGCTTTGATGTTCTAGTTAGGATTACAGACGGCTGGTCTGTCTCTGTAGTGGTCAAAATTAAGACCGCCCTAATGTTATCTGAGGGTTCCCTGGTGGTCCAGTGGTTAGGATTCAGTGCTTTCACCTCTGCGACCTGGTCTTAGATTCCAGTCAGGTAACCAAGAGCTCACATCATCCTGAAGCTGAGCAGCTGTGGCCCACTGGAGAAGGAACTGGCAACCCACTCCAGTATTTCTGCCATGTGGATCAACATGGTCCATTAAGTCACAGAGAGTCGGTCATAACTGAATGACACAAACAACAACAAAATGTTATCTGACAGTTAGACCCCTCTGCCACCCTTATCTGGTAGATGACCAAGCATAAGAGGGTAGAAACTCAAGCATTAAGTGAAACTCAACATGCATATAGAGACATAGATTTAATAGATGACAAGAACCAGGAGGCTCAACTAGTTGGTCCATTGTATCTACCACACACATTTTACATTGCTTGAATTGCTTTACTGTGTCTGTCCTTGGATCTATCCTGTTATGGTGTCGGGACAGGTCCGCCGCTACAGTGCGGCCTCCAACCACTAGATGGCGCTGCCGATATTTTGCAGCGCTGCCGATATGTGAGAGAAGTTCTAAGCTTATAATGTTAGCCTAACCTTTGAACTAACCCTAACCCTCACCCTAACCCTAACAGTTTGACTCTATGATATGGCACCGGAATATGGTTAGCGCCATCTAGCGGATGCTCCCTGCCACTGTTGCTACCATGTGTTGCACTACCATAGGAGGATAGGACCCTGCCCTTTCCTTAAAAACATTTTTATTTTTTAATTTAACATTTTTAGATATTTCTTGCTTCAATACTATATTATTTATGAGAAGGGAATCTTAATAAATGAGTTAAAATGTTGAAAATATATTAATGTTGTAAGTGACATGGTGTTCAATATTAATTATCTTACATTATATATTATATACTTAATTTTCCTTAACATTGTTTTTTTTCTTCTTCCAGAGAGCTGTACGATGGACCCATCATGTGAGCAGGACTCTGTATTTTCCTAGACTATGTATTTAGTAGATAAGGCCCCACAACACACAGTCTGAACCGATCCCAATTCCAGGAGCAGTTCTAGGCATCTGGAAGGACCCAAACACACTTTGTATAGATGTACTGTATGCAGAATAAATAAACTAAAAAAAAATATCATTACTGGTTGCGTCTCTTTCTTTTTTTCAAGAACCTAACTGCTATAAATTGTAAAGCGATCAATCCTGGGAAATTTGCTATTATTTGTGCTATGCAAATGAGCAGCTCCTGGATACTATTTAGTTGATCTGCTAATTACATTTACAGTCTGTTTGACCAAAACAAGGACCCCCAATGGTGTCATTCAGTTAGAACACTTCCCTCTCCCTTATAAGATCTGTATTATCTGGTCTCATTTTACATTCAAAAGAATGGGGATAGAAGAACAAGGTGGTTTCCAGCCAAAGATTCACAAGTCAAGACAAAGAAGGACAAAACAATATCCGTACTGTCTTACATTGATGTGTTTTTTCTACACTATAATTCAATCATTTTTATATCAAAATATATTGTGTGATGCTTACATCATAATCTTTTAAATCAATTACAGTAAGGCCCCTATTTACATAGTATCATTTGAATAATGCTTATCTATAAAGGACCACCATATTGTATTTACCAGTAAAGTTCCTGTGTTTGTTTGTTAGGTGTTTTACATTAAAAACAGTATTCAGTTTAAAATAAATAAAATATAGCATTAAAAAGTACATGTCACTATCAATAAACCCCTCTCATGTGACTCTCTGCCGTTATACCCTTGGTCCATGGCTCTCCCGCTGCACATGTCCAGCCTCCTGGGCGGCTGCTCTAGTTCTCACCACCCTCCTGTGGCTACTGGGTCTGACCAGCCTCCTTGGGGTGCTACTGCTGGGACTATCCAGCCTCCTGGGTTTTCTGCTGGGCCTTTCATGGCACCTTGTGGTGGTACTGGGTTTATAAAGCCTTCTGGGGCTGTTGCTCCTGGTCTTCACCAGCCTCTGGGGGCTGCTAGTGCTGGGTCTGTCCAGTCTCCTGGGTGGCTGCTCTAGTCCTCACCACCCTCCTATGGCTACTGCTACTGGGTCTGACCAACCTCCTGGGGCTTCTGCTAGGCCTATCCAGCCACCTTGGGGTGCTACTGCTGGGACTATACAGCTTCCTGGGACTTCTACTAGGCTTGTCCAGCCTCCTGGGGCTTCTGCCGGGTCTGTCCAGCCTTCTTGGGGTGCTACTGCTGGGTCTGACCAGACTCCTGGGGCTTCTGCTAGGCCTGTCCAGCCTCCTTGGGGTGCTACTGCTGGGACTATCCAGCCAGCTGGGTCTTCATGTTAGGACTTACCAGGCACCTTGTGGTGGCACTGGGTTTATAAAGCCTTCTGGGGCTGCTGTTCTTGGTCCTCACCAGCCTCTGGGGGCTGCTAGTGCCGGTTCTGTCCGGCCTCCTGGGTGGCTGCTCTAGTTCTCACAACCCTCCTGTGGCTACTGTAACTGGGTCTTACTAGCTTCCCGGGGCTTCTGCTAATGAGTCTGAGCAACCTCCTGGGGCTTCTGCTCGGCCTGTCCAGACTCCTTGGAGTTCTACTACAGGCCTAGCAGAAGCCCCAGGAGGCCGGTCAGACCCAGTAGCAGTAGCACCCCAAGGAGACTGAACAGGCCTAGCAAAAACCCAAGGAGGCTGAATAGACCCAGAAGTAGCACCCCAAGGAGTCTGGACAGGCCTAGCAGAAGCCCCAGGAGGTTGTATAGTCCCAGCAGTAGCACCCCCTGGAGGCTGGTCAGACCCAGCAGAAGCCTCAGAAGGCTGGACAGGCATAGCCTCCTGGGGCTTCTGCTAATGGGTCTGATCAACCTCCTGGGCTTCTGCTTAGCCTATCCAGCCTCCTTGGGGTGCTACTGCTAGGACTATCCAGCTTTCTGGGTTTTCTGCTGGGCCTTTCATGGCACCTTGTGGTGGTACTGGGTTTATAAAGCCTTTTGGGGCTGTTGCTCCTGGTCTTCACCAGCCTCTGGGGGCTGCTAGTGCTGGGTCTGTCCAGTCTCCTGGGTGGCTGCTCTAGTCCTCACCACCCTCCTGTGGTTACAGCTACTGGATCTTACTATCCTCCTGGGGGTTCTGCTAATGGGTCTGACCAACCTCCTGGGGCTTCTGCTGGGCCTGTCCAGCCTCCTTGGGGTGCTACTGCTGGGTCTATTCAGCCTCCTTGGGTTTTTTCTAGGCCTGTTCAACTACTGGGGCTGACCGATCTCCTGGGGCTTCTGCTAGGCCTATCCAGCCACCTTGGGGTGCTACTGCTGGGACTATACAGCTTCCTGGGACTTCTGCTAGGCTTGTCCAGCCTCCTGGGGCTTCTTCTGGGCCTGCCCAGCCTCCTTGGGGTGCTACTACAGGCCTAGCAGAAGCCCCAGGAGGCCAGTCAGACCCAGTAGCAGTAGCACCCCAAGGAGACTGAACAGGCCCAGCAGAAGACCCAGGAGGTTGTATAGTCCCAGCAGTAGCACCCCAAGGGGGCTGAACAGGCCTAGCAGAAGCCCCAGGAGGTTGTATAGTCCCAGCAGAAGACCCAGGAGGCTGAATAGATTTTGTTATGATAGGTGCTTTAGCGCTTATTGTGAGGTCCGTGCTGATCTCCTTTTGTCGCTTATTGCAAGCCTCTCCCCTGTTGTACTTTGTGTCCTATGAGCACCTTTGGCGCTCTTTGTGAGGCACGCGTTGAAGGTCTTTGTGGTTTTTTGCGATACTGTGTTTTTTTTCGTTTTGTGTATACTTTATTTTTTTGATGTTAATGAACTAATTAATGAAATCATAAATTAATATACTTTACCTGTTTGTAATTAATATATGCAGCAATGAATGTGCTGAAGAGCTGACAATCTGTTTTGATGTTCCTGCAGCATACAATGTAGGTTTGCAGTGTTGTTGAGCTGAGGTGTAAGTGTCAGCAATGTGTGCAGTGTGTAGTGTAAATAGGCTGCGTGCGCGAGGGAAAGCCGTTAGTGTAGCTGTGTACTTCCACATTCTGTAAGTTAGTGTTGTAAAATGGCAGCGAATGTGTGCGTGGTAGGCGGGTGTGGATGATTTAGCGTCCTTGCTAATATTGTATGTTGTAGGTCATACAGGTTTTTGTAAAAGTCGTATGTGCTTGGCGGTGTTTTGTGGCTTTATAACGTTTTCATTATTTTTGGCAGCCATTTTTTCTCTCGATTTTCGAGTGTCTAAACTTTTTTAATTGGACTGAAATCGAGGTGTGACCTGTCTTCCAGACGTCCTGGGTGTCCTCCCTTATGTGTGTATGTTGTGGGTTTTTTATGTTTTCCGCTATGCGTGGGTTGTCCGTTAAGGTTGTATTTTTGCGAGTCCGTAAAGGATTTTTACTACGTCCTGCGGCTTGTAATTTTTTTGTGTAAGTCAGAAAAAAAATGTTTCTAAGTTCCGCGTCGCTCATCTCCACCAGCGCAAGGAGCGCCTTTTGCGCTCCTTGCCTGGCTGCAACCGCGGCCCTCGCTTTGCCAAGCCCGCCTGCTGACAACTATATATGTGATAAACATGACTTAGCTTAATGTAGACAACAGAGCGATAGAAGCCTCCACTGTACAGAGTACTGGAAATAAATAGTACATTAGTGTTCACATATGAATGTCTAAGAAATTAGAAACAAAAACGTATATCCTGCAGAGTTGCACTGCACTCTGGGAAACTGGGAAGGTCATGCAATAGGTCCACAATGCATTTTTACTCTTTAATCCAAAACCACTTTATACATGGTTCCTTTTAGGCATATGCTACTTTATTACACAGCTTTAAAACATAGCATAGGATGGAGCAATGGCGGATCGAGAGAATGGAGGGCCCTGGTGCACCGTAGTGAGGGTTTGTAAAAAGAAAGTTGTGTCGTGACCCCCGTGCCCCTCTCTAGGACCACTTCACATAACAGCAGCCCTCCCCAAGATCCTTTCCCATAGTTACTCCCCCTAAGACCCCTTTCCATAGCTGTGGCCCCTCCCTTATCTTCTAAGTGCGTGAAGCACACATATATACACATAAATACATATACTATCTCTACATAGCCGGCAGTGCCTCTCGGGAGCCACCTTCACATAGCACCCAGTCTCTCTCAACACCCACCTCCACAGAGCACCCAACCCTTCTTAGCACTTACCACACAGATCCCATCCCCCTGTGCTCTGCTGTCATCCAGGTGTTGCTCTCTCTCACTTCTTCCCTGATACACATCCCCAACATGCTGAACTGCTCCACACTGCCACCACATGGAGCTTCAGCAGAAATGTTCTACAAAGGAGGGTCCTGGTGCCTTGCACCACTTGTAGCTCCTCCCCTGAGATGGATTATGCACAACTTAGGAGACCTACCCAGATGTCTGTTTCGATCTAAAAATGTACCATTTACAGTGGATATAAAAAGTCTACACACCCCTGTTAAAATGTCAGGTTTCTGTGCTGTAAAAACATGAGACAAAGATAAATCATTTCAGGACTTTTTCCACCTATAAACTGTACAACTCAATTGAAAAACAAACTGAAATCTTTTAGGTAGAGGGAAGAAAAAAAAAAAAAAAAATGATATGGTTGCATAAGTATGCACACCTTTAAACTAATACTTTGTTGAAGCACCTTTTGATTTTATTACAGCACTCAGTCTTTTTGGGTATGAGTCTATCAGCATGGCACATTTTGACTTGGCAAGATTTGCCCACTCCTCTTTGCAAAAACACTCCAAATCTGTCAGATTGCGAGGGCATCTCCTGTGCACAGCCCTCTTCAGATCACACCACAGATTTTTAATCAGATTCAGGTCTGGGCTCTGGCTGGGCCATTCCAAAACTTTAATCTTCTTCTGGTGAAGCCATTCCTTTGTTGATTTGGATGTATGCTTCGGGTCGTTGTCATGCTGAAAGATGAAGTTCCTCTTCATGTTCAGCTTTCTAGCAGAAGCCTGAAGGTTTTGTGCCAATATTGACTGGTATTTGGAACGGTTCATAATTCCCTCTATCTTAACTAAGGCCCCAGTTCCAGCTGAAGAAAGACAGCCCCAAAGCATGATGCTGCCACCACCATGCTTCACTGTGGGTATGGTGTTCTTTTGGTGATGTGCAGTGTTGTTTTTGCGCCAAACATATCTTTTGGAATTATGGCCAAAAAGTTCAACCTCGATTTCGGGAGAGTTCAAATGTGTTTTTGCAAAATGGAGCCTGGCTTGGATGTTTTTCTTCGTAAGAAAAGGCTTTCGTCTTCCCACTCTACCCCATAGCCCAGACATATGAAGAATACGGGAGATTGTTGTCACATGTACCACACAGCCAGTACTTGCCAGATATTCCTGCAGCTCCTTTAATGTTGCTGTAGGCCTCTTGGTAGCCTCCCAGACCAGTTTTCTTCTTGTCTTTTCATCAATTTTGGAGGGAGCTCCAGTTCTTGGTAATGTCACTGTTGTGCCATATTTTCTCCACTTGATGATGACTGTCTTCACTGTTTTCCATGGTATATCTAATGCCTTGGAAATTCTTTTGTACCCTTCTCCTGACTGATACCTTTTAACAATGAGATCCCTCTGATGCTGGAAGCTCTCTGTGGACCATGGCTTTTGCTGTGGGATGCGACTAAGAAAATTTCAGGAAAGACCAACTAGAGCAGCTGAACTTTATTTGGGGTTAATCAGAGGCACTTTAAATGATGGCAGGTGTATGCTGACTCCTATTTAACACGATTTGGAATGTGATTGCTTAATTCTGAACACAGCTACATCCCCAGTTATAAGAGGGTGTGCAGACTTATGCAACCACATTATTTTTATTTTTTATTTTTCTTCCCTCCACCTAAAAGATTTCAGTTTGTTTTTCAATTGAGTTGTGCATTTTATAGGTCACATTCAAGGTGGAAAAAGTTCTGAAATGATTTATCTTTGTCTCATTTTTTTACAGCACAGAAACATGACATTTTAACAGGGGTGTGTAGACTTTTTATATCCACTGTATTTACTGAAAAGTGAATATAATATAATTTGTGTTTATATTTTATCTATTCAACAAAAACAAATGACTCAATGACCATTTACAAGAGATGGTGAGCAGTCCTTTATTTTATTGGTTGATTTACTGTACAAAATAGATCATCTTAATAATAATTAGACTACGATCTAAAACCAGTTTTACAGATTGTGGAGTCAGATGATAACAATGTGGTCTCATGCCCCTAGATATAAACAAGCAAAACGTATGATGTACAGAGGGCGGTATCCCACAAGCACACATGGGCTATGTCCTCCATAGGATAATATAATCATCAATGATTAGACTTGTACATGATCAGATTGTACAGATGCAAATAAAGCATGTGATCAAATTAAAGGGCTACATCGGTTATTTTTTTTTAGATATTGGACAATTATTCTTTACTGCAGATTTCCACTTTCTTTTCTCAGCTAGTTCTGTCTTATACTTTCTCTGCAGGGTGATAAACTAATTTCTCTGGAGGGTGTTGTAAACTAATGAGCTTTACATTAGTAGGATTAAAAGCAGTTGCAGCTGCCACATTTTCATTGTTAAAAACAGAACATGCCTGTCCATTCAAGTCTTCTAACTCAGGAAGTTGATCAGTAGAAAGTAGGGTAGATTCCACCGCATCATAACTGCTTATTAGATTTTTTACATTCTAAAATGTTTTATGTTTACTTCTTCAAGATAGTATAATATAAACATATGACTACAGGGGTCCTTTAACAGACACTTTGTAAGTGTTGGTACCACTGCTCAAGACTATTACTTTATTCATCTTGCAGACTTCAGAGAGACGATGATAATGTCTGTGGCAAATTATAATAAAACCTTTCCCCTAAAGAAACATGGAATGGGTGAGTCAGCTTTCTTTTCAGACCCCTTGAGGACTTAAATGCTCATGAAATACTATTTCAAAGTAACTTTTCCATGATCAAATTTCCTTTTTTTATAATAATTTAAATTTAAACATGTTGTACCTTTTCAGTGTCCCTTACCTTTTCAGTGTCCCTAACCTTTTCGGTCTCAGCTTGTGACACCAGTGAAAGTTTACTTTATTTTCAATGTAATAAGAATTAAAACTGCTTAGTTTCTTTATTGTGCTTCGGTTGAAACAAACCAATTTGACTAATGGATCAAGCAAATAACTTGAAGAGCTAATTAAATACACTGAAATAACTGAGTATCATGGAAATCATGGACCCTTCTAATACGCTCATTCTATCTACCTACTATCAGTGTATTTGAATACAATTTAGTCTCGGTCTAGTGGCTTCACCATTTTGGTTTCTCCAGATCATCTTCCTTTGAATGCGCAGGAAGTTTCTATCTGCACAATAAGAATGTGACATCTTAAACCAGCATTACTTTCAATAGGTGTAATGGAAAGTTCATTAGTTTACAGCTTCTTGTGAAAGTAACACACTGAATTTGCTGAGAAAACGAAACATAATAATTGAGTATGAATTATAAATGTAAAGAGTATGTTTTTTTATTACTTTTTCAGATATTTTTCCTTTGTCACAAATACGAGGGTTTTTTGGTAAAATGTATTTTTTTGGTTAAATGGCCAAAGATCGAATTTCAGTCCCACAGCGCCACCTTGTGACAGAACCCAATATATATTTTTACAATAAGTACTGTATACAAATAAAATGAACGAGTTTATAAACAATTATCTAAGTAAACAAGTCTGAGAATTGTTACAATTTTAAATAAAATGATTAAAAGACAAAAAAAAAGGAATTTCTATGATTTCATCCTCTCTGGTGCATTATAGACATAAGGACATAATAAAACATTGTATATTCCATTTTATATATGTGCCAAGTCCCAGGTGTTGTCGTGACGCAGACTGATGACATCATTGGCGAGACGTGATGATGTAAATGTTCATGGCTTGCAAACATCACAATTACTTCTTCTGGAGCTGTCGCGCCAAGAGGTCAGCCTGGAAAAGAGGGTCATAGATAGTGTTAGGACTTATTTATCTATTTTATGCAGGGGCGGAGCTACCAGTGGTGCAGGCGGGGATACACCAGGGCCCTCTTCTAGGGGGGGCCAGTATTGTGGATTCTTTGTATGTTTTTAATTTACATTTGTCAATGTAGTGTAGGGGCCGCCCATCTTGGCTTGACCACGATCCCCTGGGCCTCCTTGGCCGCGCAACCCCCTGGCCAGAAATTGCTCAGTACATGTTTAAAAATGAGCATTTCTACTGAAGCTCCAACAGGTGGCAGTGTGGAACAATTCATTACAATGGTGATGTGTATCAGGGAAGAGGTGAGAGTGTTAATGTAATTATGGTGCACTGGGAATGACAGTGTAAAGCACCGGGGCCCTACACTACCTTCACTTGCCTGATTTAAAGTGGGGCTCTTTATTTATTATGTATAATTACATTTATAGAAAGCTGACCTGATCACCCTAGTACAGGGGTATGCTAGTTCGGTCCTGGATTTATGGATTTCCTTTCTAAACACAATCAGGATGACGTAAGAAGTTATAATCTCATCAGCACTCAAATCCTGGCCATATGTGCGGCTCTCCAGGATCTTGCCAAGCTCTGCCCTAGTAGATATTTGACCACCATGTTTGAGCTTTTTATTGACACCTACCTGGTATAAAGAAGTTGCCAGGGGGCCCCCATATTATTATGCACTGGATAATGTTCTCCGTTTATGACAAGGCGCAAACAGAAACAGCCAAAACTTATCATAATAATAATAAAATAATAATAATAAATAATAATAACAGTATTCTTTTCAACAAAAACACAAATTTGAATGCATCTAAGAATTAAAATTCCACATAGCCAATTCTATCTACCAACAAAGGATGGGTTATTAAATCCTCTGGATGGGCTTATGCTTATCCCAGGCATGCTGGGATCTTTCCTGTTGGTTGTCCACCAGCAGTGCCTGCAAACATTTGAGTCAATTTCTAACCCCAACCTTAACCGTAACCGAAACCCCTAACACTAACCCTAGCCCTAAACACTAGCCCCTAAAGCTAAACCCTAAACCTAATACCCAACACTGGGAATTTGAGGAAAATATTGTCTGAAATTCATTAAAATGTGTCGGCACTGCTGGTGGCCAACCAACAGGAAAGTTCTGAAGGCTGACTCATGACTTCTTGTTCTTTTTCTAGATCCTACTTCTCTCCTGAGCTTTATTAAATATTTATCATATCCCCCTCTCTCGCCTCTAAACTATTTATATTAAGGTCCCAACTTTGCAATGGAAAAACTCTGAAATTACATGGAGCAGCTCTTGATTTTGCTCAAACACTGCCACCTAGTGGTCAATTGTACAAACAGCGCATCCAGTAAGCTATGAGAAATCCACATCAGTGAAATGCTTCTAAGGTTCTTGTTGACCATTTGTACCCTAATGGTGTATCGTATGGGCCCTTGGGCTAGCACTCTAGAGGCCCAGCATATATATCAATTTGACGGTTGGTTTTCATCCAATAAAGTCTGATGGGCTGTTTTAAAGGGACATTAACTGTTGTCAGGGTCACTAGCCAGAGGGATGTGGATCCTCAACCCTATACACCTATATTGCAAGACAGGAAAGCTCCGGGTCATGGTCTATCGACACGCCAGACTCAAGTCTCTCTCTATACACATACACTACTGCACGTGCCAGGCTTATCCCTATGTATCCTGTATATCCTCTCTGCAAATCCCCTATAAACACATACACTATATACTAAACCAGTCCCAGGCTCTAACCATCTTTGGTGCTTTGGTATGTTACTAAGCCTTCCAGTTAGTAGGTATCCCCTTGGAGATCATAGATCCAATTTTGTACCATGTTTCAGTATTTTTTATCAAATTTTTTATTTGATTACTCACATATGAATTTATTACTATAGATTCACCTTTTTAAGTAGCGTTATTTAAAAAAAAAATCAGTTAATATTCTTATAAATTTTAATATCCCGCCTGGCCAGACATTTCCCGAGCGTCGTGTTTTATCTTACCAAGATGTTTTTTAACAAGTTTTTCCTTGGGTTCCTCAGGTAGGCGCATTCCTCTCCTTCACAGAGCTTGATTTCTTCTGAAATCTGGGAAGACACAAACAGCACCCTCAGGGATACACTCGCAAATACTCAGTAGCACCCACATTGCAGGCCGCGGCATGCGCAAGCCCGTAACTTTAAACACGTTTCAGACAAACTCTCTCACCCTTGTGTCTCTTTGCCCCCTCTCCCTCCCTTGTGTCTCTTTACCCCTCTCCCTCCCTTGTGTCTCTTTCCCCCCTCTCCTTCCCTTGTGTCTCTTTCCCCCCTCTCCCTTCCCTGTGTCTCTTTTCCCCCTCTCCCTCCCCTGTGTCTCTTTCCCCCCACTCCCTCCCCTGTGTCTCATTCCCCCCTCTCCCTCCCCTGTGTCTCTTTCCCCCACTCCCTCCCCTGTGTCTCTTTCCCCCCTCTCCCTCCCCTGTGTCTCTTTCCCCCCTCTCCCTCCCCTGTGTCTCTTTCCCCCCTCTCCCTCCCTTGTGTCTCTTTCCCCCACTCCCTCCCCTGTGTCTCTTTCCCCCTCTCCCTCCACTGTGTCTCTTCCCCCCTCTCCCTCCCTTGTGTCTCTTTCCCCCACTCCCTCCCCTGTGTCTCTTTCCCCCCTCTCCCTCCCCTGTGTCTCTTTCCCCCCTCTCCCTCCCTTGTGTCTCTTTCCCCCACTCCCTCCCCTGTGTCTCTTTCCCCCCTCTCCCTCCCTTGTGTCTCTTTCCCCCTCTCACCTCCCTTGTGTCTCTTTCCCCCCTCTCCCTCCCCTGTGTCTCTTTCCCCCCACTCCCTCCCCTGTGTCTCTTTCCCCCACTCCCTCCCCTGTGTCTCTTTCCCCCCTCTCCCTCCCTTGTGTCTCTTTCCCCCACTCCCTCCCCTGTGTCTCTTTCCCCCCTCTCCCTCCCCTGTGTCTCTTTCCCCCCTCTCCCTCCCTTTTGTCTCTTTCCCCCCTCTCCCTCCTGTGTCTCTTTCCCCCCTCTCCCTCCCCTGTGTCTCTTTCCCCCCTCTCCCTCCCCTGTGTCTCTTTCCCCCCACTCCCTCCTGTGTCTCTTTCCCCCCTCTCCCTGCCCTGTTTTTCCCCATTATCTCGCTCCCCTGTCTCTTTGGTCCCCTCTCCCTCATTTGTGGGCTTGGCGGTGGCTAAACCTGTACCTTTTTTTCAAGCCCGCAAGGCTTGAAGTTTAAAATCGCTATTGCTCAAAGCCTTGAAAAATAAGTTACAGGTTTAACCTCCACCATTTTTTTCAAGTCTGTAGCTCGGAAGCCGTTGGGAGGCCACCAAGAGACGCCAATTGAATAGCAAATTATCTTTCACCCTCACTCATGTACTCCCTCCTCTACCCCTGCGCCCATTGAGTCCCTCGCCTGTCCCCCTGGGCCTATTGCGGACCTCGCGATGAGTATTTTCAGCACTCATTGCAAGCCTCTCCCTCCTCTATATTGCGGACCTCGCGATGTGCGCCTTCACTCAGTGCGCATGCACATGCCTGTAACTTTGAGAACATTTGCAAGCGTTACTGGCAAATTCGCAATTACGACAACTATATATATGATGCACTTTTATTGCCATGTAATTGTTTTGTACCTTGTCTCTTTAAATCACTGTGCACATAGATGGTACTATTCAAATAGAAAACATAAAAACCATGAAAATCAGCACAAAGTTACTTAAAGTGTACTTGATCCAGACTAAAAGGGACCCAGCTTATTCATCCCTGGGCTCTATTAAGGTACAATCAGATATTAAGCAGTTAAAATGTTAAGTGATTGTAAGCTCTTATGACCATACTGTATAAGGTAATCTCTGAGTCTCACTGGGGTCTGGATTTTATTGAAACAATAAAGCAGTGTCAATGTGTCTTTTATGTTGTTGTTTAGTCATTCAGTTGGGTACGACTCATTGACCCTATGGACTGCAGCATGCCGGACACATCTTGTGGCTGGTTGTGCTTATCCATAAGGTTGCCGGTTCCTTCTCCATTGTATATATTACTGAATGTCAATTACTGTGAATGAATATTTCTACAGTGTGTATAAATAGATTGTGTTGGGGTGGACCTGCCGCCAGTGCAATGCACCGGGGCCCTCCTCTAAGGTCTCTTTTTTTTTTTTTTTTTGCATTATTTTTTACATTTAGTAGATTTGATTGTGTCTTGGGCATTTCCATCATGGATTGCTAATCTGGCTGGGTCATTCTATAGGGAGTTGCTCTGCTCTTCAGTCCTGTTTTGTGACTATTTGTTGTGAAAGAAAAGCAAATATCTGGGGCCATTAAAGCTAAATTAAATACACCAGTGACATATTAAATGCTTATATTATTTATTTTAAAGTTTTTCTAAATTACAAACATTATGCCTCAGTAGCCCGCTAACCACTGAAGGTAAAGTGGATGCTAGGTGGTTCTTCAAACATTATTATATATATTATAGACTTCATTAATTGTGGCATATCAGTATTATTTGATATTATATTATATTTGTGGTGCAAGAGGTACAATAAACGCATGACGTAATTTTACTGTTATTTCTTATAACAAAGACATTCAAGTCATTAACAATTTATATAGTGTTTGGAGAACATATATAAGAATTATACAATGGCAGACCAAAACCAGCCTCACTAATGAAATCGAGACAATGTATAAATTCTGTACATTATTTACATGGACAGATTTCTCATTAGGCCAAATAGGCAGCCGCTTGTGAAATGTTTTCTCTAAGAGTTCAGGAGAACGAGAGGTTCCAGCAGAGTGTCTTATTTGGAAGATATGTCTTAGAGCTGATTAAGCCTGAAAATATCTACTAAATGCACATTCTGCTGGGGCAATTGTAAAAAACAGTGATTGGTAAATTACCACTGTAGTGTGAGAAAAAATATACTTGTTTTTCAATTATATACCAACTAACAATATTAGCAGCTGTGTACAACATGGACATAACATTTTGGGGGAAAATCTGACTTCCTGCCACTGCATGGAGAGAAATGTTGAGTACTGGAGGAATAGAGGAAATGCCCACACACACACATATATATATATATATATATATATATATATATATATATTTATATATTTATATATATCTATATATATATCTATATATATATATCTATATATCTATATATTTATATATATCTATATATATATATATATATATCTATATATATATATATATATTTATATATATCTATATATATATATATATATATATATATATATATATATATATATATATATATATATATATATATATATATATAAATCTGGCCCTGATAAAGTGGTGTTAATTTAGTTTAAAAAAAATGTCAGTTGTTCTCAATACTCTTTCATTACAGACCTCTGCTTCATTTTTAATAGCTGTGATTTTTGCCAGATTATCTTAAAAATGCCTTTTTATTGGAATTAACCATTTCTTCACAGGTTCCTCAAGCGTGCCTTACTGTAGAAAATAAAACAAGTGTGTCCTCTTCGACCAGAATTAATCCACCAACATATTGCAGTTTGGTCCTTGTGCTATTTTCATAAGAAATTTGGAGCTATATGATCTTTGAGATGCTTGTTTCTACCAAATGTCATCATTAAAGCAAAATTGTATATATATAAAATTAATTCTGTAATTATTATTTTAATTTATTTCTGCACATTTTCAAGTCAAGCTCTTCAAAAGAGAATACTATAAATATGGCACATTAGTGGTCCTTTAATTAAAGGCAAATTTATCTCATGTAAGATTCCATATCTTCATAGCGACCTCTAGGCGTGATAGGACATGCAAGTCTGAGCTACTGAAATTAAAAGTAAATTATGTGGATGTCTGTAAATATAGTATGGAATTTAAAAAAGAGTTATAGTTTTTTCTTTATTAAACAAATTCAATGAAAAAAAATGTTTTTTTGATTAATTAAAATTACATGATAAATATCTAAAATCCCATCTGTGGTATGTGCATGGTATCAGCAGCAATAATCCCAAGCAAGGATTATGTTTTCCCCAGAATGACTCACACATAGATTATGTAAATCTAAACTGGATACTTATTACTTGGTCACAATACAACAAATGTATACATAACATCATCCAATCATAAAATGCCCCATCCTTCAGTAAACTTTACTCTAGCCAATCCCCAAAGTCCATCCCCTGGGTCACGTGAGAGACCTGTCCATCAAATTAGGTCATACTCTCTGATAACCCCCTGGAGACCAGGAGCCTCAATGAGTCATTAGTTGTAATCCCTTCTTTGTTCCAGGCCTTCCAGGGGGTATTCAGCCAGAACAATATGGGAGACACCATATCTGACTGCCTACATGACCTTCCATACTCACCCCTACTCAGGTCTATGTCCCTTTAAAATAGTGGCAAAACCCCCCATCTTTCTGTGCCCAGCTTTCCAATACGGGACCTGGTGCCCCCTTCCCGAGGAACCCACTTAACATGTTTTATTATTATAACATTTCAATACCAAACATGACCATCTTCAAATCTTAAACAGGTTATTATATACTGAGGGAAATATTACCTAGTAGTATAAAAACATTAAACATACTTAACCCTAGCCATCATGGTTGCTACAGTCCCAACATCCATGTAGCCATGAACCAATACTCTATAATTGGGAGAATTAAGCTTTATTAGAACAAATCTGGGCCCCCTAAGCACCCAAGTGGAGGGGGAGATAGAGACAGAGAAGAAAATGGATGGAGATGGGGGGAGAATATAGAGAGAGGACAGGGAAGAGAAAGTGAAGAAACAGAGATAAAGGTAAGAGAGAGAAGAGAAGGAGATAGAGAGGAGGGGAAGACAAGGGGGAAACGGGAGATAGGGGAGAAGGGAAATGAAAGAGATGGAAGGAGAAAGTGGAAGTGAAAACAAACGAGTGGTAGAGAGGTACAGTGATAGAAAAAGGAGGAAAACGTGAAAAGAGATGAGAGTGGCTTGAGATGAGAAAGAGAAAAATGAGAGGAAAAAGCGGGTGAGAGAATAAGAAGAAGGAATGGAGAGAGAGGGTGAAAAGGCGAGAGAACCGCCAGGGGTCACATGCAGCCAGAAGGGGTCACCGTAGGCCAGAGAGTGGGGTGTGAGGACTGGGAGGGCCCCCTGGAGGCAAGGGCCCTGGTGCACCAGTCTTCATTTGTGATGCACATATACATAGTAAATACAAAAATGGAATAGCAGGTATGGCTCCTTTCAATGGACCAAAAACAGTGACTGCAATAGCCAAACTTTATTGTCATTTAGTATTTTTGAAATTACTGTATATATTATTAGTATGCCAGACTGTTTGAATATGGCTGGATGCCAACAATCCTCTGATCTCTTGTATCAAAAACTACACATAATAGTTAATAAACATTTTTCCTTTCTAAAACTTTTGTTTTCATTATTATTATTCTTAAAAAAATATAGTAGTGCTGATGGAACTTCAGTGGTCCTTTAACATTTCTCAATTTCTATCCACTCAATTACTAAGAAGACTTAAAGATCTTAATATAAGAGAGGTATCATCTTAGAAACCTTCAAAATGGATACATTTTGGGATTTAATCAAGTTCAGGAAGGAGGCACGTTTCAGAAAAGGAGCGCTACAAGAACAAGATTATCATTTCAAATTAGAGGGTAGAAGATTGATGGGTAGGACTACTTGGCGAAAAAGGTGGCAGAGAAGTGGGACGGTGTTCCAGTGGAATCAATGGGGGCAAATACAGAAAATAATCCAAACTTACTTGGGACATGCACAAAGGATTTATTACACTAAACCTTTTTGGGTAGATTGAATGGACGAATTGGATGAGTCAATATGTTTCTATGTGTTACTATTGCTTGGTATGAGGTTTGACAAGAGATACAGTTGAGAGAAAGACAAAGGGGAAAAGGTTAAGGATATATAGGCACAATAGGGACATCTATTTATCTGCATTGGGGTATGGAGTGGTATTGTTGACCAGAACTGACTTTATTAGGGATGGGTAAGACATTTTTATAGGGGGATAAATAACAGGGTAGTCCGACATTAAACAGGAAACAAATAATCTTGAGGTTTAAACCTCCATTCCCCTTAAGTCTCTCCCATTATCCAATAATTAACCAAGGTACCAGGCTCAGGATGTTGATAGCAACAGGTGGAATTCCCCAATGGGGCCATGGTGCCAGCAAGTCTCATCCCTTATTTTATCTTCCCCTAGCACGAGTAGACTGCACATAGGCCCAGACATTGTGTCTGGTATCAGGTCCATTGTCACTGACGTAGATAGGAGGTATATCGATGACGTACCTCTGGTGTTGAGGGCATGTCCAGCTCCCTCTTCCCACCTGGATACCAGCCGTGAGACCAGTGTTGGGCGTATGAGATGTGTGTGCTGACCGCAAGTAGGACCAATAGCAGGAGGGCAAGGTGGCTTTGGCAGGCCATGAATCAACGACGCTTTTTCACAGTTTATACAACGGTGTCTGCAAGAGGGAAGATTTTAATCAATTATAATATACTCAGCTTCCATTATTTGTGTGCACACTAATAAACTTTATTGGATTACATTCGAGCGAGTTACACATTTCCACATCAATGAAGAAGATTAATAAAGACCACAGAGTACATATACATTTCATGATTATAGGCAGAGTGTCAGCTACTAATGTTTAGGTATTGAAAGAATCATTATAACCATACATGTAATCAAAGATATTAAAATGTCCAAATAATGCTTGGAATTAATTTAATTGCCTACCAGCTACTATTAAGGGATTACTGACATTCCATATTTATATTAAGCTCTTTTGAAGAACTACATTTTATAAACCCAAACATGTTTTAAATATAATCTTTAATTAATTAAATGTTATATGTAATTATTCTTTACTGTTTGCTTTGCTAAATTGTCACCTTGGAGACTAATCCTATTGTAACTTGCAATACATTGTGGAGAGTTTCACTAAAACTGATTGTAGGTCTTATTTGGATCCAAGGTCCCTCCCAGGTGACTAATCGGGTTGAAAAAAACAAATACATGGCTTTTCCGAATAAAAATCCTGTGATAGGAACCTTGAAATATATCAAAGAATGTTATAAAGTGCAGGAGGGAACAAGAACAAGAGGTCATAATTTGAAGTTGGAAGGTGGATGATTTAGAGGTACCCTTAACCGAAAGGGTAGTATATAAATACATCAGCCGTACAGTAGCAGAGGTATTGCCAAGAACAAGTAAGGGATTTAAGCATGTCTTGGATAAGTTCTCCATATATCCTGAGGTGTAATTAAACCAAGCTGTTAAGGTAGATAAGATGATCAGACTAGATGGGCCTTTTGATTCTTACCTGCAGTAAAATGTATATTTCTAAATGTAACTTATTTCATAGTCAATCTCTTGCCTTATTTATACTTTCAAAACCCTTAAGCACAAATAAAGCTTAAAGGGATATGGAAGGTCCCTGGATGTTACTAGGTATATAATATCCCTGTGTATCTATTTACTTTTATGTACTTTATTTTATTAAGAAGTGACTATGAGCTCCGTTTTGACCGCCTAAAATCAAACAAATAGACCCAGTATAGTTCTGCCCACTGCAGCATATGCAGACACAGATTCTGTATGTGCAGTGTAGTGTCCTAGCCTATCTGGGACCACCCTGCAGTAGCATGGTCACCGATTGGTTAGTGTGAGACACTTCACACCCAGTACTTCTGTTTCTGTGCCTTTGTGAGCTGCGGAGGACAGACCTAATTAGGTGATATTTGCTTGATTTTTATTTGCTTGATTTTAGGCAGTCAAAACAGAGCTTATGCACATCACTATAATAGTCGTGGATCTGCGGCGCTGTTCGGAACATTTGCCATGTTGGTAACGCACTTGCGGCCCTCACAAAGCAATGGACGCCTGCAAGCCTCACAAAGCGAGGTGAGCCGTTGAAGCACGTTGGACTTAGGCTGCAATCAACCCCGAAGGCCCGGGCGTTACCAATATCCAAAGGCGCTCATTGCAGCACTAGTGATGAGCACCAGAGGTGCTCATCGCGAGGCCCCCAGGGGGGAAAGGAGACACAGGGGGGAGAGGGGGGAAGGGAGAGGGGGAAAGGAGGCACAGGGGAGACAGGGAGAGGGGAATAAGACACAGGGCGGGTTGACCAAGGCAAGCAATGAGAGGCCCATAAAGTAGTCGCTGGGAGGGGCTTGCGATGAGCGCTTTCGGCAATCATTGCACGGCCTGCAAGTTTCAGGGGGAAAAGCCAAGCATTGTCTGGCAAACAGCGTTGCCAGCGTTCAAATTTTATTCCCATTTATTTTATTTTTGACGGACAATTTCCTACATAATAGTGAATAGTTACACAGGTATATTATATACCTATAAATCAATTAAAAAACTTGGAACTTTATTTACATATGTTTAAAATAATGACTAAAAGAGCTTAGAAAAAACAATTTCAAACCCTTATAGGGTGAAAAAATGGAAGTCCATCTAACCTCCAACTATAATGTTCAATATAAATGAATTAACCAATATGAAAAAATATATGGCACAATACACCTAAAAGGCCTTATATCCTATTGCAGGGATCTCCTGTCTATAGGGCTAAGGTGCACCCCACAAGCTATCATGACATCTATAATAATTAGGAGGTGGATGACCTAGGGACTCTAAGATGAACTTGTTTGCAGAGCGCCTGTACTTGTGGCAGAAATAAATATTTAAAAGCACACACACACAACTAAAAACTGAAAAGCTTTTAGCCTGATTGGGTCCCTAATGGGGTATGTTTGGAAGATTAACCAGGTTCCTTGGAGGATATATCAGAAAATGAAACTACTGTTCCTATACAGCCCATTTGGGCATTAATCCGATTGCATGATCTCTAAAGATACACATGGTAGTCTCATTGGGTAGCATTGGTTGCTATCCAATGAGACTACCATGTGTATCTTTAAAACAAGTTCCATTTTTTTATTGATTTATATATATTTTGTGTAAGACACTGGACATTAGTCTCTGATCATGCCTTTAATAAAGCTAATGCGAAACGTACGTCATTAGTCCATTAGTAATTGTGGATTTTATATACCTAGTAACTTCCAGGAACCTTCCATCACCATTTAAAGTCCATGTACTGGTTTGGGGTTCACCACTGAGTAGATTATACAATTATTTTCAAATAGTAAAGACGTCTCACTTCTATTTATATGGAGCTTATCTATTGAGGTAAAAAAAAAGGTATTGTTGTCAGTAAGCTTGCAATCTAATTCATATAGTAAGCAATTAAAACGTCTTTGTTCAGTGCCCGCATTGGATTATCCATTCAATGACTAATATCAAAGGCACACTTGGTCATCATCTGTTTATGCTACACAGTGCAACCCAGGAAGCACATGTAAAGAAGAGTTAAAATGCATTAATATTAATTATGTACATTACACACAGATGGGGTCACGGCATTCCTAGACTATTCTGTGTATTGTATGGCAGGCTGCGTTGCCGCTCTCTGGAATTTATGCTCGGTAAATCTCATGTTCTTCTTCACTATATAAATTAATAACTTGGATAGCAAAGCATAGAACAAACAGGGAACAAATAGCGAATTGAGATGCATTGGAGAAGAATCTGTTCGTTTATATATCAAGCATTTCTAGATCAAGATTACTCAATCTTAAAGAATCACTTACCAGTAAATTAAAAATGTATATCTCCCCACCTACCGAAAATCTTAAATTGTGTTAATCACTTAATTATTTTTAATTTGTTTGCTTCTATGGGTAATTCAATCCAGTATATCTGCCTGTTTCATTATCCCCCTTCTAGTGTGACATAATCCACAGCATTGTTTACTTGTGGGCTGGGCAAAAGTGGATTAGGAATCTAGGAAAAACCCTCAGTTATTATACTGCCTTAGCTTCTTGTTCTTTTATGAATTATAACTCCACATATAATGTCTTCCTCTTATTCCTTTCCCCCATGCATTAGACATTTAAGTATAGTGAGTTATCTGCAAAAGGTTGGGTCGGTGTTATTGCTGCTTGTGATGTATAAAATCACCGGAAATGCTACCTGACGTACGTTTCGCATTAGCTTTATCAAAGGCGTGATCAGATACAATCGGGGAATTTATGTGCTAAAAATAAAATATAACTTTTAATAGTTCCAAATAAAAACAAAATCTAAAAATATCCAAATGTGTTGACTAAAATGTCAAGCAAAGAACAACCACATGTGGTGCTTCACAAAGTAAACTGTGTGCCACATGGTCTCAAAGAAGAAAAGATAAGTTAGGTGTACAGTATATAAGGGATATGCCATATTATGAGATCCCAATCAATTATCTAATAACCTTAAAACATGAGGGGTATTCAAGATATAAATGGACAAAGTCCTGCAGTACTATCAGTTATAGTTGTTATGTTTAATTAATTATTTATCTCCCACACTATAGTTACACCACTCACTAAAAGCTCCACACTGGTAAATTCTATCATTACATTTATCTAGATCATATCCAAGAGGCATTAAAGCTGTAATTCATTCCAACCTCCAATTCAATTGACTCCCATATCTTTGATTCTCATTCAGTGATAATTTTCATCATTAGATTTTGATAGTTGGAATAAGAAGAGACTACTTCCAGCTTTTTTCATTATTATTTGGAGTACCTTAATATTCCTCCTCTTATCCCTTTTCCCATGTATTATAAAGTGAAGGATAGTTTCTGGACTAAATTAGAGAGTTCATAGCGAGCTATTAGCAAACAACTGGGCGGCATCATTAAAAAAGTGACAGAGAGATACTTAACGCACGTTTCACTTTAGCTTCATTGGAGGCATGATCAGAGACACCCCCAGCCGGACTTAAATAGTAAGGTAAGTATGTTTTATTAGCCAATTAATATTGATTAAATCTATAGATAGAAAGACAATACAAAATTGATATTTTAAAGCCAATGATTATTAAATATGTTAATAAGCATTGTTCCAAATTTAGATCTAAATTCCATATTTAATAACTATTAGAGGGAATAAGACATTCAAGCTTAATACAGGTCATCATATTTATTATATAATTACTTCAAAAGGCAAATATTATACAAAAATACAAATACAAATTAAAAACATCAGAACCCTTATAAACTTAGTACATCCATATTTCTTGTTTATTTGAGAGAGTTAAACTATCAAATTTGATATTATTGCTCATTTTCAGTATTAGAATGTTTAAGTAAAAGAATATAACACAGAATAAGAATCATGAGAACTCTTCCACCAATTTCATTATGTCTTACTATCAGATCTATTTATTGTATAAATACATAATCAACATAGGGTAGGTCTCACCAATAACTCACTTAATATATTGGTGATAGCAGAATATCATTTACAAAAATACAGACAGATTATTCTCTTCATTAAAACCCACAGGAACCACTGTATTCATCATACATATCAATTTACTTACTGTTCTTAATAATGGCTCCTCCAGTTTGCCACCTCTTGACCCAATTGTATTTTGAACACCTTTTGAACCCAATTCAATCCCTAACGCTTCAACTCTGGTCTGGAATTATGATAGTTCATAAAATGTTTGTCAATACTAGATTTAGTTATATTCTTCAAGTCCCCAAATCTATTTCTGATGTTACCCAAAAGTTCATGTAATCATGGCTTTAGTGATCTAGATGTCATTCCTATATATTTCAAATTACAATTTCATTCCAAACAGTATATGACACCTCTTACTGCAATTACCAAAAGTCCTATTTTTTTTAACTCTATTCCATCCTATCAATATCCATAGCAATATGTTCCCATGGAATTTATTTTTCCTGTTTTGACTTGATAAAAGATTGTGCACCAACTTGTCTCTAAGATTGGGTGGTCTACACCAACTCATTGTCTTTTTTTTTTTTTTTATTACTTTTAGATACCTTTGTAATATACCATTCAATTATTTCCATTGATTGCTGTAACTGCCCACAAATCTAATTTAATATCTGGCTGTCAGTATAGTTTTTGGTTTAGAAAACACCAAAATATCCCAGTTATTATGGAAGGATCTATGATAGGCTTGTTTAATAATCTTGCACGGATAACCTCTCTGTTTAATCACTCAGTTCAGAGCCTCTGATCTTGTAACTGTTTAGGTCTGAACCTCTGGGATTGTCTGTAACTTCAAGTCTCTCTGCTACTTAAATTTCTTGTATCTCCTATTCTTTCCTGTTTTGTTGGCCCGCCCACCATTTCTTTGGATTTGTACTTCTAAAAAAATATTGTGAATCCGTATTATGATTGAGGGACATAGCTTATTCATCGCTCAACAGTGATTTGTATTCTGTGGAAGAGGCATAGATATTGCCCCGGAGCTGTACATTAGGGTAAAAAGACTCTTGTCGTCTATTAGATCTATTACCCCATGCAAATATCTTTCCTGACTCATAGTCATGGTATAACATTTTCATGCATAAATATAGAAAGCAATCACATAATTATACTTCATATTCATTAATTTATAATAATGTATATTAATAAAACACATTTAGCTACAAAGCAAAAATATAGCTTCATGATCAAACCTTCCAGTGAACAGTGTGCCTTAATTTCCTGTATTACTGATTGATTGGATCTTCTTGCAGTCCAAGGGTCTCAAAGCAGTTTTCCCCAACACCACAATTATTAGGCATCAATTCTCCGGCGCTCAGCCTTCTTTATGGTCCAGCTCTCACATACATATATTACTACTGGGAATACCATTGTTCTAACTGTGCAGACCTCTGTTGATACTGTAATATCTTTACTTTTTAATAGCTTGTCCAGTATTACTAGATAATGTAGTTGTCTAGTAACATAGAGGTGCAGTGATCAGAAATTACTCTTTTCATACATAAGCAAATTGGAAAGTTTGCTGTGCTACCTGGGAGGTCATTTCCATGTGGTGCACTTGCTTGAGTACAGATTTTTAGGACATTTTTGTGTTTACTAAAGTCATGGTTTCTACACATAGAGTCTCTACTTACTCTATTTAGGATTCTTACTCTATTTAGATTCTTAGCAGTCAGTTGCAAGACGTTCTCTTGCAGAACATCGGAGCCATGAACATTTTTCATGCAGTAGTACTCATACAGAAAGTGCAGTTACAAGTATTGGGCAGTAAATCAGATGATCTATACAAAAAATGTACGAAGATTTGGGGAACGACAATATTGAACTACATGAAGATATGAGATTTAGCTATTTAGATACAGTATGTGGGCACAAAGCCCCCCAGATTACATGAATAGGGGACACAAAAAATAGTAAAATGAATCATGCATTACCAGATTTGGCCTCTATAAGCAGTATTATACACACATGCAATTATATATATATATATATATATATATATATATATATATATATATATAATATGGGTCAAATACATAATAAGTTAGCATATATGTATACATTTTATTTATATATATATAATATATATATATATATATATATATATATATATAGTCTTAAATTCTAATCATCCCTGCCCCCCAATATAATTAAAGTAAAGAAATATAAAAAAAAAAAAAAATGGAGGGGCACTGCAGTAATGGGAACCTCAGAGTAGGGCCCTGGCCTCTACTCCCTGTCCTTTAGCATGAAAATCTGACTATTAATTTTACTAGCAGTTTTTCTCTACAGTAAAGGTTACACATGTGTGCAAAAACTCAGGAGCCTTCAGGGCCATCTGGGGATGGATTTATCAATAAACGTAACTGGAATAAAATAGATAAACTGTATAACAATGTTCTAGATGTATGCTCAGGATATGAGAGTGCATCAAACGTACAATCTATCCAGATGACAGCTGTGTCTCATTGTTCAGAGCACCATGTTCTGGAATATCCCCCCTCTGGGTGTTCCCATTCAGTAAATTCATTTAAGCAGCCTGTGTGTCTATTTCATAAATATCTGATGGATAGAAAAAGTACAAAGAGGCTTAATGACTTTAATGAATGGGAACACCCAGAGGGGGGATCAGTGAACTATTAAATTGTGTGAAGATTTTACATGTCTGAACTAATAAAAAAGTATTAAATACAACTGGTTCATCACATATGTGTGGTCATGGAATATAGACACCCCACCCCACCCAAGTAATATGGTAGCACTGGTGCTGTTATGCTTTGGAATGAACTGATGATGTCATAGAGATAAACGTATTTTATTTCTATTTTATTTTTTACCACTTTTTGAGATCTCCATCTTTAGGCTGCGACCCATAACATATGGGTGGCATCAGGCAGCATGCTGGGCATTTTTGTAAATAAGAGGAAACCCCCAACCAAGCTTAGTATAGGGGGCAAGCCCCCAGGCTACCAAACTACAGTGGGGAATTTGAAGAGTTGAAGTCATAGAAGTAGTTTAGGAAAATGCCTCGCATATTTGTATAGCATGTAACAATCTAACATTAGTATCAGTGTAACCATGAAATAGGTTTAGAGAAATTGTTAATAATTATAGTTTCTGTTTCATCCAGGGGTACAACTACCGCCGGTGCAGGAGGTCCAACTCACCAGGTCCTCCCTTAATTATTTTTGTTATGTTCTCTTAATTTTTTTTTTTATTATATTTACTTTTTTATTATTTCTGTAATGTAGTGGGTCCGCAGCGCCCGCGCCACCCACGCCTTCTCAGCCACACCAGCCCCTCTACTTTACTTTGAGCATCCTTGGGTTATCTGGGTGAAATTCACTGGTGGTTCAGCAGTTAGTTATCCCTTCCCTGCCGGAGCTTCTTCTTGCAGGGAGGGAATCCCAAATAACATCATACACATGTGACTTTATTCTGGATTCCATGCCCCTGAGAGAAGAAGCACCAGCATGGAAGGGATAGCATAATATATTGTATTTATATTTGTGGTCGGGTCCCTCTCTCTTCCATGGGAGGGGCCTTATTAAGCCTTCATAAGCACTTCCTGTCTTACTCTCCTTTGCACACTCAACTCACTCAGCTTCTTAGCTCTCTCCTTCCTGGCTTACTGAGCCTGTCCCTCATGCTTATCTCGTTAGTTTTTGGACATTTCATGCTTGTTCCCTTAGGTCTCTCAAGCACTTGCCCTTATCTGACCTCCTGCACCCATGGCCGTGAGGGCTTTACACCACTGGAGACGAAGTCATGGTTCCAGAAGAAAACGGGTAAGTAGCAAATTTGGCCCTAATCTACTGTACAGCCTGCCTTGCCCATGTCCAAGCTATTGCTTTTTGGCTTTCACGCCCACATGGTGGCAAATAGATGTCCATGTCCAAGGACACACCCCTTGTCACCTTCACACACACCCTCTTACACTTACATGGTTTCTTTTGCAGGTTTTAGCCATCACTTCGCATGGATCCACCAGCCAACCATCAGTCCTGAATCAGCTGTCGCAAAGCTTTCCTTGATTATTTTTGGCCTTTTTACTAACACTCTCTCCTAATAGTCGCTGCTGATCCGGCACAAATCAGCTGTCCTTGCCCCCGCCCAAGGACTCATCTGGCCCTCTAAGCAGGCCGGATGTCCTGTATCCCCAGGCACACTTCAACTACCCGTCTCTGCATCATTCCACTTGTCTGAAAGGGCATTACATAGCTAGAGAGCAATAGTAAAATCTGACTGTTCAACCGTTGAGAGGGCCCCTCCCACAAACACCAGGTATTTTTAATACCATCTCCTGTCTCCCCTTCCTTGCTTCTCTTGCTCCCGCTTTGCCTCCCGGGTTCTCCTCCTCTGCTCCTTCCTTTCTCACTTCTGTCAGCCGTTTCTCCTCCCTTCCCTCTTTTGCCCCCATTTTGCTTCTTCTGCTCACCCCTCTGCTCCTCCCTTCCCCTTGTTCGTCTCCCCACTTGTCCTAGCCTACTGCCTCCTGCCCGCCCGTCTCGCTGCTCTTTGGGCTTTCCCTATGCCCCTCCAGCCTCTTTGTCTCTCCTCCATGTTTTGCCCTTCACTTCCCTTCCTCATAGCGCGTCCTGGCCAAAATCTTGCATATCGCAAGATTTCGGTCTCTGCAGCCTGTTTGCCCGCCAGCTCTTGGAGACACACACGTGGGAAATCTTTTCATTCAGTTTAAGCACCCTCATAGCCTTGATTACACAATCACTCCTAAACCGATTGATTCACCCTTAAATCCCATATATCTCAATCCTTTACGCTGTGCCCTAATTTAACCCTCTACTCCTTCTCGCTTCCTGCATTCATTCATCCATTCGCGTCTTCTCCGGCCAGACCTTCATTTGCTCCACCAAGCCCCGCTATTCCCAGGCATTGGACAGTCCCATTGCTTATGCAGGAGCTCTCCAGCCAAGGAATTCCATACCCTGCATCGGTGAGGAAATTGGAATTATACAATCTGCTTCAATCAGCCGAAAGAGTCCAACCTGCTCCTGTAAACCCGCCAGGATGTCCAGCTATGAAAATCCACTGTCTGCTTTGGCGCTCCTGGTGCTTCCTGCTCGACCCACTGACCGAGGTGAGACTTTGCAGAGTCCTCCAACTATTCTACCCTCCCATTTCATCTTTCCTCGTCTCAGGAGGGACATTATCGAGGGGAAGGAGGTGAACCTGGTCTCCATTCTTCTATCAAATGCTGATTTGTCCGAGCCTCATACCTTAACCCAGGGATACATAACGGTAAACGACAAATCGAAAGATCCTCGTTTAAACCGTAAGCTCCCTGTGATGGAGTTCGTCTTGGCATACAGAATCTTCTGCGACATACTCTGCTCCCTGCACCCTCACAGACGTCAGTAACTTGACGAATACCTCCATCTTGTAGTGGACCTGGCATACTGATACAGAGGATTCACATATTATGATTATCATCGGTCCATCGCCGCCAAGGCAGCTGCAGCATTCGCCCAATTCAACTATCACACCAACTGGTCCGTTCTAGACCATGACTACTTCTGCCCCCACTTAACTGGTGTACACTCTCCCGTCTGCCAATTTTGCCAGTACCCCTTACACAACTAAACCTTCTGCCGCCCGATGCACTACTTAGGAACCACGCCCATCTGCAACAATTTTAACACTCACGGGTGTAATTTTTCCGCGTATCGGTTACTACACATCTGTTCCGTATGCCACAAGGCACACGCCAAACCTATTTGCCCCTCAATCACTAACCCCAAATGACAACTAGCCCTTGATCTCCCAATATTCACACAGTACCTGCACGACCACCCATCTAGCCACTTCAAATCCTATCTCTTTTCACCGGTTCACCATAGGGTTTCACACCAGGGTGCAAGGATTTCCCTAAGGTTACCTATACATACAATAATTTACTTTCTGCAGTGAAGGAATCTGGGGTAGTGAAGAAAATCCTTGCTTCTGAGGTCTCCAACGGCTACATACTGGGTCCATTCGACACTCCTCCATTCCCAATATGGAGAAAAAGAGAGTACTCCCTCAAGAAAATCATCATAGACCTGTCATCCCCTCACGTCCATCACGTACCCATCGTCAATTTGATAATCCCATCCGAGGATTATACCCTCTGATATGCATGCTTCGACCATGCCATCACATACAACATGATCAGACAACTTAAGTCCTCTGACCCCTTAGAATTAGTGTTACTTTCCTTGACCTTTACATTTTTTCTGTACCCCTTTGAACTCTCACTTATGCACTATCCTGCCTTTGATCCCCAGAATTTCGATTCAACACCACAGAACTTTCACAGCATCAATCCTGCCAAACATCCACCACGAATCACAGCATAGACGCTCTTGTCGTTCAAGCCCGTCAAACTATGGAGCCTACCAAGCTTGGCACCTTTTTTCCCCCTTTTATGGCAAACTACCGCATTTCACCTCCTATCACCCTCACCGAATATCTTGCGTTCGCTAGCCACTGTCACCATAATCTTCACCTTCACGTATCCACTATCAGACCTACCTCATGGGTGCCCAATTTTACCTCTCTCAAGCTCACCTCATCACCCAATCCTTCACAGCCGCACCTCCCGTTAAACTATTCCTCAAAGGCCTCACAAGGGGAGCACACGCACCAAGTACCTCCAGACTCCCCATCACTTGCAACATCCTCAAACAAATCATCTCCTATCTCTCCCACAATCCTTTTGGTCCAAGCACTTCCCTCAATATTCGAGCAGCCTCTACATTTTACAGTTTCCTCCGCCAGAGTGAGTTTACCACTTCTCCCAACCAAGCATGCTACTTAACTAAAAACGACTTATCGTTAACGTCAGACACCTGGTCCCTTATTTTACACTAACCAAGACATCATCACCCCAGTTACCATCACGTACTATCCTGCGCTCGATTTCACATGCCCAGTCACCATTCTTCGAAATCTCCATCTTTCCCTCGTCCACAAACCAACTCATCATCCTCTACTTCCTATCTCTAGTCAACCCCTTACTACAACGTCCTTCATCCATTACATTTGCATCGTTCTATCCAGACTCGGTCTCGACCCATTTAAATATTCTGGTCACTCATTTAGAATAGGAGCAGCTTCCTCAGGCTCCAAAAACCACACTCCCGCTCACAATATCAAAGCCATGGGTTGCTGGAGATCCATCTGGTACAGCTGCTACATTCCCCATTTGCCATTTTCAAATCTAAGCCATTACGTATTGTTATTTTTTGGCCTTTTTCCAGCCAGATTAGATCACAGCACCTGGCATACCAAAGCAGAACGAGGAGACGGGGCCCGACCACAAATTACCAGATTATCACACCTGGGTTGTGGGAGGGTCCCCTCTCCCACCTCCCTACTTAAACCCCAAGCACACACCTAACTGTGCAAACGTCATCCAACGCCCCACCCTCCCTTCACCTCTCTCCTCACCATCACTAGGCTCTGGGCCTTTTTCCGTCCAGAGTAGATCGCAGCACCTGGCATACCACACACTATATATATATATATATATATATATATATATATATATATATATTTATAGCACTAAGGGGGGCAATAAGGAGATCAAATTATTTTTTGCACCAAGGCTCTCCATTCACTAGCTATGTCACTGGTTCCATCTTCCTAATTGTGAATGTTTTTATCATCAAGAAAATCAAGGGAGGGGTGATTATCGTTGACTCTCTTTGTATTTGATGCCTACCCAGAAGCAGGCAAGTATAACTGCAAAACCTGATAATACAGAAACATATGCATACGTCTACCACCAAAGTGTCATTGATGACTCCATGGATCAGTATCAAAAATATTTTTCTTCTCATTAAGAAACAGTTTATGGCATTTTTCCCTATTATTAGTCAAACTTCATAAGTATATATTTATTTTCAAATTACAGTGGGTCTTTAAGTAAAGAAGCCTATAGCAACATACAGCAGCTTGTATCAGTATGTATATACTGTATAAGCCTATAGAAATGCATTTCTTGTTCATGTCTGTCCTGTAAATGTTCTGTAAATGTTCAGACTTCCAAACACTTGAAGTAATTGCTGTTCTGCGCTTCAAGGAGACCTCTCTGATTAAGTGTTCTTGTTTACTGTGTAGTGTGTGCTACAAGAATAAACTGGTTAACAAATGCACGGCCTGGATTCCCGAGGCAGCAAATAATAACCATACAATATAGAAAGGGTTAATTTATCAATGAAGAATATCCGAACAAATCTTTGCCATCTGTGTATTTGACTGGACATTGTAAAAAACAATAGATATAATATATATATTTTTTTAACTCTATTATCTGAGGAATATTTGGCAGAATACACAGTTGCTAAGGTTGCAAAACCTAAGATCAGTTCTATAAGATCTGAGCAAGTGGAGCCGAGCACAGCTACAGTGTTGCAAGCCTTGTACTGAGCACCATAGTAAACTTTTTTAGTTACAAACAAGCGAGATTTTAAGCCACAGATGTATGTAAGAGGTACAGTAAATGCATATGGAAGGTTTCTGGATTTGACTAGGAATATAGTATATTTACAGTACAGCAGAGCCTGTGTCTTCGTGAGCTGCAGACCCATACAGGGACTATTTGTATGATTTTAGGCAGTAAAACAGAACTTCTAAGCACTTCTTAATAAATGAAAGTACATAAAAGTAAATAGATACACAGGGATATTATACATCTAGTAAAATCCAGAAAACTGACAAATCCCTTTAAGGTCAAACAGTTGTTATCATGCATTTAAAACAGTGGCGAGCAAGAGCATGGAGGGCCCTGGTGCAAAAAATTAATTGCCCCCAATCCCCCAAGGGGAGGTTGTAAAAATGTTCTTGCGCTGGGCCCCAGGTACCAACTTAGAGCCGCTCCCCTAGACTCTTTTCTATAACATCCCCCTTCCAAAGACTCCTTCCAATAACAGCATCCCTTGCCATTTCCAATAGATGGCCCCCCAAACCCCTTTCCACAGTTGCTCTCCTTACCTTACCTCCTGCCAGCATGGAGTACACATATATACATATACTATCTCTACATAGCAGCCAGTCGCTCTGAACATCCACCTCCCCTCAGCACCCACCTCCTCACATACCACCCAATGCCTCTCAGCACCCATCCTCCTGTACTTTGCTTGTAATTCATCATTCCGCCCTTGCTCTCTCACCTCTTCCCTGATACACATCTCCAGTATGCTTAACTGCTCCACACTGCCACCTCTGGGGTACAGTAAAAATACTCTACAGAAAATAAAATAAATGCAAAAAAATATTACTCCGCTCTGGCCCCCCCAGAGAAGGGCCCTAGTGCATTGCACCAAATTCAATTTATTTTATGGTTATTCTTAAAGAGCTTGAAAACTGGCTATATGTTGTGTTATCCATTTTTCTATCCTGAGAAATTCCATATTGTTGTTACTGTATTTATATGAAAAGAAACAGGTCACACATATTAATTGACTGCTGTGATGTGCTAATTAGGATTATAGTCTGCTTGACTGCCTCTGTAGTGGCCAAAATAAAGACCCCCAATGTTATCTTCTTTCACCCTTATCAAGCGCTCATTAACATACAGGAGTTACAAAATAAATTCAAAATATTTCAGAAATGATTAACTGTTGAGAAAAACTGCTAGTACAATTTATAGACAGTTTTTAATGCTAAACAAAAAACAAACAAATTAGAGCCTCTCAATAGAGAATTAACTAATCTTAATAGGTTAGTTCTATGGCCATGATAACCCACTCAGAGGGCAACCTCTTTTAGCCACTTGTGCCCTTCACAAGGAGAAATATCCTGTAGTATATCTGTCTGGTCTCACACACTAGAGTGGTCAAGCCCCGAAATACCAGGCAATTCTACCCTGAATAGAAGAAACAGCAAACTCCAGACGTACATTTCGGCCTTTATCGACCTCGTCAGTGAGGTGAAGCTGATCTCCCTAAGGCACAGTGAGCAAGGGGTCCGCTTATGGAGCCCCCATCAGCCTTTGGGAGACTAAGCCCTAAGGGTCATGTGAATAAACAAAGTTAGAGGTGCTCAAAAGGAGAACAAACTAACCTTAATAGGTTAGTTTAATGCACATGATAACCCACTCTGAGAGCAACCTCTTTTATCTCACTTGTTCTCCTGTTCAGGGTAGAATTGCCTGGTATTTCAGGGCTGGATTTCTATATTGAGTGAGACCAGACTGATATACTGCAGGATATTTCTCTGTTTGAAGGATGTGTTCAGTCCTTTAGTCGTGTCCCACTCTCTGTGACCCTATGGACCGCAGCTCACCAGGCACATTGTGCGTCTGGTTGTACTCATCCATAAGGTTTTCATGGCAAAGATACTGCAGTGGGTTGTCAGGTCCTCTCCAGTGGAATGTGATTTGTCTGACCTCTCTGCTATGACCTGCCCATCTTGGGTGACCCTACATGGTATAGCTCACAGCCTCACCAGCCTCTTCACCACGACAAGGTAGGGTTAGGTCGTTCTCTGATTGAGCGCCTTTTTTCCGTTTCTAATGCCCTTTAAGAGGAGGTCCCCATACAGGGAATAAAATAACATTGTTTAACCCTTTAAGTGCTTCTATATAATGCAAAGAAGATATTTTGGGAGTTTTTAATATACAGTGACATATGCATGACTCCCATGTTCCTTTGGACAAGGATGAGGTACATAATAAGGATTAATTAAGCCAATCTTTTCAAGTAGATAAAATGAGCAGACTAGATGAGGCTATTGGGTCTCATCTGCTCATGAGCTATTTCATTACTATTCCTGCAAGAACATGCATAGAGTGTAATTATCACACCGGCATGAGGATTATAACGAATGTTACATTGTGTTAATTATCTCTATTATATACCTGCTGGTTGTTCTGAACTTGGGTTATATCCTTTATTAATTAATTAATTTCTAATTCTAACGAGTTGCTGACGAGTTGTTGTCATTGGAGTTCACTCTAGGTTTAGGCACCATTGTTTGACCACTGGACTGACCATTATCTCACTGCTGGGCTGACCACTGGACTGACCACTGGACTGACCACTGACTCACCACTGGACTGACCATTGTCCGACCACTGGACTGACCATTGTCCGACCACTGGACTGGCCCTTCACTCTCACTACTCTTCTAGTTCTTGCTAGTAAATCACAAAATATTTCAGAAATGATTTACTGTAGAGATAAACTGCTAGTACAATGCAGATTCTAGATTTTGGTTGACTGATTATATATATATATATATATATATATATATATATATATATATATATATATATATATATATATATATATATATACCAGCAATCAACTGTCTGATATCCAGAACAATACAATAATTAAATAGTATGTAAACCTCAAGGGGAGACTCCTGAGACAAGTAGATTAGCAATAAATCACCAAGATTAAACAAAACCTGTTACTTAACATTTACCTCTATTCAAAATGAGGAATTAATTCATAAAAAAATAAGTGACATTCATCGCTGTAGTTATAATTGATATTTTAATTAATGGTAATTTAATGCCATTGTATAAAAATAAATACACATGTTCAGGGTGAACTCTGTTCTTTACCTTTTTTGCATTAAATATTAACTTACATTTTTTAATATCCTGTTTTAAAAGTCTGTATTCACTAAATTATCATAATCCGTTTCATATATTAGACCAAGCATTAATGTTACTTATAGATTTTATCACATAATTTAAAAATAAAAGTACCCATCCACTTTGTTAATAACTTTAATCTTTTAGTAACATTAGTAAATGTAAAAAAAAAACATACAAATATTGAAAAAAAATGAAATACCTCCAGAAATATCCAAATAAACTTAAATCGAATTGTCAAAAAAAATAAAAAAAAATAAATAAATATATATATATATATATATATTCATAACAAAATATTTAATATTTAAATAAATATTTTGAACTTGAATAATTGAATGATCGTTCCAAAAATGTAAAACTAAATATGAAGCAGTAAATATTTTTTTATTTAAAATATACAAGGAGTAATTTTTTCAAAATGATAAATAATAAACTTGAATCGAACTGTCAATAGCAATAATTAATAAGAAATATATTAACTATATATATATATATATATATATATATATATATATATATATATATATATACATATATATATACACACACATTCACACATATATATATATATATATATATATATATATATATATATTCATAACAAAATATTGACCTTGAATAACTTCATGCTCATTCAAGAAATGTAAAACTAAATATGAAGCAGAAATTTGTGCAATATAGACAAATATTTTTTCATTAAAAAAATACAAAAAGTAATTTTTTTCATGCTGGATAATGAAATAACTTCATTAAATATTAGAATTGGTTCAATTATTAGTCAATCTGTTGCAATTCAGAAAAACATTATTTTTTCCATTCAAATCCAATAAGTAGTTATATTAAATTTTTCAGGAAATAACTAAATGAAACATTAGAATTGATTCCATTATTAGTAATTCCATTGCAAGATATTAAATGCAATGATACAAATAAGATACATAACATTCTATTTACAAATTAATTACAAATAAATAGCTATTTTCATTACTCTGCACATTTAGCAGAGTAATTTTAACAAATGCAACAAACTTAAAGACAATGAATGACAGAATAAGGAGCAGCTCAGGATGACAGTTGGTCTCCTGCATGGTGGGTCAGTGCATACCTTATAGGTGGGTGTCTCTCCTCTCCAGACTGATTGCTGAGCCCTTGCCCTGGGTATTTATACTTTCCTGGTGTAATCTCCTCTGATGGGACTGTCTCTTGCTGACGTCTATCCAGGGATTGCAGTTTGAGACACTCAGGTCCAGGTTAAACCTTGTGCCACCAGGTGGAGGTCTAATGAGACAGTCAGTGCCCCATCCTCATACAGCTATATATATATATATATATATATATATATATATATATATATATATATATATATATATATATATATATATATATATATATATATATATATATACACCTGAGGGATGTGCATGCTGCTGGGGTGTGCATGCTGCTGGGGTGTGCTTGGTGCTGGGTTGTGCATGGTGCTGGGGTGTGCATGGAGCTGGGGTGTGCATGGAGCTGGGGTGTGAATGGTGTTCGGGTGTGCATGGTGCTGGGGTGTGCTGGGATGTGCATGCTGCTGGGATGTGCATGCTGCTGGGGTGTGCATGGTGCTGGGGTGTGCATGGTGTTGGGGTGTGCATGGTGTTGGGGTGTGCATGGTGCTGGGGTGTGCTGGGATGTGCATGCTGCTGGGATGTGCATGGTGCTGGGGTGTGCATGCTGCTGGGGTGTGCATGCTGCTGGGGTGTGCATGGCGCTGGGGTGTGCATGCTGCTGGGGTGTGCATGGCGCTGGGGTGTGCATGGCGCTGGGGTGTGCATGCTGCTGGGGTGTGCATGCTGCTGGGGTGTGCATGGCGCTGGGGTGTGCATGCTGCTGGGGTGTGCATGGCGCTGGGGTGTGCATGGCGCTGGGGTGTGCATGCTGCTGGGGTTTGCATGGCGCTGGGGTGTGCATGGCGCTGGGGTGTGCATGGTGCTGGGGTGTGCATGGCGCTGGGGTGTGCATGCTGCTGGGGTTTGCATGGCGCTGGGGTGTGCATGGCGCTGGGGTGTGCATGGTGCTGGGGTGTGCATGCTGCTGGGGTGTGCATGGCGCTGGATAGCTCTTCATAGCTCATCTGTGAAGGAAATAATAAAATACAATTTCAGGGCACAAATAGCCTCTGAAATATCCAGCAGATTTTTGACTTACTCTCTGTGTTTCTCTGTTATTGTCTTGAAAGATATGAGTTAAGAAGTTGTTTACTTAACCCATTGAGATCCAATAAGCAATTACATATTAAACCATCTATATGTGCACATCCATATGTATAAAGATGGATCAAATAGGTCTTGTTTACACTGTAAATGAGAAATTCATGGTGGGAACAAACTGGTGGTTTAAAAGTATAAGTGTCTATCTATCTATCTGTCTATCTATCTATCTATCTATCTATCTATATTTCTATCTATCTATCTATCTATCTATCTATCTATCTATCTATCTATCTATATTTCTATCTATCTATCTATATTTCTATCTATCTATCTATCTATCTATCTGTCTATTACATATTTTAAAAACATTTTATTTTTATTTTATTTCCATGTGATTCCATGTGCATCTCTCTCTTTAACACACATTTGAATGTCTAAAACAAGTAAAAAATCTGCTTCCAGTTTAGAACTCCAAGAAAAGCAGTTGTTACACGGCATCCTGGGAAGCTTAGCAGGGACATGCAAATGTGCCCACAAATGCCTCGCTCTTCAATCCATAGCCATTTTCAAACATGCCTTCCTTTAAGCTTATGCCTGCTTTATTACACAGCTTTAATGCAAAGCCAAAGTTGGATTTTACACAAGCTGAGAACCTGTGTTGTGGATCTTATGACTTGGTAGTTCACCACAACATATATATATATATACAGTATATATACACTCTGAGAAGAATATTTAATCACCTATTTACACAATAGCAATGACATAAAAAGTATTTATACAAAAGAGAGACAGTGAAAATCAGTGATCGAAAAACTTTAAATATATATTATTCAAAGATAGTAGAATATTTTTAGTCAATTAACCCTTTAGCTGCCAAAATAGTTTGTTGCTCTATTCGGTTTTTGATCTCCAGTCTCCCTTTGTTGGGATTGGCAGAGAGAGGGTTAAGGTCAAATCATATTTTGCCAAAAAGCCTTCCTCGTGGTCTGTGGACTCTCTGTGGACTCTCTGTGGGTCTCTGTAACCCTTCCCTCTCCTGTTCTCAGATGCTGCAGTCTCATTATGTCTCATTATGTCACGGTCTCATATGTAAAGTCTGTGCCCCAGAATTCTGGTAGACTTCAAGACTACACCTCCCAGAATGCTTTGTGGAGCAGAGTGCATGCAGGTATCACAGATCAGCCAGCTTGCTATTCCCTCCCCAAGACGCTCTACTTAATGTTAACACTTTTTCAGTGCATAAAAGTTACCCGCAGCTGCAACCACCAATGCCTACTGCACCTAATGGTAAATATGTCCCTGTAGGTGGTGTCTACAAGTGACTGTTGTGTGAACATTTTTAGACTTTCGGGTGTCAGGTCCACACTACAGTTTGGCATTCGGGTAGCAAAGAGGCTTAGAGAAAATTATGTCAAGCAGGAGTGGAGCTACCACTTGTTCAACTGCACCAGGGCCCTCACCTCCAGGGGGCCCTGGAGCCCATCTCGGTCTTCCCATGGCCATCTATAGCCTTCACAGTGCCTCTTCTGACATTGATGGCCCTCTCTGGCACCTGGCAGTCCCTGTAACTCTCTATGACTGGTCCTACCCCTGCCCTCCCTTCCCCTATGGTTTCATGGCCGCTTCTATTCTCTTCTCCATTCTCTTCCTCCCTGTTGTTCTTGTCTCCCTCGCCATCTGTTTATTCCTTTCATTCTCATTTTCTCCCACTATTTTCTATCCTCCTTCTCTCTCACTTCCCTCTTTTTCTTACCAGTTCCCCTATCATTCTCTTACCCTATCTTTCACCCCTTTATTATTCCCCTCCCCTTTCCCCTTCCTCATCTCTCTCGCTCTACCCCCATTCCTTCTACCATTCACCATTTTCTTCCTTCTCTTTGTCTCTCCTTATCTCACTCCCATTTCTCTCTCACCATACTCTCTTTCCCATCTCATCCCACTCACCAATGTTTCCACGTTTCTCCAACTCTCTCATCACCCACCACAATCACTTTACCCTTCTCTACCGCTCTACGCCCCTTCTCTCTCCCTTCTATCTCTTTCATTTCACCTCCCCTCTCTCCTCATGTCTTTTTGCCTCGTGTTTCCCCTCTCATCTTTCCCTCATCTTGATCTCCTTCACACTTCTCCCTCTTCCCTTTCTCTCTCTCTCTATTCCTTCATGCTCGCACTCCCATGTCAGGTCCTCTCTTCTTCTTTCTCTTTTCCCCCTCCTCTCTCTATAATTTCTCTCCATTTCCATCAATTTTCTCTCTACCTTTCTTCTCTGCCTCTCTATCCCCCTCCTCTCTCATGCTATCCTCATACAATTTTTGCACTGGGGACCTCCATTCACAATCACGTACAATTTTTGCACTGGGGCCCTCCATTCACAATCACGTACAATTTTTGCACTGGGGCCCTCCATTCACAATCTCCACCACTGATGTCAAGGAAGGAGAGCGCAAAATAAAGAATTAACTTTGGTCTGGTGCAACTGAACAACTGGACGACATGAATGGATGAGGTTTGACTGTGTCATCTGATTATAACTAAAGTTTAGTCATTTCTGTATTTTTATCCCTAATTTAGTAAAATTATTAATAATAGTACTATAATGGTACATTAATTTATATTTTTTTGTCAATATACAGCCAAAAAGTGCCCAGTTACTTTCCCTAACTATTCTATTCCCACCTCTCAGCATGATTGAGAGTGAGCTACCTGAAATCCCTGCGAGTAACCCCTACTCAATATATTACACCATCTTCCCAATTGATCATGAATATTATGAGATGCTTGAGCTCCAAAAAGTTATTCAATTCAAAATTACACAAAATTACTTAATTGCCCCCTTCCCCGATCACCCCATCTACATAACCATAGAGGTCCATTGAGACCCCCATGGCATCTAAAATGTTAACCCCATGCCATATGGGTCCTTAAAGGACCCCCATGGCACCTAACAGTTAAACCTGCAATGTAATATTCTACTTTGTAGATTGCGGTACAGGAAATGTTGGCTCTTTATAAATAAAGAGTAATAATAATATTAATAATAATAATAATAATAATAAATGAAGCTTTAGAATTCTAAAAATGAGTATAAGGAATGTTCTGACTGTAGATACTTTCCCTGAAGGACAGAAATGTGCGTCGGGTCTAGATGACATCACCAGAACACATGTGAGCAGTGTGACCTAGCAGGTAGTGAAGGGTGTTCTGGATTGAATTTTTAGGATATTAAACCATCATTGTTTTTAATTGGTATTTTTGAGTGGTTGGACATACTAATATATATTAGAGAATGCACCACAACTTTATCTCACTTTGTTTAGTCGTTCAGTCAAGTCCGACTCTCTGTGAGATGCCATAACTTTCCTCCCCAGATATCAAACACCTTTTCAATGAATGGCTGCGGAGATCTTGGAGCTCTTTTACTGTTCCTTTAACCACTACTACTACTTTCTTCCATCCTTTGTATTCTTCCCACTGCTCCATGAGTCGGATATAATCTGCCTTTCTGTTTCAAGATGATGTCTGCAATATATGATACTTGTCGCGGTAATACTGGAATATTAATACAATAGTTATACTGATTTCCTAATGCAATAAATCTGTCTAATTTCTTTTCTGACACACAGCAATCATAGAGCCATAACATCAGTAATATCGTGAATTACCTTGGCAAAGGAAATATAAATTGTGCAAATCATACACATTAATCCTACTGTGACTCCTCTCTGTCACTCACTCTACTGCCTTCCCATAGACTCCATAATAAAATATAAAAGCTGACCCTAACATATAAAGCCCTCAATAATAATGCAGTCTCTTATATTTCTCTTATTGTCTCTAAATACTCTCCTAACCGTCCTCTTTGCTCAGATAATGACCTTCTTTCCTCCTCGCTTGTCACCTCCTCTCATTCCTGCCTTCTGGAATTTTCTCGTGCTGCCCCTATTCTCTGGAACTCCTTGCTTCACTCCACTAAACTATCCTCCTGCCTCAAATCCTTCAAAACCTCACTAAAACTCATCTAATTAAAGAAGCGTATCACCTTCAACCGTAATTTACACAAGATATTGTACCTCTCATTTATATACCTCACCCACATCTTTTAGACTGTAAGTTTGCGAGTTTTCAGGCTTGTGATAAAGGGTAAGTACGATATAATCTAATTCAGGAAACTGCCTTCTTATGTTAGTATTAAACATGGACTTGTATCAGTTATTGTTTTGTGGCTGTATATCGACCATCTGAGTGTAAAGTAAACATTAATGTGGTAGAGAAGGTAAAGGACACTCATTTATTGGTCATATCCTGGTTTGATTCATATGGCAATATTTATTATATCAATGGCAATCGATCTGGAGCAAAGAAATGGAAGACCACAGATTTAAAGTTACATACTTACATAGTAATTGAGGTTGAAAAAACACTTTCAGTCCATCAAGTTCAAGCTTTTAAGATCTCCTCTGATCTGCAATATGCGGATTAGTTGTTAATAAATTGGCTGTTAATTAATTGTTAATTAATTAATAATTAATAATGACTTGATCCAGAGGAAGGCAAACAGAAAAAAACAAGTGATACTTAGCCAATCGTCTCAAAGGGAAAATAAAATAATTTCTTCCTGACCCCAGATACTGGTGATCTGATTCCACCCTGGATCAATACTCGCTCTCTCTAATTAGATAAATAAATCCCCTTTTAAAAGTTATCTATCAAATCCGTTGTCACCACCTCCTTTGGTAGAGAATTCCACAGATTAACCACCCTTACTGTGAAGAACCCTTTTCTTTCTTTAAAGTGGAATATTTTTACTTCTAACCTCAAGGGATGTCCTCTTGTCAGTTGAAAACCTCTTGGCACAAAAAGCTCCCCTTACACATCTTTATATTGACCCTGGATGTATTTATATAAGGTAATCATATCTCCTCTTAGACACCTTTTTTCTATAGAAAATAAACTTAATTTGGTTAGTCTGTCTCCATAACTTAGCCCCTCCATTCCCTTATTAGTTTTGTAGCCCTTCTCTGTACCTTTTACAGCTCTAAAATGTAAAAAAAATTGTAATAAAATTGTACTCCATATTCCAAATGAGGGCGTACTAGAGATTTGTATAGTGGCAGAATTATATTTGCTTCCCTTGCTTCAATACCCTTCCTAATAAATGCTAATATTTTATTTGCCTTTGCAGCTGCTGCTTGGCATTGAGCACTGTTGGTGGTTGTCCACAAGCACTCCCAAATCCCTTTCAATATCTGATACCCCTATATTTGCTCCATTATAAATTGCATGGCTATTTTTCCTCCCCAGATGCACAATTTTACATTTTTTCATATTAAATCTCATCTGCCATTTAGATGCCCATTTCTCTATTTTATGTTAATCCCTTTGGAGGGAAAGTACATCTTTGTCTGATTTAATTACCTTGCACAGCTTTGTGTCATCAGCAAAAATTAAGACGCTACTTTTCAGTCCCACCTCTAAGTCATTAATAAATATGTTAAAAAGGAGAGGACCTAATGCTGAACCCTGAGGAACCCCACTTACCACATTAGTCCAATCAGAGTATGTTCCATTTTCCAAAACCCTTTGCTTCCTGTCTTTTAGCCAGCTCTCAATCCATGAGCAGATATTTACTGCAATTCCCATATCCCTTAGTTTGCACAATAGTCTCCCATGTGGCACTGTATCAAAAGCCTTTGGAAAATCCGAAAAGACTACATCCACTGAGTTGCCTTGATCTTGGTTCCTACGATCCTCCTCATAGAAACTAATTAGTTTGACTTGACCTATCCCTCATACATCCATGTTGACTCCTGTGACGAAGTCCCCTTCGCCACTTTGTCTTGGAGAGGACTGTTTGCCAGCCTCCTGCCCTGCGACTTTGGCCCTGGTACATATTGCCTTCAAACACAGTATTCGGCCATACCAGAGTGTATGTCACTCATTCTGGCCCTTTACATACAGGGGGGTCATTCGGTACTTGCCCTGTGTGAACCATGATACCACAGATAGCTATGCCATGGAGCCCATTCATATAATGAAAGACTATGGGAAAGACTTTAGCTACATGGCAATTGAACTGTGTGAAGATGATCTGAGCGCTATTCGGTAGTTTTGTGCGCTCAGATCCCAGCTGTAACGGAACCCATCACTGTTTTACCCTGTTTAATTGTTATTTAATTATTGGTTAAAATATGATCCTAGTAATATACTGTATGTATGTTGGTTTATGCTCTGTAGAATATTGGCCTTAGGCTAGTGCAGACCTTGGCAGGAGAGATAATCCTGTTACAGATAAGGGAGTCGATTGTATAAAGTGTTTTCATTCTCAGATAAGAACAAAGAAGGCTGATTTAATCATTGTCTGATTATATCAAGTTGCCTCAGGGAGGGGTGACCACACCTATTGTCCTATATGTGTATTGTGTGGGGGATATGTGAAATGTCTGTGTGTTATGTGAAAAACATACTTTTACTAACTTTTGAACCCCTGGTCTGATTCATGCCATTTTTTAATATGGTGTTCCCCTGGGTGAGAGATATTGAACGGTGCTGGACTTAAAGGTGTACCCCCTGTTTTTGGGGTACATCCAGAATGTGGTTAAAATTGTGTCTGTTTTAATTGTGTTACCTGTTATCTGAGGGGAGGAGACGTGGGGTTTGAGCCATGTATCTAATTGTGATAATTATGTGGGTGTAGCCCTTCAGAGGGCACCATTGGATAAAAGGAGATCCCCTGTCACTAAAGGATAGTTCTACTTGACCCTTCAAAACGTAGTCTCATCTCGTTCTTGGAGGGGATTGCTCTATCATACTGGGGATTGCTATGGTTTTGCATACTCCCTTGAGCTGTAACTACTGAACGCTTGTTCCTGATGTACTATCCTTGAAGGAGAGGTCTTCCCCACACGGTCCTGGATGCTGGAGATTCATACAGGGTGGAAGGAAGTCGGCGCGGCTCCAGCTAAACTACAGCGATTGTGGAGTCTGTGGTGGTTGAGGTGTCCGGTGCGGTGCTTGTAGGCCTCGACGCAAGCTAGGACGCGTCCATCAACGGAGGTACCCGGTCGGGGTGCCAGGAGATCCGTTACAACTCCTACTTAAAATCCTGTTCAAATAGACATATTCTTCTAGACAAGTAAAATATAACTTTTATTTAAAAAATAAAAATATATGTCTATAAATTAACATATATATATAAATTGAAAAACAACAGTGAGTAAAATATACTATATAAACAGCAAAGAATTCTTGTGTGATGCTTTGCTTTTCGTTAATTATGCAGATATAGGGTATGCCCAGTATTTATGTTCTTAGGACCAAGTCTATAGATGTACCAGCTACATCAATATACATTCTGGGTAATAATCATACACCCTCTAATAAAATAGTGATTAATATCTAGTCAATATTGGTACTATCTAATATAGATAACGGTCCTAGAGTAGGACAATGTCAATCATAAAAATTCTCAAACTGGCTATTGTATACTTTTATCCTATATAACAAAAACGTTTTAGATACTTAATGTAATTCATTTAGTTCAAGGTCATACATGTAGTTCACGTGTTATATAACAGTGCATAGGCACCATATGAGCGAAAGAAAAAATATAATAACTGACTTATGATATGGTCAAAATATTTGAGCTTCAGCCTCATAACCAACCTTCCAGTGAACAGTTTGTCTTCATTAGTAGTATTGATTGATGAGATCTTCTTGCAATCCATCCATCTCAAGCTCATATTCATTGCTTCAATGACCTCATCTATCCATCTCCGCCTCCGCCATCCCCTTCTTCGTGTGCCTTCAGCTGGGCTTTAGATTTGAGAGTTGACTCAATGACCTTCATAACTCAGAGTCACAGAGATACGTTATGATATGGATGGACACTGACAATGTCTTGATATGGATGGACACTGAAACACTTCCAAAACAAAGATAGAACTGAGCCTTATTCCACTTAATAATACTTGGATCAGTGCAATAAAGGTTCTAGTACATGGAGGGCCACAATGTAAAAAAATAATTTAGGCCCTCTTTCCCACAGGAGAGGGCGGGCAAAATAATTTTTGTCGCTCTTCCTGGCCCCCCTCCAGCATCAACTCACACAGTAGATAGGCTTCACTTATTGGCATTTACAAACACAGACTGCACATTAGCTCTTACAGACACAGGATGCACATTGGCTCTTATAGACACAGGATGCACATTGGCTCCTATAGGCACAGGATGCACATTGGCTCCTATAGGCACAGGCTGCACTTTGGCTGTTACAGACACAAGCTACACATTGGCACTTACAGGCACAGACAGGCTGCACATTAGCTCTTACAAACACAGGATGCACATTGGCTATTACAGGCATAGGCTGCAGATTAGCACTTACAAGCACAGGATGAAGATTGGATGTTACAGGCATAGGCTGCAGATTAGCACTTACAAACACAGGATGCACATTGGCTGTTACAGGCATAGGCTGCAGATTAGCACTTACAAACACAGGATGCACATTGGCTGTTACAGGCATAGGCTGCAGATTAGCACATACAAGCACAGGATGCAGATTGGGGGCCAAGGGAGGCCGCAGGGGGGGTAGGGTAAGACAGGCCATGTGAGGGACAGTACTGCCCCTCAGAGCAGGGCCTCAGTGTATTGCACCGTCCGCCCCTGGATCAGTGTATGACAGACCAGGTGATTATTAGGAACTAGCAACTTGCCTGTCAAAAAATGACGGCAATAGAATTGTAAGGCAGGTAGTGTTGTTTTGTACACAAAGTAAGTATTTTGGTTGTGTGAGTACCCTCGGCGCTCATTGTGAGCCTCTTGGTTGGTGTATGTTTGGTTATGAGAGCTCCTTTGGTGCTCATTGCAAGTTCTGCGCTGATAGGCTTTCTCCCCTTGTGTGGTTGTGGTCGTGTAAACACCGTTGGAGCTGCTTGTGAGGCGCGCGCTGTACACCCTTAGCATTTATTGTTATTTTTTTTTTCTGTGTATGTATTTTGTAATGTTAATGAATTAATTTGTAAAGTTATAAAGTAATATACTTTACCTATTTTTAATTAAGTTTTTTGTGTTGATGTGTAGTTCCGCGGGTTGTAGGTATGATGCGCAAGGCTTACGGCGTCGTAGGGATGAGCGCCTATGTCGCTCATCTCCACCAGTGCAGTGAGCGCCTTTGGCAATTTCTGCCTGGGTCCTACGGGGTCCTACAGATAAGCGCCTACGGCGATCATCTCCACCAGTGCAGTGAGCGCCTCCTGCGCTCCCTGTTAAGTCGTACGGGGTCATAGGGATGAGCGTCTATGGCGCTCATCTCCACCAGCGCAAGGAGCGCTATTGCAAGCCCACAGTTTTAATGTTGCGTTACCAACGGATTTTGGCAAGGACGGCCTGCTGAGAACTATATATGTGATGATGATAAGCAAAGTTATATTGGTGGGACTGAAAATAGCTATAAAGAAGATTTATTAAATGGATTCTGTAAAAATTATAATAATTCATACTTACAAACCTTTCAAACGGACACTTTAGTGTTAATTAGTGGCAATTCCATTCTGTAAAATGAAGTTTCAGAGATCCACACACCTAAAGGACCATTGTAATTTGGTAATATCTTGGTAATGTCTTCACATACATGTGAAGTACGTAACAACCTAAAGCATTTTTAGAGAAAATCTTATCTTTAGATGACTGATTGTGTCATGGGTGGATTCATCCTGGCCTGTAGCTTGAGTGGGAGGGTTATCCTATGAGTCCTTACTCCTTAGACATTTTTCTAATCCGAAACAACAAATGTTCATCATCATCACTAAAATAAAACTCAATACAATATTAAATAATAATATTAATATCAAAACTAGAATCTGGAAATATTTATTATAAACTGTTTAAACAAATGTGCACATTATAAAGTCAAGTTCTTTAAAACAGTATATTATAAATACTACCCTTCAGTGGTCCTGTATTGTCTGCCTGATGCTCTGTACGGGGGGACATTCTCTAGAACTGACCCCAAAAACCTCTATTTTTCTAATAATCTTTGAGTGGAAACAACAGAGACACCGGCGAAAGTGCAGGACTGGGATTTGCTCTTCTAGTTCAACCTGCCAAGGAGATGTTTGCAAACGTGACCAGAGACTGATGTAACCCAATGAGATATGATTGGTGGGTCTCAGCTGCAGCAGAGAAAGGGTTACCTGGAAATCTGAAAAGTAGCAAGATTTACACATATATTTAAACTGCTATAATTAAACACTTCAGGCTGAATAATCCCTTTACATTCACTCATTTATAGTACATGGGGAAGTCTGCTCTAAATTATACAG
>CM050163.1:21030287-21195287 GCA_027410445.1 Discoglossus pictus | reverse complement strand
AGAGAGAGAGAGAGAGAGAGAGAGAGGGAGATGGATAGATAGAGAGAGAGAGAGATAGATAGATAGATAGATAGATAGATAGATAGATAGATAGATAGATAGATAGATAGATAGATAGATAGATAGATAGATATCTGGGTAGTATAACTGGGAACTTTCAAAAGAAAAAAGGCATCTCTTAGGGATAATAATGCATTAGAATCAACAAGAAAAAGATCTCTGTTTGCTGGCACTCCTTTAAAGTCAGGATCTCAAGACAGAATATATTTTTTTAAAATATAACTTTTATTATGTACTGTTAAAATAAAGAAACCTGACGACATGTAAAAAGAACAGAGATATGTTTGTTATAAGATTTTTACTGTCAGCTATTACCAGTGTAACATAGCAAAAATATACATTGTGCTTAGATCACATATATAGTTGTGAGGAGCGCCATTTACGTAGTTACGAAAAAAAATACGAGACACGGTACGACCCATTACGACCTCGCAAAAATTGGCCGAAACCCACGCACATCAAAACATCAAAAACACAATAAATACACACAGCAAATACATAAAAACCTTACCTACAGGAACAGGGACACCTCAATTTAACTTAAAATAAAAGAGTTTAGACACTCAAAAATCCTCTAAGCGAGAGAAAAAATGGCCGCCGAAGAAAACGAGGCTACAGCAGTCTAAAGACGCAAAACACCACCAAACACCTACGGATTTCCCGAAAAAGACGTACGAGATCCGAAAACAAGGACGCAACCCGCGCGACCCCAAAAACCTTAGAAACACAATAAATACACACAACAAACACATAAAAAGGTTACTCACAGCAAGGGGGGCACCGAGGACCTCTGCAAGTGAAGTTACACCGAGATTTAAGTACAAATTTCGGAGTTTAGACACCGGAAAATCACCTCAGGGAGAGAAAAAATGGCCGCCGAACAAAACGAAAACGAGGCAAACGGACCCTAAACACGCAAAGCACTACCATAAAAACACGCAAAACGCCACCAAACAGCTACGAATATTCCGAAAAAGTCGTACGACATAGAAAAAGAAGGACGCTAAATCAGCCACAGCCGCATGCCACACATTAGCCGCCATTTTAGAACAATAACTTATACAATGCGGAAGTACACAGCTACGCTAACGGTTTGGTCTCGCGCACGCACAGCTATTACACTGCACACATTCATCACGCTTACACAGCAGCTCCACACCACTAATGCTGCAGCAACATCAAAACAGATTGTCAGCTCTTCAACACAATGCTGCATATATTACTTCAAAATACGTAAAGTATATTAATTTATTAATGTATTATTTATTTGATTATTATACACCAAATAGCATTAGCTACCTTACAATTTCATTGCCATCATTTTTTGACGGGCAATTCGCTAGTTAATATATAATAACTAGTAACTTGCCCATCAAAATTGATGGGATAATATTCAATGTGTGTCCCCCCCCCCTTCCCCTGTGTCTCTTCCCCCCTCTCCCTCCCCTGTGTCTCTTTCCCTCTCCCCGTCTCTTTTCTCCCCTGTGTCTCTTCCCCCCTCTCCCCCCCTGTGTCTCTCCCCCCCCACTCTCTCCCCTGCATCTCTCCCCCTGCCCATATGTCTCTTCCTCCCCTCCCGTGTGTGTCCCCTGTGTCTCCCCACCTCCCCTGTGTCTCCAACCCTCCCCGTGTCTCTTTCCCCCATGTCTCTCCCCCCTGTGTCTCTTCCAACCTCCTCGCTGCCCTGTGTCTCTCCCCCCTCCTCTGTGTCTCTTTCCCCCCATGTCTCTCCCCCTCCCCTGTGTCTCTTTCCCCATGTCTCTTCCTCCCTCTCTTGCGTCTCTTACCCCCTATCAAGTGTCTCTCCCCATCCCCTGTGTCTCTTACCCCCTCCTCCCTGCCCTGTGTCTCTTTCCCCCTCCTCTGTGTCTCTCCCCCTCCATTGTGTTTCTTCATTCCCCTCCTTCCTGCCCAAAGTCTCTCCTCCCTCCCCTGTGTATCTTTCCCCTCTTCCCTGCCCTACGTCTCTCCCCCCTCCCCTGTCTCTTTCCCCATGTCTCTTCCTCCCTCTCTTGCGTCTTTTACCCCCTATCAAGTGTCTCTCCCCATCCCCTGTGTCTCTTACCCCCTCCTCCCTGCCCTGTGTCTATTTCCCCCTCCCCTGTGTCTCTTTCCCCCTCCTCTGTGTCTCTCCCCCCTCCATTGTGTTTCTTCATTCCCCTCCTACCTGCCCTATGCCTCTCCTCCCTCCCCTGTGTATCCTTCCCCTCTTCCCTGCCCTACATCTCTCTCCCCTCCCCTGTCTCTTTCCCCATGCCTCTTCCCGCCCTCCCCTGTGTCTCCCCCCCCCCCCCCCCCCCCCATTAACGAAATTCTGTACAATAGTTTCCGTAGTGCGCATGTACTCGCACTGGAGCGTTACACACTACGGAAACTATTATATGTGATAATAAGTGAGAGTATAAATATATATTATAAAGAGTTGCATTGTGTGTACGACTGATATAATCTATGCTGGTAGCGGGTTCCTTTTAAATCTGAAGGAAGTGTTTTAATTAAAAGTATGTAATGTTTATACCTTCCCAAAGATATATATTGTATTTTCTCACTTATTATTAAATATTAATGTAAGCACAATTTATATTTTGATTTAACTACATCAAGATGGTAATAGCTGGAAATCTTAAAACAAACATATCTCGGTTCTTATTACATGCGGTCATGACTTTCCTCGATTTTAACAGTCCATAATAAAAGTTATATTTTAATAAGTTATTCTCTTATTAGATTCTGACTTTAAAGGAGTGCCAGCAAACAAGGATCTTTTTCTTGTTGTTTCAAAAATAATTAGGGACAGAATGTGGCTTTTCTTGTACCAAATATGAATTTGGCTGATAAAGTCGTCTCGGAAACTTTGATTTCTTTGGGTGTAATAAGATGATTTGTGAAAGTTCTAGGATGTGTTATATGTGACCGGCGAGTATTAGACAGCAGAATAGGGCCATGGGGTCACGCAGGGATCTGACAGTCACATCTCATCCCTAATCCCTGTGCGCGCTCGGCGCTCCCCTGACAGCAGCCACCATGTTTGCTCTCCTGTCACATTTTGTGACTCACACCTGCACTCGTTTGTTTCGGCATCAACAATGTCACTGAGGTCAGAAACAGACATGATTGGGGGGTTTATTCCAAATCCATCATTAGTGAAAGAGCAGTCAGTACTACTACATGTCAGTGACACTATCATTTCCACATAAATAATTATATTTACAAAAAATATATAAGAGAAAAAATACGCTCATTTTAAAAAGATTTGGTTCACCAAAATGTTATATTTGAATTATACAATGTGCTAGAAAAATGCTGTTAAAGGGACTCTTAGTTTTATACAAATGTTTTAACTAGGTTAATGAATTAATTTCATCCTCTATATGTAACTTTGATATAAAAATTACACTTTACTTTCTTTTAAGAAGTCCCCAGAGTAACAGATTTACATTTTCTGCAGCCATTTCCTTTCCCAATCTCTTGTTCATGAGAGGTAACATCTCCCTAAAGCCACACCCACAAGGAGGGGCTTAATATTACCAGTACCTCGGACAACTAACAACACACAGTGACATGCTGTGGGCGTGGCTTTAGGTCACAGCTGGGGAAGATGTCCCTTTTTCATCATCTTCTCTCCCATTTTTCCTCATCTTGGAATTCTTTACCATCTTTTCCCTCGTACATCTAACTCCCAAGCTCCACCCAACAGACACTCCAGTGACTGGAGGAAGAAAGCCCTAAACTGCACAGAGGGAATATTGTGAGTAAATAAGACCGTTATGACAAACTTCACAGATACAGAAGGTGATGGGGGCCCTCATCTTACAAGAGCTTACAATCTAAATGGGATTAGGGTATAAGATACAAAAGGAAAGGAGGTTGCTGGTCTGTTGTCCAGTGAGGCAGTAGGATCTCGGCACTTGAGGCAGTAACGTAGCTAGGGGGGTTGTAGAAGAAAATCATATGCACAAAACCGACATTCTACTCCAAAACCCAGTCATGATACCAAAACACAGGGGCCTCCTATTTTCTTTAGTTTATTTGGACACACGTGAATCAGCAACAAAATAACATTCACAATGTCTGCCACTGACCACAAAATATATAAAACATAACCTTTTATAGTATTTTCTACATACAGGAAATGTTACATTTCATTACAACCTTCTAGAAAATGGTACATCCCACCACCTCCCATCTCTAGACCTGTAAGATATTAGTTATATATTGCAGACCAATAAAAGATGAAACCTGTAGTTAGCATGCATTAGCCATGCCTGATACGTCACATTATTTGTGCACAACACCCTTAAATTGTAATCTCTATGCATAGGTCAAGTTGTTGACATCCTGATCATCCTTGGGCTTTGGCCTTGTGTACTGCTAGAGTACACTTTTGTTTAGACTCCTTCTTCCCGGCAACTGCTCTCTCTCCACTGAGTGCCGTGGAGAGGAGGAGTCCCCGGGGGGAGGAGCCACAAAGAGAGGAGCGACTGAAGGGAGGACCAACCGGTAAGGAGATTGGGAAGGGGGAGAGACAAGTGGGGAATGAGAGAGAAGAGAGGGGGAGAGGAGAGCGACAGGAAGAGAGAGGGGAAGAGAGAACGGGGAATGCTGAGAGAGAGATTGAGAGAGAGAAAGGGGGGAGAGATGTAGAGAAAGAGAGGGAGAGAGAGAGAAAGAGAGAGAAACAAATGGGAGAAAGAGATGGAGAGAAAGAGAGGGGGAGAGAGAGGTGGAGGGAGAGAGACAGAGAGATTGAGAGAAACAGAGGTTGAAAGAGAAATAGGGAGAGAGAAAGGGGAGAGAAAGAGAGAAGGAGAGAGAGAGGAATGGGGGAGACAAGGGAGCAATGCGAGAGAGGAGAGGTGGGAGAGGAGAGCGACAGGGGAGCGAGAGCAGAAGACAGTGTGAGAGAGATTGAGAGAGAGAAAGTGAGGGAGAGAGAGTAGGGGACTGTGAGAGAGATATTGAGAGAGAGAAGGGGGAGAGAGAGCGGGGGACAGTGAAAGAGAGCGAGAGAGAAAGGGGGAGAGATGGAGAGAAAGAGAGGGAGAGAGAGAAAGAGAGAGGGGGAGAGAGACAGAGGAGAGAAAAGTGAGGCAGAGAGAGATGGAGAGAAAGAGAGGGGGGAGAGAGGTGGAGGGAGGGAGAGACAGAGAGAGAGATTGAGAGGAACAGGTGGAGAGGGAGAGAGAGAAATAGGGAGAGAGCGGGGGATAGAAATAGAGGGGGGGAGCGAGAGAGGAAGAGAGATTAAGAGAGAGGGAGGGAGAGATGGAGATAAATATAGGGGAGACAGAGGGGAGAGTGAGATAGAGAAGGGTAGAGAAAGAGAGGGGAGACATTGGGAGGGGTGGAGATGAGAGAGAGGGAGGGAGAGAAAGAGAGGGAGGGGGAGAGAGAGAAGGAGAGATGGAAAGAGAGGGGGACAGTAAGAGAAGGGAAGAGAAAGAGTGGGGAGAGATGGTGGTATAGAAAGAGAGAGGGAGAGAGATGGAGAGAGAGGGGGAGAAAGAAAGGGGAGATAAAGACAGAGAGAAAGAGGGGTGGAAAGAAGGAGGAAGAGAGGGGGAGAGAGACAGATAGAGAGAGTGAATATATATATATATATATATATATATAATGTATAGTATTATATATTTTTGTGGGCAGAATATACAGTATATATTGGCACAAGAGGGGGATGCAGCAGAGAAGAATATTTTGGAACTCATATATATATATATATATATTCCCACCTTGGCTTTGCATTAAAGCTGTGTAATAATACAGCATGCATAAGCTTAAAGGAAGCCATGTTTGATAATGGCTATGGAATGAAGAGCGAGGCATTTGTGGCCATATTTGTGTGTCCCAGCTCAACTTCCCAGAATGCAGTGTAATAACTGTTTTTCTCGGAACTCTGAGCTGGAAGCAGGTTTTTTAACTTGCTTTAGACATTCAAATGTGAACACAGATGTACTTTTTATTTACTGTACTACTGTACGGTGGAGGCTTCTATCTCTCTTTTGCCCACCATATATTAAATGATTGTTGTGGTGAACTACCTCCTCAAAAGATCCACTACAGGAACCGGCCGCATTCTGATGAGAGGCAGTAACCTTGCTTGAAACAGCTGTAAGTGGGTGGGATTCCGAGCTTGTGTATAATCCAACCCTAACTTTGCTCAAAGCTGTTTGATACAGCAGGCATTTGCTTAAGGGAATCCGTGTTTAAAATGGTTATGGATTGCAAGAGTGAAGCGTTTGTGGGCACATTTGCATGTCTCTGACAGGGTTCCCAGAATGCAGTGTATTAACTGTATTTCTCGGAATTCTGCACATGGAACGCGTTTTTTAACTTGTTTTAGACATTCAAATGTGAACACAAATGTACTATATATATATATATATATATATATATATATACATATATATATATATATATATATATATATATATAATATTCGCACCACGCGCTGAGGGGGCAGCAAACACAGGGAGTGCCCTGGGCGGCAAAAATTCTAGCTACGCCACTGACTTGAGGTGGTCACTGACTTGCTTGAATCCCTGATCTTCGGGAACAAGTTGGGGGCTTTTGTGACTATATGGGTTTTCAGGAAGTGATTGAAACTGTGAAGATTAGGGGGGGGGGGGGGGGGAGTCTGACAGAGAGGGGTAGAGATTTCCACAGGGTATTGGCTGTTTCAGATTGAAGACGAGAGTGTGAGGAGGTGATGACGGGTGACAAGAGTTGTGTATCGAGGGCCAGATTTACATCTCTGGCGCCCCTAGGCACAGCAGCTTCCTCTCTATTGTAACTCACTAGTTCAAGGTATTCAGCCCCCAGTGGCGAGCCTGTGAACTGCAGTATTTCCCTTTCTTATGCCAAGGAGTGAAATGAGGTGCCCATCACAGGGAAGCACCACTAGGCGGCTGCCTAGTGGGTTTAACGAAAAATCCGTCCATGCGTATATCATAGATAAAGAGGAGGGGGCGGTTAGAAGAATCTGGAGTCTAATAAAATGTAGGAGGGTGCAGTGTTTTCGAACACTGCGGAGTGTCAGGATTTAATTCTAGTGGATGTTGGACGCCAGTGATGGGATTTTAAGAGTGGACAGTTGCTGAGGACCAGCTGTCTAGATATATTGGCCTAGAAGAAGTATTTAAGGTGGTCTGGGGGAAGAAGTCTATGTAGAAGAAGTATAATTTATGAGCCGCAGTTCTTGGAATTTGTTGAACACTCACTGATTATGTCTCAAAAAGTAAGAATAATCCATCACATATACACTTAATCTGACCAGAACAAAAATCAGTGTGTGCCTGTAAATCAGCATTAACTATAAATCAACGATTCCCCCCAGGAAATCCAAATTATACAGCATTTATACAGCTGGACAGTCTCAAAATAGATTGGTACAAATCTCAGGAAAGAGAGCGTCGGTGGTTTAAGAAAACATATTATCTCTGGCAGCGCTGGGTGTTTGTCTAATAATCGCAGGTAATATTTACTCCCGAGGTAGCCGGACAGACGCAGAAATCAGCAAACACGGATATTATAGGAACACATTAATATTTCAGGGCCGGCAGCTTTCTATTAGAAATGAAGGGAGATGGAATTAGGAAGAAAGTTTTATATTCAGTCTTGTTCGAGAGCGCACGTGAGGAGCGGGCCGTATACACTAAGGTAATAGGAACCTATATATATTGCATTTATATGCAAATTAGAATTGCATATGGATTAGCTGCTTTATGTGACAATTAATATTATAGCCTGCTTGGCTATGTCTGTAAAGACCCCCAATGTTATCTGGCATTTAGACCCCTCTCCCATCATTATCAAGTAATCTGAGGTAGTGAGGTGACATATCTTAAATTCCTATACTATTCTATAGAGCCTATCAATTAAAGCTGATATCCAACAAAAGTTTATTTTAATTGAAATCCCCCTTACTATGTATTGCAGCAGCTGTTTTTTTTTTTTTTAAATGAATACATTTTATTGCGGCTATTAATGTACCTATATTTTTCAGACATGGGACTCAAACTGCATCTGCAAGATTTCCTTTTGGCAGACACTAATTAGGAAGCGTCAGACTGGAGACATAATTATTCCCTCTAATCTGATTAGATACAGTTAATACACCCAAATCAGAATTTGCCAGTGGGAGGTGCATAAAGTGCTGCAAAGCTGCCTTTCCAAAACATTTAACCTTTGGAGCAATATTTTTTAATTCAAATATGTTATAATAAAGTTTTTGCTTTTCTTTTAAATATGCTGATTTGCAGGATTCCCAGCCAACCCTGTGTTTGATTTCTCATTAGGCCGACTAGGCAGCCGCCTAGGGGCGCTTCCCTGTGAATAGTGCCTCATTTTACACTTCAAAATGTTCCTTTGCATAAAAAAAGAAAATGCTGCAGTTCACAGACTTGACGCTAGGGGCAATTGCCTGGAACTAGAAAGTGAAAAGACGGGGAAGATGCAGTGTCTAGGGGCGACGGAGATGTAAATCAGGCCCTGAGCGGTTTAACTATATAGTGACTCCATGTATAATTTGCAAGGATATTTAGACTGTTTGGGGGTGAGTGATAAGAATGTGCACAGAGCATTATGGGAAGTGTGTCCTTATTGTACCAAAGGGCATTAAATGATCAGATGATGGAAGTTTTCTGAGTTTTAAGGAGAGATGAAAAGATGCATCATAAATGTAACAAAGGGGGAGGCAAGAAGATGCAATCGATGATGGTCAACATTTCAGCAGGTGTAGTGGTGCCTATGTTTTCTCAACTCTGGTCCTCAGACACCACTAACCAGCCTCAAGCGCTGGCACCTCATACTCATACTATTAAAAATAAATAACATTTACATACAATTATTCTTCACTGAAGGATTCATTAGTTTTGTTGAAAACACTGACAATTGCAGTTGCCACTTATGGATCAAATTTTTCATTTGCAGTCTAAACCAGTAGTAGTCAACCTGGTCCCTACTGCCCACTAGTGGGCGGTTCAAGCTTTCATAGTGGACGGCGGGGTAATCGCTAGGTGGCGTCACTGACAAGTGACGTCAGACGCCGGAGACCCGCAGCACCACACTTGGCTGGTTGGAGAGCTGGTGAGAGAGCCTAGGGACGGCAGTCAGGACCGGATCACTATCTAGTAAGTACAGGGTGATACATAGCTAGGGACAGCAGTCAGGACCGGATCACTATCTAGTAAGTACAGGGTGATACATAGCTAAGGAAAGCAGTCAGGACCGGATCACTATCTAGTAAATACAGGGTGATACATAGCTATGGACAGCAGTCAGGACCGGATCACTATCTAGTATGTACAGGGTGATACATAGCTATGGACAGCAGTCAGGACCGGATCACTATCTAGTAAGTACAGGGTGGTACATAGCTAGGGACAGCAGTCAGGACCGGATCACTATCTAGTAAGTACATGGTGATACATAGCTAGGGACAGCAGTCAGGACCGGATCACTATCTAGTAAGTACAGGGTGATACATAGCTAGGGACAGCAGTCAGGACCGGATCACTATCTAGTAAGTACAGGGTGGTACATAGCTAGGGACAGCAGTCAGGACCGGATCACTATCTAGTAAGTACATGGTGATACATAGCTAGGGACAGCAGTCAGGACCGGATCACTATCTAGTAAGTACAGGGTGATACATAGCTAGGGACAGCAGTCAGGATCGGATCACTACCTAGTAAGTACAGGGTGATACATAGCTAGGGACAGCAGTCAGGACCGGATCACTATCTAGTACAGGGTGATACATAGCGAGGGTCATATGGTTTATGTAATCAGAAATGAGAGAGGGTAAATTGAGTTAATGCGGCACTGGTGGGCGGTAAGTACATTTTACCATCAAAAGTGGGCAGTAGGTATTGAAAGGTTGACGACCCCAGGTCTACACCCACCTCAGGAAGCTGATCAGCAAAAAACAAAATGGTAGATTCCACTACAACATCCCGCACAAAAAAGATACTACAATAGAGTCTGTTATTATTTTGTTTACATCTATTTTCAAGCGAAGTTCTTCAAAAGAATATTTAAATATAGGACTATAGTGACCTGTTTACATCTAAATATAAATTCTATTGTATTGTCCATTCCAACTGTCTTTGTATTATTGTTAGTACTATGGTTTTCCATTTGTTTTTCACACGGCTGAACAATACTAATACGATTTCCATTCACCTTATTATAAAACGTGCGTCACGCGAGCTGGCAAGTTTATGTGTTCTCCAATGCCAATATCCTTGAGCATGTTCTCTGCTCTACCGCAGGAACAGATGCTGGGTCTTGCACCCCCTCATTTTACATATGGTAGGTTCAGCTAATGGGAATTCTTAGGTAAAACGTAATATATTGTTCCGAGCCTGGGGGAAATCCGAATTATAATAACGTACTGCAGACTTATTTATAGGATTTAGTCAGGATGATGAAACATAACAATTTTGTTTTATAATTCTCATTTACGTCTTTTACATTGGGGGATAATTAAAGACCATGGACCAGGAATACTAAAGGGTGAAGTGATAAAGTTTAACTATCAGTGCAAAAGTTTTGGAACTTGCCTAGGTTGCCAATTACTCCGCCATGTTTGTAGAGAATGGAAGCCACCATTCAAAGTTCCATTTTTGTCAATGACACTTGGAAAGCTAAGCTGATTGGGTCAAAAGTCCAAGAGACGATTGAAGAATCAGACTATAGCTGTAGTTCTAAACCGTGACAATTACATACAGAGGTCTTGTAGCAATAAAAGGCACGTGTTATATGTTTCACATGGATATTTGGGCTTATATAGATGACTCTAAACAACTTGTGATTGGGGGTTAAATGGGAAGTCCCAAGGAATATAGGGTGATAAGTCTTTATGCTGTATCCAGGTGAGTCACGGAGAAGAGATAGGGGTTTAAGAAATTGGTTTCTATCAGTAATTGGGGTTTAATCCAATGAAGGCATAGCGGATGAGAATGTGTCTTTAGATGGGACTTCCCTTTTAACCCTTAGTTACACGGAAACCAAAAATCATACACTTTAAGCAATTTCCTAAACCTCTGACTCACCTGGAAGTCCATCACTGTACATGCCTTGGAATTTCCTTTATCTCCCAGCATGACCTGGTAGATCCATCACTTTATCCAGATCCCGTCCTCCTCTATCACACCAGTGTATCGCTTTAATGTGTTATTTGTTCACTGGGGTCCTCTTTATCTAATATTAGATCTCAAAATATTCAGTATCAGAAATATGCAGTAATAGAGGAAACCAGGAAGGGGCAAATACTTTTTCATGGCTCTGTAGATTTCAGAGTTATCAGCCATGGGATAGTACTGGCAACTCAAGGAGATTTTGGTCTATGGGAGGATAAGTAGATCAGTGTTTCTCAACTCTCATCCTCAGACACCACTAACCGGCCATATATTAAAGATAGCGCTGACTAAATCCAGATAGTTAACCAGATTGACCAGAACAAATCATTGATTAGCTCACCTGTGCCCAAGCAGGGATATGCCTAAACTATGGCCTCTTGGTGGTCCCTGTGGACTGGAGTTGAGAAACATTGGTGAAGATGATTGAGAGGAGAGCCAAGAATCAGGGACAGATCTCTTGTGGTGCAGGTGGTGCAGTGCACTAGGGCCCTCCTCTGGGGTGGCAGTGCTGTGTATTAAAAAAAAAAAACACCAAGACCCCACAGGGACCACCTGGGATTCCCCTGTGCCTCCATCACCACCCACACACATCCCAGCCTGACATATGTGTGTGTCTGTTTAAAAAAAGGACGTTTCTACTGAAGCTCCAAGAGGTGGCAGTGTGGAGCAGTTCAGATCGCTGGGGATGAGTATAACGCAACAGTAAAATTACAGTCAAATTACATACAATTACAATTTCTGATGGATTTAGGTGACCCCTGGCAAATCGTTATTCGACCCCATAAAGGGGTTGCGACCCACAGGTTGAAAACCACTGGTATAACGTAAGAAGGTAAGATAGCGAGGGCTGCAAAGTGGCAGCAAAGTACAGGGGGATGGGTTCTGTGAGGAACAAAGGAGATTTAGATGGGTGCTATTTGAGGCGGGTGCTCAGAGGGGTGGGTGCGGTGTGGGGATGGATCCTGAGAGGGGATGGCTGCTGACAAGAACTGGGTGCTATGTAGGGATTGATGCTAAGAAGCGTGGCTGTGTGGGGGTGATGCTTATATATCAAAAATGACGGCAATAAAATTTGAAGCCTGGCAATACTGTTTGACACACAATGCAAAGTTTTCCCCCTCTAACTTGCAAGCCTTGCGATGAGTGCCTTCTGTGCTCATTGCGAGCCTCTCCCCACCTCTACCTAACAGGCCTCACGCTCATTGCGAGCCCTTTTAATAAGCGGCTTCGCCCCTCATTGCAGGCCTCTGCCAACCCACAACTTTCGAGCCTCGCAATGAGAGCATTAGGCGCTCATTATGAGCCTCTCCCCCACTCTACTTTACGGGCCTTGCGATGAGCGGCTTTGCCACTCATTGCATTCGTCGGCCAACCCGAAACACGACAAAAAAAATGTTTACATCCCCCTGAGGGGGTCTCAACATTGTTTTTGCACCAGGGCCCTCCAGTCTCTAGCTCCGCCACTGCCAAGAATGGAGTATTCTATTAAATGACAATAGTGGAGAGAAAACTTACCTGAGATGGATATAATTAAGGAGTCGATGAAGATCAGATCTGTCTTAATATGTAAACCATACAGTCTTAACAGGCTGTATTTTCTCATATATATTCTAACTTGTTATATTTTGTATTGAACTAGCTCAATAAAGAAACTGTAGGAGATCCCTCTGGTATCTAAGCCCAGTATAGATCAGCTGATGTCCTAAACCAAAAACAAATATTGGCCCCTACTTATACAGTACATGGGGACCATGATCTCAGCAGGGAATGAGTGCAAGGTTGTATATTGATTTTGCTAGAAATTTATTACAATGAAATGTATTTGGAAACTTGGAATGAAATATATCTAAATTCTATTCCACTTACACATACATATATATATATATATACATTTGTAGTGCAGGTGCCCCCCATCCCGGCCCACCCTGTATTGCAAAGTATTCTCTGTTTATTAGTGTTTATTTTTTTATCTTCACAGCATCTTCATTTGAAGAACTAGCTGCAAAAATGTAATTAAAATAATTATGGCAATTAAAGAGCCACTTTATTTTAGGAAAAACTAAAGCACGGGTTGGGTACTGGCAACACATTAATGTGATCTATTAAGATCGAAACAGCTGTCTGCGATTAGGTTTCCTAACTTGTGCATAACCAATCCTATGCTATGCTTTAAAGATGTGTAAGACAGCGAGCATAAGAATTGAAGAAGCCATGTATAAAGTTGGCTCATTTGCATGTCCCCGCCCAGTTTCCCAGAGTGCAGTGTAATAACTATTTCTGGGAATTCTGAGAAGAAAATCATTTTTTCAACATATTTAGGCATTCAAATGTGAACGCAATAAGCTATTTACTGTACTCTGTACTCTGGAGTTTTTTATCAATTTTTTGCCCACCATAAGCTAAATAATGATGAGGAAAAACTCACACATTTTTAAAATATGTGACAAAATAACATTACTCTGGGTAATCCTTGAACAGAAGGTCACTTTTAGAGAAAATCTTAATTTTTAAAGATTTGGGTTGCATAAAGAATATTTTCATCTTGTCTGACTTGAGCACTTCTCGATAGCTTTGAGCTTGAGGGCAAGTTTAACTATTAAACAGTGGAGGGAGGGGGCAGAATTTGTTAAATCATTAGACTATTTGGAATTTAACATATGCCCTCCTCACCCACACATGCTCAGAAATATTCAGTTTGCATTAATAAATACAAGCTCTGTCCTGCACAAATGTAAATGCCCCACTCTTAAACCAAAGTATTATGGATTTCTCCAGAAAAGGCAAAATATTGTTTTTCTAGTTAAAAACTAACTTTATGATGTTACCTTAATTTATTAGATATTATATGTAATTATTCTTTACTGTGCATTGTAACCAAGGAGGGAGGTCCAAGGAGCATGCCCAGTCTTTTCTTCTGCAGATGACTTGCACTGAAGTCAATTGACTCATAGGGGAAACCGACAATTATTGGTTATGATTTCTAGTTAACAAAGATATTAATTTTTGTGGGTAGATCAGAAATGTTGCTAAAGTACCTGTTATTACCCACAGTTTTTTAATTAACATGTGTAGCTTCCACAGTATTGCTTTAAGGGGGCTGACTGTGAATAATTATTTAAAGAGACCATCACCTCAATATCAAGTTGTTTTTTAGGTCCGGCTATATGTTGTGGTATCCATGTTGTTGTTGTTGCTGCATTTATATGCAAATGAGCACTTCATGGAAATTAATTAGCAGCTTTGATATGTTAATTAGGATTACAGTCTGCTTATCTGTCTCTGTAGTGGCCAAAATAAAGACACACAACGTTATTTGGCAGCTAGACCCCTCTCCCACCCTTAGTACTCGGAGACGCACATTAGCATACAATTTAGAAATTGTTTACTGTTGAGAAAAACTGCTAGTGCAATGTAGAGCAAGTCTTTAATGTTCTTTAAAATGAGGTCAGCTTCCTGTTGGAGTGACAGAGCCCCTTTAAATGGTTTGGGTTAGATAAACGTTGATAAATGTTCTGTGTAGAGCAATAAACTGAATAATCAGACACGAGTGACCCTTAAACTGAAATATATGGAAAGACGACTTATTTGTAAATTCCTATGAGAACAGAATCACATTAATCTTTTATCATGACATAAACGCACACGTGGCAGGGCTGACATTTATTAGGGATTCACCCACTGGAAAATGAGATAAATGTTCATGTCCTTTACGGTGAGGTCCAGTCAATCACAGAGGCTTTTAGTACTTTTATATATATCCACCTCTCTCTCTCTCTCCCTTTTTGTTCTCCCTCCTCTCTCTCCCTTCTCTTTCTCCTCTCTCCCTCTTTTTCTCTCCTCCTTTCTCTCCCCTCTCTTTTTCCTCTCTCTCCCTTCTCTTACTCTTCTCTCTCTACCTCTTTCTCTCTCCCGTCTCTTTCGCTCTCTCTCCCCCTCTCTCCAACTCTCTTTCTCCTCCTTTCTCTCTCATTCTCTTTCTTCTCTCTCTTCTCCCTTCTCCCTTCTCTTTGTTTTCTCTCTCTCCCTCTTTCTCTCTCCTCCTTTCTCTCCCCTCTCTCTCCCTTCTCTTTCTCCTCTCTCTCCTTTTCTCTCCTCCTTTCTCTCCCATCTGTTTCTCCTCTCTCTCCCCCTTTTCCTCTCTCCCCCCTCTCTCCCTTCCCTTTCTCCTCTCTCTCCCCTTCCTCTCCTCACTCTCTCTTCCTTCTCTTTCTCCTCTCTCCCCCCTCTTTCTCTGCCCTCTCTGCCCCCTCACTATCCCTCTCCCCTCTCTCTCCCTTCTCTTTCTCTTTCTCTCTCTCTACCTCTTTCTCTTCCCTCTATCTCCCCTCTCTATCCCTCTTTCTCTCCCCCTTCTCTCTCTACCTATTTCTCTCTCCTTGTCTCTCTCCCTCTTTCTCTTCCCTCTCTCCTTTCTCTTTCTCTCTCTTCCTTCTCTTTCTCCTCTCTCTCTCCCTCTTTCTCTCCCCTCTCTCTCCCCTCTCTCTCTCCCTCTTTCTCTCCCCTCTCTCTCCCCTCTCTCTCCCCTCTCTCTCCTCTCTTTACCTCTTTCTCTCCCCTCTCTTTCTCCTCTCTCCCTCTTTCCCCTCTCTTCTCTCTCTTCTCTCTCTCCCTCTTTCTCTCCCTTCTCTCTCTCCCTCTTTCTCTCTCCTTCTCTCTCTCCTTCTTTCTCTCCCCTCTCTCCCTTCTCGTTCTCCTCTCTCTACCTCTTTCTCTCCCCTCTCTTTCTCCTCTCTCCCTCTTTCCCCTCTCTTCTCTCTCTCTCCTCTCTCTCACTCTTTCTCTCTCTCCTCCCTATATATATTGTACCAGCACATATAATAGTTGTCAAACTGCGAGACGTCATCAAGCTCATCGCTTGCGAGCCTCGCAAAGCGAGGCGAGCTGTTAACGCGTAGCACTTAGGCAATGAGCGCCAAAGGAGCTCATCGGCTGCAAGCCTCGCATAGCGAGGCGAGCCGTTAAGGCCCTACAACGCACTACAACTATCAGCACAAACACGATGAGGCAATGAAACAGGCGGGACTTAGCCATAAAACACTTCCTAAACGTGGGATCGCCTTGCCCTGCAATTACGAGATTAACGAACGGACTGCGAAAATGAAAAAAACAATAAAAACACACTAAATACACCAAAAAAATTACAAAAACATCACAGACAGCACAGGGCAACAGCCAGGACGTCTGGGAGTGAGGGGGAATGTGAATTTAACCCGATTTAGACGATGTTCGCCAGACGAAAATCGCCTGAGCAAGGAAAAAAAGGTCGCAGAAAAAAATAAAACGAGGCTACATGACCCCGGACCGCACAAAACACTGCAAGACGCGTAGCACTTTACACATCACACTACGACCTACAAAATACACTATTACAAAAGCCGGAAAATGCTCACGAGACGCGCAACTCATTAATAACATTACGACTATACAATGCCGCTTTACACAATAAGCCAACGGCTTTACCTCGTGCACGCAGCCTGTTTATAATGCGCACTTGGAACATTCATTACACTTTATAAGCAAGGCACTAACACTCACAATGTATATTGTATGCAGATTCAAAATACAAACAGATTGTTAGCTCTTCAGCCTATTGCTCGCTGCATATATCAAATATAAATAATTAAAGTATAACAATTTATCCAATAAATAATTCACTATTACTTAACTACATATACATAAAAATATATATATATCTTTATCATGACTCATGAAGGTGCTCAGAGGACCAAAAGTACACGACAGGAGAGGCTTGCAATGAGCGCTGAAGTCACAGGTACTGAGAATTAAAGGGATATGGAAGGTTCCTGGATATTACTAGGTATATAATATCCCTGTGCAGTGGCGGCTGGTGACTTTTCAAGTTGGAGGGGCGACAGGGCGAAACATAGCCACTCCCCCTTTTTCAAACCACACCCATTTTTATAACTCCTCCCCCTGACGTCATAATGACCTTTATAAGCCCCGCCCAATGACCTTATGCTTGTAAAGCCCATTGAAATACATAATCTGCAATGCAGAAATGTCAAGAAGTAAAGTAACAATGTGTTAAATTCATTGGTATACAATATAGATTGAAAAAACTCATGTGACAAGACTACAGCAATATCATAATTGCACCTATACGCATTAACAGAAAAATTAAAGGAGTGACACCTACCATTAGTCGGCTCTTCTTCTCAGGGTATTCACGTTCATTAAGTTGACCAATGAGTAGAAACAAATCTGCAGCCACATAGGGTTTGCACCTGGGGTTGAAAGAAAACAAGCAAATCAATCAGACCATTCAAGAACAAAACCATACTTAAAAAACATTAAACGACCAAGTGGAACCATATAGGCCCCACACATACCTTAGAAGACCAAGTGGAACCATATAGGCCCCAAACATACCTTAGAAGACCAAGTGTGACTATATAGGCCCCAAACATACCTTAGAAGACCAAGTGGGACAATAGGCCCCAAACATACCTTAGAAGACCAAGTGTGACTATATAGGCCCCAAACATACCTTAGAAGACCAAGTGTGACTATATAGGCCCCAAACATACCTTAGAAGACCAAGTGTGACTATATAAGCCCCAAACATACCTTAGAAGACCAAGTGTGACCATAGGCCCCAAACATACCTTAGAAGACCAAGTGTGACTATATAAGCCCCAAACATACCTTAGAAGACCAAGTGTGACCATAGGCCCCAAACATACCTTAGAAGACCAAGTGTGACTATATAAGCCCCAAACATACCTTAGAAGACCAAGTGTGACCATAGGCCCCAAACATACCTTAGAAGAACAAGTGGAACTATATAGGCCCCAAACATACCTTAGAAGACCAAGTGTGACCATATAGGCCTCAAACATACCTTAGAAGACCAAGTGTGACCATAGGCCCCAAACATACCTTAGAAGACCAAGTGGGACCATATAGGCCTCAAACATACCTTAGAAGACCAAGTGGGACCATATAGGCCTCAAAACATACCTTAGAAGACCAAGTGTGACCATAGGCCCCAAACATACCTTAGAAGACCAAGTTTGACCATAGGCCCCAAACATACCTTAGAAGACCAAGTGGAACTATATAGGCCCCAAACATACCTTAGAAGACCAATCAGCACTGCATAGGCCCAAACCAGTGGATCTTGGGATTCAAGAAAACAACAACATTTCACTTCTGTTTAGACAACACAATAATCAATGTCAAACAAACACGTTGAATTAGCATATGGTTATCCATATGAGCAGTAACGCCACGCCAAGGCTTCAACAATTGTTACTGACCATTCACACACCTTTCATAGCTCCTTCAATATGCACACCCACACACCATTCATACTTTACTTACCACTAGTTATTTTTGGTAGTGAGGTGGTGCCATTTCTGAGAACTTTACGTACCCTTGAAGGTGCCTCCAATTCCTTCAAACCAATGCATTTAACCGCTACAGGGCCATGGTGCTTTTTAATTACTTTTTTGATCATCTTCAATGTGGAGAAGCATCTTTCTGGTTCTTTAGTAGTCTTCGTTGTTGTAAGCAGGATTCCTTATAGCTTCACTCACTCTGTTAAATTATGTAGATTAAATTGATGCTAAAGTTGCTGCAGAGCAACAGCACTTGTACAGACATGGAATTCTTGCTTCCTGTACACAAGTGACAGCTACCCTTGGAAGTGCCTCCAATTCCTTCAAACCACGCCAAGGCTTCAACAATTGTTACTGACCATGCACACACCTTTCATAGCTCCTTCCATATGCACACCCACACACCGTTCATACTTTACTTACCACTAGTTATGTTTGGTAGTGTGAGGTGGTGCTGCTTAACGCAGTTTATCTTTGCACACCTTGGGGGTATGCATTCTTCTTTGCTTCAATCACTTGTATTTTAATTTTGCACGGCGATCTTTCAAAGAAGAAAACTTCTCAATGGTTTTTTCATTGAAGTTTGGGATCTCGGAAATCAGTTGCTTTTCCATTGAGAGCATCGCCAATGCATTCAACCGCTCCAGGGACATGGTGCTTCTTAAAAAGGTTTTTATCCTCTTCAATGTTGAGAAGCATCTTTCTGATTCTGCAGTGGTCATCGGTGTTGTAATCAGGATTCTTAATAATTTTACTGTCTCTGTGAAATCATTCTGCAGATTAAATTGATGGAAAAGTTTGTGCAGAGCAACAGCACTTGTACAAGTATGAAACTCTGTCTTCCCATACAGAAGTGACAGCTCAGTGCGTAATTGTTCCTTCTTCAGTATTGGATATGCTTGCACGGTGTCTTCCAGAGCTTGGGTTGGAAAGCAAGTGTCATGGGTTTTATACAAGTCACTTTGAACAAGTTTGGCACTGACTAGGTGATTTGAAAATGAAAAACGTTCTTTTGCATGAACCACCACTATGTCACATACCTCTCTTGAAAGTTGTCTCAAGGTTGAGATCTCCGCACTCCGTCTGTTGACTGTTAGATCGCTCGGCAAACTTGCTTCTATCTCTTCCACAGAATTACGGATTTTCTGGATGCTGGCGACAAAGTCTTCTGTGACTTTTTTGATATAAACAGTATCCGTGTCTCGCTTCTGAAGCTGACTATAGAGGATGTCTACATGTGGCATTATTAAATGAAATAATTTAAGGAAGTAAAGGAACTCCCTGTCTTCCAGCATTCCAATGAAACCTGCGGCTTCCCGTATAGATGTTGGATCAAAGTTTAGACATGCTTCAATTGTCTGGAAACACTCAAGTAGCGCATCTCTGTTCTCGTAGATCACGTTCACGGTCCTAACGTTGAAGTTCCATCGTGTCGGTGCACCTCTTGGAAGTCTTCTACCAACTACCTCATCCAGAACTCCAGTCCTTTTTGGAGAGCGTGAAAAAAAAGATGGTATGCCGCCTATGTTTGAAAAAAAAACTCTAACTCTTCCAATCCTTGAAACTGCTTTCTCCATTATTAGGTTCAGTTGGTGAGCATAGCAATGGACGTAGTGTGCGTTCGGGTACACGTCTTTTATTTTTCTTTGAACTCCTCCTTGATCTCCACGCATCACACTGGCACCATCGTAGCTTTGAGCTATGAGTTTCTTCTTGTCTTCTGGCTCTGGGAGAACAGTATTCAGTGTTTCCAGCACAACAGCAGCAATGGAGTCTGCATCCGTTGATTTCATTTCCGTGAAGCCATCAAATCTTTCCACCACTTGATGCTTCTTGTCAATGTAGCGATAGACTACAACGCACTGTGTCCTAGCGGAAATATCGGTTGTTTCATCCGCTTGGATTGCCACAAACTGGGCTTCCTTAAGCTCTTGGTGAATCACTTCCTTTATAACTTCATGCATGCAGTCCAGTAGCTCATTCTGCACGGTTTTGGACGTGTCCTTAAACACAGTTGCAGTCTTCAAATGCTGTTCCATTGCACTATCGATACTGCCAACCAAATCCACCAGGCCTCTAAACACTCCTGGATTTAGCGATGTTTCACTCTCGTCGTGTCCTCTTAATGCCAGTTCAAAAGCGCCACAAAAGCGAACACAATCAATTATCTTGGAAAGGATGTACCGGTTCTTAGCCACTTCTTCGTTGTGTTTTTGAATGCTGACTTGGTATCCTTGGTCCAGTTGAACAGCAATGTTCGCCTGTCCAAGCATCTCAAACTTGATCCTGTTATCCAAGTGAGCTTTAGAACTTTTGTGTTTTGCCAATTTGTCAGCTAGATGTTTGACGTCAGTCACTCCAGTTTTGGTCCAAGCAGCGTCACCACCAAATAGGATGCATGGGAAACAATATAAGGACTTCCTAGAAACGCTTCCAGAAAGCCAGTCGTTCTTCTTGTACCATTCAGTATTGAAATTACGGACATATTGCTTCCCTCTATCTCTTGCGATTTGCTGCAGATTTATCTCTGGTTGGTCAGCTCCTAACCGTTTTACTTCCACCTTCTCCTCATAGGTTAGGGTGCCGAAAGGCTTCACAAGTAGAGAGTCAATAGTATTCATTTCTGATATTGATACCAATAAAAGAAAGAGATCATGGTATATTAATTTATATTATGTCACAAAATGACTTTAAAATAACAGTGTGTTGATTTCATTGGTATACATTACAGATTGCAAACCCTCATGTGACAAGACTACATCAACATCAAATTTGCACCTATACACATGGACAGAAAATTAAAGGCAATGATACTCACCAACAGTTGACTCTCCTTCTCGGGGTATTCACGTCCAGTAAGTCAACCAACGAGTCCAAACAAATCTGCTTTCACACTAGTTTGCACCTGGGGGGTGATAGAAAACAACAAAAAAAACATTAGAAATCTCAAGACCCAAACCGTAACTTTTAAAACCTTAAAAGTCCAAGTGTGACCATATACTCACCAACAGTTGACTCTCCTTCTCGGGGTATTCACGTCCAGTAAGTCAACCAACGAGTCCAAAGAAATCTGATTCCACAGATAGTTTGCACCTGGGAAGTTATAGAAAAAAAAAAAAAAAAAAACATTAGAACGTTTAAGACCCAAACCGTAACGTTTAAAACCTTAAAAGAGCAAGTGTGACCATATAGGCCCCAACCGCACCTTAAAAACCTTAAATAACAAATTGGGACCATATAGGCCCCAACCGCACCTTAAAAACCTTAAATAACAAATTGGGACCATATAGGCCCCAACCGCACCTTAAAAACCCTAAATAACCAATTTTGACCATATAGGCCCCAACCGCACCTTAAAAACCTTAAATAGCCAATTTTGACCATATAGGCCCCAACCGCACCTTAAAAACCTTAAATAGCCAATTTTGACCATATAGGCCCCAACCGCACCTTAAAAACCTTAAATAGCCAATTTTGACCATTTAGGCCCCAACCGCACCTTAAAAACCTTAAATAGCCAATTTTGACCAAATAGGCCCCAACCGCACCTTAAAAACCTTAAATAGCCAATTTTGACCATATAGGCCCCAACCGCACCTTAAAAACCTTAAATAGCCAATTTTGACCATATAGGCCCCAACCGCACCTTAAAAACCTTAAATAGCCAATTTTGACCTTATAGGCCCCAACCGCACCTTAAAAACCTTAAATAACATATAGGACCAAAAAAATAAAAAAAATAATATATATATCTATCAATATATATATATATATATATATATATATATATATATATATATATATTGATAGATATATATAAAAATTTATATCAATATATCACAATAAATAAATAAATATATATATATATATATATATCAAATTGATATATATATATATATATATATATATATATATATATTTATTGTGATATATTGATATTAATTTATATATATATATATATATATATATCCAAATATATATATATATATATACACACACATAAAAAATACACATAAATATACATAAACATATACATACAACAATATATATTAATTGATATTTATTATTTGATTAATTGATGTTCTTTATTACTTGGTATATTATATTGTTCATGCATTTCTATTACACTTTATTTGTTATACATATTACAGTGCTATTTTTTGGCTATACATGTTACAGGATATTATCCTGTAACATGTATATCACATAAAATAGCCCTGTAATATGTATAATACATACAGGGTCAAACAAGTTCACACTAACCTTTTTTACCCTTACAGGCTTCCATACCTGCTTGCTGATTTGCTAATTTTTTGAAGACTCTCATTGGTTGAAATCGATGTCAATCAAAAATTTCAACCAATAAGAGTCCTTCAAAAATTAGTATATTTAGCAGCCCGTGGGAAAAAAACAATTAATCGCGGGAGGGGCTCCTTGTAGGAGGAGCTCTTTTAGTGTGTTTTTTTTTTTTTTTAGAGCGTCGGTTTTTTTTTTTTGGAGGCCTCTTTCAATGGGCCAGAATGGATGGATGGACAATGGCTTCAATCAAGATTGGATTATTTTTGACCATTGGCTTCAATCAACATGGATTATTTTATTTTAACCATTGGCTTCAACATGGATTATTTTATTTGACCATTGGCTTCAATCAACATGGATTATTTTATTTTGACCATTGGCTTCAACATGGATTATTTTATTTGACCATTGGCTTCAATCAACATGGATTATTTTATTTTGACCATTGGCTTCAATCAACATGGATTATTTTATTTGACCATTGGCTTCAATCAACATGGATTATTTATTTTTCATGACTATATCTAGAGAGGACAGAAGGCCAACGCTGGAGGGGTCAATTTTACAGGTAAGTATGTGCTGTTGTTTATTTTATTTTATATTAATGTTTGTTTAAAGCTGTTTATTTTTGTATAAAATGTGTTACTAACTGTACTAACAATGTGTTAGCTTACTGTTTAATTGTAATAATGTTTTTACTGTATTTTTTTTCCCCTTCCCTTATTTTTATTTTATCTTTAGAAGTGACAGGCACATATACATGCCTGTTACTTCTAAAAATGGAATAAAAATAGGGGGGGGGGGGGGGTAGGTAGTTGGGTCATCCAGGGTGGGGTCGGTCACGGTCAGGCGCCCATCGGTCGCCCATAGGCCACGATCAGGGGTGGCACAGGCCTCATGGGGGTGAACATCCACCCCCATGTGGCCTGGTCAACCCCGCTCACTGCCCGAATACCCGGGGTAGCATAGGCCGCATCGGGGTGGTGCCGGGGGGCCCGGTGGTGATCGGGCCTCGGGGGTGGCATAGGGCGGCAACATGGAGGTCATCAGGGGTGGCACAGGCCTCATCAAGGGGGTGATCCGATCACCCCCATGTGGGCCTGTGCCACCCCGCTCACCACCCGACTACCCCGATCCCGTGATCGGGGTAATCCGGCGGTGGCATGATGGCATAGCTAGGCTAGCATAGGGCAGGCCTGATCGGGGGTGGCACAGGCCACATGGGGGTGATGGCTGGGGTCGTCGGTGGTAGTTGGTGGGTGGCTGGGTAGGTGGCAATGGCAGGCCAGGCAGGCATAGTGGGGGACTGGGGGTAACTGGTCACCCCTAACTTTTATTAGGGGCTACTAGGGGTTTTGGTTTGGCCAGGGGCAGGGCAGGTGCCAGGCAGAGGCCGGTGTAGACTTACTGTGTTAGGCAGGCAGAGCAGATGAGTAGATTCAGCCAGGGAGGTCTCTCAGTCTCAGCGTGACCAGGGTCAGGAAACAGAAAGGGGGAAGGGACAGGGAACTGGTGGTTTTATTGACTGTATCAGTCAATCAAAATGATAACTCGAGGCCCTATTTGCTGGCGGGCGCTCAGGGCTAACGGTCTGGGTGGGTTTAGATTGATCACTTAGTAACTGGACAGCCTTCCATCATTGATTGGTCAATGATGGAAGACTGTCAGTTATTAATTGATACATTTATGACCGCCCATGCATATCGTCACTGTGATGGTGGGCGGCATGCATTAACGGTCAGGGGGCCAGGCCAGGACTCATTGAAGAGAGAGAAGAGTCTAAGGTTAGTGTACACAGTATAACTATTGTAATTTGATCACACAGGGTGCAGGCAGGGGGCTATATAGATACACAGCATTAGTTAATGTAGCGCAAGGGTTATTTTAAAGTGACAGTGTCCCTTTACTAACTTTACTTCATTTTTAATACTATTTAGACTATTTAGACTTGAAATGATGATGTACACCTTATATTTATTTGTTTTTGGGTTATACTAATACATTGTTGTGTTTTTTTTATTGCAGGGTGAAGAAAATATTTGGGGGGGCGTTTGCCCTGACGCCCCAATGGACGGGCCGCCCCTGTCCCTGTGTATCTATTTACTTTTATGTACTTTATTGTATTAAGTAGTTCTTATAAGCTCTTCTTTCACTGCTTAAAATCCAAAAAATAGTCCCTGTATGGGTCTGCCCTATGCAGCATATGCAGACACAGCCACATGGCTGCATTAAACATATAAAGAGATCTTGGAGCCCACGAAAATTATTATTATTATCCTTTACTTGACTATTCCGTAGCGCTATACATGGGTTACCATCAAGGCAACAACAATAGCAATATAAACACATTGCAAAGATGGAGGCCCTGACTTTAAGCTTAGAATCCATAGAGCTTTCCCCAAAGCTCTGTGCAAGATTGAAAACTTGCAAACTTGCAATCTAAGTAAAATATGTCACTGCCTCCACTTCTTCTCCATATATTGCCAGGACCTGAGATTGCTGTTTGCCATGATCTTCATCTTTCCAACACTGAGCAGCCGGCCAACTCTTGCACTCTTTTCTTTCATCCGCATCAGTAGGTCTTTTAGTTCATTCGTACTACTTCAATACAACAAATGTGAGGAGCAAAATAGGAAGTTATATATATTTATAGAAACTGTTTTGACAATAAAAAATAAAAATAAAAAATAAAATATATATATATATATATATATATATCATCCTCATAGCCCAATCAGTAAGGCCATCACGTAATTCTACCATTTGTTTATCTTTGTACAGAGGTTCTGAAATAAGGCCACCATTTTTCTTTATCCAATACCAACCCATCTGCAAAACTGAAGGCTTTATCCAGTGGACCATTGGTGGCCAACAATCCATGATGATATGTTTGACTATGGACTGCATCTGTGCCACCTTGGACCCATCCACTAGGATCATCCACCAGGACCTCTCCAACATATTCCTGCCTAGCCTGGGTGTGACCACTATATTGGTCATTGGAGAACTCTTTATTAAACAGACTCAAGAAGATGCCATCAAGCCAGGCACATACTAGTGTAAATTATTATAAAATAATAAGAAAACAAATACAAATAATATTATTATAGTTTATTGGGGTCAGTTTTATATAAAATTAATTTAATAGGTTGAATAACTGAACTTGATAAAGGACAAAATTATAAACACAACATTTAAATATTTCACTTTTATATGTAATTATTCATTATTGCTGTGTTTCATTACTTGTACTGGGCAGCAGGATCCAAAATGGCAGCTTCAATTGGATCATAATTGCATATAAAACAGCGTAAATCTTCAGTAGACTATATATATATATATTTTTTTTTATTATTATTTTTTACAGTGTTTATATAAATTCCTCATATAAAAGAGGGTAAAATGTATGTCTTATCTTTATATAAAATGAGTAATCTTTCTGTAGCAACCTGTTCCCACATTTACAAGTCAAAAAGCCCCACAGGCCGACTTCAGGTTAAATCACGTCCGTGTGGAACAGTTGGTGGGTAATTCTGGCTCAGTGCACTTGAGTGGATAGAGACGCACAAGTTACAGATTTATATTAAAGGGATATGGAAGGTTCCTGGATTTTACTCAGTATATAATATCCCTTTCATTTTATGTACCATATTTTATTAAGAAGTGCTTATAAAATCTGTTTTTATCTAAAATCTAACCAATTGTCCCTGTTTGGTTCTACCCACTGTTGCAAATGCAGATACAGATTATATAGGGCTGCATGTGCAGTTCAGTGTCCTAGCCTATCAGGGATCATGTCTCAGAAAACATTCTGCAATATGCTGCTGGGACGTGGTCCATAATGGGCTAGAACACAACATTACAGTAGGGAGTTAAGGAGGTAAGTGGTCTGCATCTCCGAGCAGTTTTTCAGATAGTTGACTAGATAAGACTAAGGGTAGAACGAGGCGGCTGTTGACAAATACTGTACAGGAACATGGGAGGAGGTTATGATGGGAGATGAGGGGCGCAAATCATGGGCAGAACTGGGAGGGCAGGTTGGGGTGTATTTGGAGACCAGTTGAGATACATGGCCGTGTAATGCTGCTTTATAAATTATGATTACAGAAAACTATTTTAGTGGAAAGGATATTGTTCAATGGCTACTGAGTAGTACTGGCTTGCAAGAGTCTCAAGTAATTATAAATTCTCCTTCATTGGGCTTAGGAATTTGAATTGTATCCTAGATTGTAGCATTCATTGGATATCGGACAGATGTCAAACAGGGAAATTGATATCTAAAAAAAAAGGGTATTTATTTTGTAAATGCCTGACCGTGGGATTTCAATCCATGTCACCCTATCCTAAGCTTCTCTTGCCTTTCTACAGAGATAAACTAGGTCCAAACAGTAAAAAAAAAATGTTTTAATACATTGTTTTTAAAGGATCTCCATGGCAAAGGGGCTCATTGTAACGTCCACGGGGTCCATTAGGGACCCTAATTGTGGGAGTTAGTCTGTTACATTTTAGGTGCCATGGGGGTCTATAGGGAACCCCATGGTTATAGATAGGTGAGTGATCATCTGCCATAGCTGGTGAGAAGCAGAAATCCCCATGGGAATAGGGAATAACTGGGGTTCCCCCCTCATAGCGAGTGGGCAGGTGGAATCTCTGTGGTTCCTTTGGTTCATAGCGGGTGTTTGGGGTAATCCCAGGGATCCTTGGGCTCATAGGGGTAGAGGGTCATGGGCAGAACAGTTATAAACTCCCTGCATAATTGTTATAGTATTTAACCACTTCCCTACCATGGGAAGAGTTTAAATAGATAGATAGGGATACGGGAGGATGTTAGGGCTAGTGTAGTGGGTACCATTTTGTAGCATTGCTGTGGAGACAACTGAGCTTCAGACTTAGTCTCCTGCGAGCACACGTTAGGGCTATAGAACAACTGGGAAAACAGCCCTGATGTGAGTCACGTACATTGAGCTTTTTTTTTTTGTGAGGAGCCATGTGATGGCCATGTAATTATATCACATAATATACAAGTAAGCAAACAATTCAGCAAAAGTCAGTAGGATGCTGCTTGCATTGGAATAGGAATTGGCAGCAGATAAAGGTTGGTATTAATGTAACTGTATAAAATCTTAGTCAAACCTTGGAGACTGTTTCCAGTTCTGAGATCGGATCTCCAAACGGATATTAATAAATTAGTTTCAAGTCCTATCCCTAGAGAAGACAGGGAAAGATTGAAGGCACGCGAAGAAGGGGATGGATGAGGTAATTGAAACAATGAACATGAGCTTGAGGGAGCTTAGGGTCACAGAGAGTCAGTCACAACTGAACAACAAAGTAGTGTGCAGGGCCTAAAACAGCTGGTGCTGGGACCAGTTCTAGAGACCTTATCTACAGGTCCCCAATAACGAGAAATAGGGATGGGCTAGTACTTTAAGCAATGCATTAGTCATAGATTATTGATTAATGTATCTGAAGTTAAAATATACTCTATTCAAATCAGTTCAAAACTAAATGAAGATTCAGTATTCGGCCTGTAGTGTCAACATGATAAAATTACCTGGATCCCAAAGGTGGGCCGCACGGCCACTAGAAAGTAACCAGCCATTCCCCACACCAAAAACCTGGAGAAAGAAATTGTATAAGGAGAAAATTTATGGTGGTCCACGTGGGCATTGTAAAGTAACCAGCCAATCGCTACCCCAACAATGTGGAGAACCACTGGTCTAAAATAAATTGTATAAGGAGAGAATTCATGGTGGTCCACATGGACACTGGAAAGTAACCAGCCAAGCCCAACACGAACTAGGTGAACAACTATTGGTCTAGAAGAAAACATAGGAGAGAGACTTCATGGTGGTCCACCTGGACACTGGAAAGTAACCAGCCAAGCCCAACACGAACTAGGTGAAGAACTACTGGTCTAAAAGAAAACATAGAAGGAGAGAGACTTCATGGTGGTCCACATGGACACTGGAAAGTAACCAGCCAAGCCCAACACGAACTAGGTGAAGAACTACTGGTCTAAAGAAAAACATAGAAGGAGAGAGACTTCATGGTGGTCCACATGGACACTGGAAAGTAACCAGCGAAGCCAAACACGAACTAGGTGAAGAACTATTGGTCTAGAAGAAAACATAGAAGGAGAGAGACTTCATGGTGGTCCACATGGACACTGGAAAGTAACCAGCCAAGCACAACACGAACTAGGTGAAGAACTACTGGTCTTAAAGAAAACATAGAAGGAGAGAGACTTCATGGTGGTCCACATGGACACTGGAAAGTAACCAGCCAAGCCCAACACGAACTAGGTGAAGAACTACTGGTCTAAAAGAAAACATAGAAGGAGAGAGACTTCATGGTGGTCCACATGGACACTGGAAAGTAACCAGCCAAGCCCAACACGAACTAGGTGAAGAACTACTGGTCTAAAGAAAAACATAGAAGGAGAGAGACTTCATGGTGGTCCACATGGACACTGGAAAGTAACCAGCGAAGCCCAACACGAACTAGGTGAAGAACTACTGGTCTAAAAGAAAACATAGAAGGAGAGAGACTTCATGGTGGAACAAGGTGAAGAACTACTGTAAATGTATAAGGAGATGGATACTTCATGGTGGTTCACATGGGCATTGGAAAGTAACCAGCCAATCCCTACGCGAACATGAGTCACTTCTCTAAAAGAAAATGTATAAGAAGAGATTTCATGGTGTCATAGTGGTCCACATGAACACATGAAAGTAACAGGCCAATCCCTGCATCAACAAGGCTGAGAACCACTGGTCTAAAAGAAAACATATAAGCAGAGACTTTATGACCTTAATATGTATAGTTTAGAAGATGTAATAGAAACCTTCAAATATATGAAATGGATGGAATGAAGTTCAGGGGCAAATTCATAGGGGGATTCAAGACCAAGAGGTCATGATTTGATGTTGTGCTGGAAGGGGAAAGATATAGGGGTATTGTGAGAAAGTGCTACTTTACAGAAAAACAAAGTTTCTGGAACAAGCTTACAGGGGAGGTGGTACATTCAAGCACTGTTTAAGCATGTCTCTGATAAGCATAACGCTATCCTGAGGATTAATTAAAGGGGTATGGAAGGTTCCTGGATGTTACTAGGTATATAATATCCCTGTGTATCTATTTACTGACATGTACTTTATTTTATTAATACGTGCTTAGATACACAGGTATGTTATAAACCTAGGAATATCCAGAAACCTATATCCCTTTAAATCGATGTTTTTGGTGAGATATAATGGGCAGCACACATGCACATTTTAAATGTTTCTCTGTTTGTACCAGGAAATAACTACTGATCTAATATATATATATATATATATATATATATATATATATATATATAAATATTCAAAACTGATTTTGATTAAAATCAATTCTATTTTTTCTAAATTGCTAATTAAATCTATAGGACAATAGTGAGAGTATAACAATGTATTTCTGTGTCCCTTCACCAAGTACTGCTTATCCTTGGCTAGTGATATTAACATGATAACATGGTGGTAGACTTGGCCCTAATGGATCATCCTAAAAGTTAAAAAAAATATATGAAAACAACAATAATAAATAATAATAATCATAAAAAATGGATAAAAATAATAAACATAACAAATAATAACAGCAAAAAAAATTATAATAACTAAAAATTAAAAAAATATTAAAAATGGAAAAGGAGAAATTTAGTTGATTTTAGTTGAAAGCTATTTGTGGTGTGTGACAAATTGTAAAGATGGTGATTGATGAGTTAATGTGTGCCAGCCTTAATCTGTTTGCATTACGCCACATCTGCTGCCACCCGCCCCTCGGGGGCACGCCGGGTTATTGCTACACTGGAAGGATGTTTGAAGAGATGATAGATTATACTGTTGATATTTACAAAAACTCCATCGCATCCAATGGGCGCGCTCAGAGACAGATGCGGCTTTACATGAATCAGCCAGGAAGCTTGGAAATGTCAATACCTGTTACAATGGATCGGGCCCCCAGGGGCCGCTGCCAATAATTCACAGGTCCCTGTAAGTCCAGAAATTGACAACATTCTTCCTGATCTGAATTATTTTTAGCTGTGACTGATTTACAGGCAATTATACCCATGTAATCCACTTTCTTGGTTTTTGTGCTAAAATAAATCAAAATAACAGAAGAAAACACCCAAAATTCATCACTTGTTACCCACAAAGACAATTAGATGAAAATTCTAGTAGGATTTTGATAGCTTTATAAACCTATAGCAAATTATAGAAAAAAGTATTGGAATCTAATTAAACTGAAATTAAAATATTTATATAATTTACACACTTCTTGTAAAAAAATGTGTACCTAGGAATTCTGTGTTTCAAAGTCAGTTGGAATTAAAAATGGATATAACTTATATTTTTACAGTCCCCTTGTTCCCAATGAATGTCTTTAGTTGTCTTAGCACCAAGGATATTAAAGGGATATAAAAGATTCGTGGTTTTACTAGGTATATAATATCCCTGTGTAACTATTAGTTTTATGTACTTTATTTTATGACGAAGTTCTTATAAGTTCTGTTTGACTTCCTAAAATCAAACAAATAGTCTCTGTATGGGCCTGCCCTCTGCAGCTAATAAAAACACAGACTCTGATGTGCAGTGTGGTGTCCATGCTAATCAGGGACCACGTCTCAGAAGCGTGTTGTGGAATATTGCTAAGAGATGGCCAATGATTGGTTAGTATGAGACACAGAACAGCCAGTAGAGTCTGTCTCTATCTGCTGCAGAGGGCAGACCCATACAGGGACTATTTGTTTGATTTTAGGCAGTAAAAACAGAGATTATAAATATTTCTTTATTAAAGTACATCAAAGTAAATCGATAAACAGGGATATTACAGGACTGAGTCACATTATCATTTTTTTTTTATAACATAAATTTTATTGAGAAGTTCTGGAATTGCAATGACAAAACAGAAAGAATAATGAAAAACATAGTCCACATGTTGTCTTATAACTAACATCATATTGCTAATATATTAAAACCATTCCATTTAAATAAAAACTCCATTACAACTCTTTTTCGTATTTTTAGTGATTCTGTCCAAATATATTCACACTAGTTTCTTAATACTCAGCAATATATACAGCTTATAAAGTCACATTGTTCAAATTGCAGTAATTCACATTTCCATGGATTAACCGGAGCAGCAAGAAATATGATAAAAGAAAATAAAATAGAAAGAAAAGAAGTAACATTATATAAAACATATGGTGGAGTGTCTTCCCCCAGTAATTCCCTGCTCAACCAATCTTAAGGTAGCCATCCTCCCCCCTGTACCTTTGGAGTACTGAAGAAATATCTCTCCGGGTCCTCTCACCACTTCTCCCCGTCCGCTCCACACTCCACTCCCCAGCCGCACATCAGGAATGGCTTCTTTATTGTGTTCCCTTAACTTAGTTATTATATATTACTATCTGTGAATAGAATCCAGGGTTCCCAAACCTCCAGGAAGCAGTGATGTGTATCTGATATGATATGCTTCATCCGCTCATTAATGCAAATAACATTTATTTTGTTTGTTACTTCATGGAAATTAATGTCCCTACTCTTCCATCGTCTTGCGATGGTGTTCTTAGCTGCTAGAAATATCAGTTGGGCCAGTTTATTCCCCTCCCTCCCCAATTTTGAGAAGCGTGCTCCCAGGAGACAGACTGGTATTGATGGTTGGAGTGGGGTTTTGAGTATTAGCAAGATTAGATTGGTCGTCTCAGACCAAATTTTAAATACCTTAGGACAGCTCCACCAAGTATGAATGAAGTCTCCCCTTCGATGGCACCCCTAAAACATCTATCTGGGATTGTTTGGGATATCTTATTTAGTCGAACTGGAGTTGTATATGCCCGGTGTAAAATCTTAAGGGAGGTTTCTAACAAACTATAATTAAGTGAGCCCTTAGATAGGTTCGATAAGGATTCAGCCCATTTATTCCCATCCCAAATTTGCCCTAGGTCCAACTCCCACTTCGATACAAAGGAAGTCCTCCAAGTGCTTGGTGGACTATTGAAGATTTTGTATATTGACCCCAAGATTCCTTTGGACAAGGCCTCACTCTTACACACCACCGACATCCAAGATTCCCTCGGGGGTCCATGGGTTCTTTGTATCTCATCAATCCAGCTCCTTATTTTAATGTAAGATGGATTCTGAAGTTCTCATAATACCTCCCTCAAACCAAGCCCCCAGTTTATCTAGACCATGAGAAGTCCAATATTCCTTGGACTCTGCAGTGATGGTGGTTGATAAGGAGGGTGATGTAAAGATTGAAGTGAGGGGAGATACCGGGTAAGTCAGTTTGTATTTCCTCCTAGCCCAGATCCAAACTCTCAGTGTAAACTTAGTTATGGGATTCTGTATTCTAGAGTAAAAAGCGTTTGCACCTGGAGCCCACAGGATAATGCCCCACGTAAGCGGGGCCATCTGCAACTCCTCTACAAAGACCCAGTTTGGTTGGAGTGGAATGGAGTGAGCTAGTGGGACAGAGGCAAGCTGGGCTGCTCTGAAGTAATTCAGGAAATTAGGACAAGATAGGCCCCCCTTGGATTTATGTACGTACATCGTTTTTCTCGCTATCTTAGGGGGTCTATTTCTCCATATGAACTTAAACACTTGGGTCTGGAAGCAGGCCAATTCTGTATTTTTTATCTGGATTGGCAGCGTCCTGGCAAGATAGAGCAGCCTCTGCAAAATATTCATTTTAACCGTGACTACTCTACCCGTCCATGAGATATGCCGGTTTGTCTAGGTCTCGCCGCAGAGCCCTATAGAGAGGAGGATAGTTAGCTTTATACAAATTAGTTAATGAGTTGGTCAAATTAATACCTAGATATTTGATGTGTGAGGGGGGCCATAGAAATTTATGTACTCCCTTCAGGTGATTCAGGATATCCAAAGGGATCCCAACACTCAAAGCTTCTGTCTTGTCCTGGTTTAGCCTCAGGCCTGACAAATTGCTATAGACTTCTATCGTGTCCATCAGGGTGCCTACGGAGGAGCTAGGGTTCAAGAGGGTGCAAAGAAGGTCATCAGCAAACAAGGAGCATTTTAGTTGCAGGTGTCCCACCCGCACCCCCTCTATAGAGGAGTTAACTCTGATCGCCTAAGCCAAAGGCTCAATGGCCAGAGCAAAGAGAAGAGGAGACAGTGGGCAGCCCTGTCTCGTACCTCTCTCGATTTTAATACGGGCCGTATGGGAACCAGGCAATTTTAGTGTGGCCCTGGGGAGTGTATAATAAGTACGCAGCAGGTTTAGGAAGTTTACTCTGAACCCAAATGTTGCCAATGTGGCAAATAGGAAGGGCCATTCCAGGGTATCAAACGCCTTTTCGATGTCCAATGCGAGTAGGCACACAGGGAGACCCCTAGCCCTAGCCAAATGAATGACATTTAAAGTCCTCCTAATGTTGTCACTAGTCTGCCTGTTTGGAATAAAGCCTGATTTGTAGGTAGGAAGATCGAGATCCTCTGGGAGAAAATTTTGGCCAGCAGTTTGACGTCGCCATTAAGAAGCGAGATTGGTCTATAATTTTTAGCTTCCTTTGGATCCCGGCCTTCCTTGGGGAAGAGCGTCAAGTCCGCATGGTTCAGCTCTGGGGAAGTTGTCTCTCCTCTTAGAATTGAATTGAATAAACTACATAAATGGGGGGCCAGAATTTCCGAGAACTTTTTGTAATAGATGTTAGTGAACCCGTCCGGACCGGGGGACTTCCCTAGCTTCAGTTCTTTAATGGCATCTAAAATTTCTTTGACCGTCACATCTTTATTCAAATTTTGTAAGTCCAGGGGTGAAATTTGGGGCAAATCAAGGGAGTTTAGGTAGGAATGAATAACATTCTCTGAGGCCAATTTCTGAGTAGAGTAAATATTTTGATAAAAGTCCCTAAAGACCTCCTGAATTTCATTTTGGCTGTAGGTGAGATCGCCTTTCCTATTTTTGATTTGGGATACCTTGGCTTGAGCATATTTAGCTTTTAAACTCCTTGCTAGTAGCTTGTCAGGTTTATTCGCCTTGGCATAAAACAAATGTTGAGTCCTCCTTAATGCCTTATCCGTTTTTATGGTCAGTATACTATCCAGCTCTAGCCTGGCTTTATCTATCTGTTTCCTTAAAGCTATAGAGGGAGAAAGCTGATGTTGCCGCTCCATTTGAGATAGTTTCCCTGATAGCTCCTTTTCTTTTAGCCTGTTCTGTTTTCTGAGTTGGGAGGCTAGCTTGATAAACACCCCCCTTATGTAGGCTTTGTGCGCCATCCAGACCCAACCCGCCCCTGTCTCATCACCCGCATTGGACTCAAAAAATTCCGCCAACTCCCTCTCAGTTTGCTCCTGGAATCTGGATTGCGATACCAAGTATTCATTAAGTCTCCAGGTATAGGGCATCCGAAATTGAACTCCCAGGTCTACCTCTAGTATGACCGCCGCGTGATCCGACCAAGTGCAAGGAACAATAGCCGCTTTGTTTGAGCTGTCTAGAAGCGAATTACAAATATATATTGTGTCTATACGAGAATAAGTCCCGTGTGTGGGGGAATAAAAAGTATAATCCCTCCCTCTAGGGAGCAGACCTCTCCAGGCGTCAACCAGATCTAAGGAGTGCAGAAGTTTTAAGATTTGCCTGTTTTTTTTGGAGAAGCGAACTTCTTGTGGAGTTTTAGATCTATCTGCCACTGGGTCTAATACCAGATTAAAGTCCCCTCCTATAATTAGTTTGCCCCATTCTCCCCCCTCCAGGACCCTTAAGAATCTGATCAGGGTCTTATGTGGTGCTTTCGTGGGGGCATAGAAGGAGGCCAGTGAAACTGGAGAACCCAGAATCGTCCCCTTTAAAATGATGTAATTAATAGCCCTCCTGGTCCACTATCTTAGTTGTCATTTGAAATTGGAGGCTCTTATGGAGCAAAATCACCACTCATTCTTTTTTGGAGACCTGGGTAGAGTAGTAAAAATGAGGATAATTTTTGTCGAGGTAGGTTGGGGCTTTATTCCAGGCGAAATGTGTCTCCTGTAAGAAGATCACCATGGGGTTAAGGGTCTTATAGTATAGGAAAGCCTTCCTTCGCTTGAAGGGGGAGTTGAAACCCTTCACATTATGGGTAAGTAATGTCATCGGTGCGGTCATGGATAGACTTGAGGTGTATATATCTGGTGCATTAATGTAGCCTTACCCTTCCGGAGGAGCGCCGAAGAGGGAGTGCAGAGCGGATTTACCCCTCTGGGGGACAGGAGTGGTTGAGCCTGGCCAAGAAGAGGTCCAGTATGGTTATCTCTGTGGGGGGAAAAGAAGCATGAGTATAAGTAGTGCAGAGGCGGTCCCAAGAAGTCTAAGGGAGGCATGATTATACCAGACAAGTCTGGTAGTGTCTCAGAACTACTAGAACCCAACTCAGTAGGCTGAAAAGAGATCCGTTTCAATAGTACCAGGGGTCCTCCACTCTCTGAGGCCGCCGCCTCTACCCCAGCTATGTAGAGTAAACCCTGATTTGGTTCAAAATCCCCTAAACAGCCAGAGAGAAAGAGATAACAAGAACGTGGAGGCACCAAGTGGCAAGTTTCGGTTAGGCAGTAGGGGGGAGTACAGGGGCAAGAGAGCCCATGCTGATAGGTGACAAGGAGATGAGCAGCAGTGAAGAAAACACAAAGGGAAGAGAGAACAGTTGCTGCCAAAAGGTCTGACTGTCCCAAGACCACCCGTCCTGTCTTAAGCATTCTACCCTCTTGGAACACTAGAGCCTCTGTTCCAATTCCCGCTGGCAAGAACAAGCAAAAGTAATCTAGAAAAGCATTAAGAAAACAGAATAAAGACAGAACCATGAATAGATTATTTAAACATTTAACAACATAATTTTTTATCTTAACTAAAGCAGAGTAAACCTTTAGACCCGGTCCAGTGAGGAAAGATCCTGACGGACTGGCTATACTATCTGCATGTGTATTAAAACTTATAGCTTTATCAGTCTGCTAAAACCTGCTGAAGAGGGGAGGAAAAGCAAAACATGGGTTAGTAACATTCCAAAAGTCTTTTGGTTGACATGGCCCCGCTTGGGGCCCCAGGCTCCTTTGAGGACCTAAGTAAAAAAAGTAAGAAAAATAACACGTCCTGGGAAAAGGCTAGGTCAGTTCCAGGTGACTTCCGTGTTAGTCTCTACCAGGGAATTTTGGTATGGTGATTTTAAGCCCTTGTAAATCCTTAGGATGCCAAAATAGGTCTTTGGTAGCCTATTGTCTTTTCAAGTGGACCAGCCTGTTTGATAGTCACTGGAGATGGCATTAGCTGAAATATTGCATTTGCGAGTCCATGATCTGGGTGGGTCACCTATGAGTGGTCTCTGAGGCTTGGTCAGTGGGCCTCTTGTGCCTGGTCACTTCAGACCATTGCCTTTTCGGGAGAGGTAAAGCTGTTGATGCAGGTGATGTCGAGATCGGGTCCCCCCCAGAAAGATCCAGACTCTTTAGAAGTTCTTGGCTTTCTTCTAGAGAACGCGTTGTATACTGGGTGCTCCCCACTGAGAAAATAAGGGCAAATGGGAATCCCCAACGGTACCTGATGCCGTGGTGGAGAAGGACTTCCAGGGCAGGCCTCATCAGCCTCCGTTTTTGAAGTGTGGAAGGGGAGAAATCCGCAAAAAATTGAAGTTTGGCCCCTTCTGGGCCTGTGATCACAGCCCTCTTGCGGGTAGTTGCCAGGATTAGATCCCTTGATTGTTGGCGTAGAAGCCTGACAATGATGTCTTTGGGAAGGTCTAGGTTACGACTTCCCCCAAGGGCTCTATGGGCACGCTCCACTTCCCATTCATGGTCTGGATGACCTGAGAGGATCTCGTTGATCGTGGCCTTAAAGTAGCGAGGGAGGTCGACTATTGCCGTAGGCACGCCTCTGATCCTCAGGTTGAATCGCCTGGATCTATTCTCCAAATCCTCCAGTTTATCTTCTATGCCACAAATACGGGAGGTGTTATCAGCAATGGTGGCCCTGTCTCTCTCCTGGGCCTCTACCACCTGGTCAACGGTCTCTTCAAGTTGATTGGTCCTTTGGCCAATCTCATGTATGTCTTTCTGCAAAGATATGACCGCCCTGTCAATGTGAGAGGCCAGGAGAGCCTCAATGCTTGCCATTGAATTGCTGTTGATGGAGACTTCAGGCTGTGGGGCCCCCTCCAGGGGATCTAGGTCTGAGGTGTCAGATTGCTCCGAGACAGGATCCTTCATCAGTGCCACCTGTGTTTCTGAGGCCTTGAAATGTTCGTCAATTTTTTTGGATGTTAATGATTTTTTGTTTTTCACTATTTTTATGGAGCTGCTTCTTCCCGGGGTAGCCATTGAGTGTCCAGACAACGGATGGATTCCACTGGGGGGGTCACTCCGTATTAGCTTTAACCTCTCAAGTTTTTAGGTCTGTTGTGATCTGTCTTGTCTGTTTATATCTAGATTCTGTAGTGAAATCTTGGCATCTCTCAGACCCTGCCGGCGGAAACTGTGCTCGGTTCCTTCAACTACATCTCCTTAGGCTGATATGCCCCGCAGTTCAGTGCCCCCAGCAGATCTGGGTTGTGTCTCACATTATCATTTTGACGTCAGCAGCGCATACCTGTTTCATGTTATCTTCTCCATCGACTGGACGGTCGTTGGTGTGTCAGGCATGATACCTGTGAGAACAAACACTCTGCAACCATTGTTGGAAGAGCACAAGCTGGTGGCGCCAGCGTTATGGTCTAGGGAATGTTTCCTTGGCATTGTCTGGGTCTACTCATACCTCTGGAAGACACACTCAACCGATTATCTATCCATGCTTACAGATAAAGTACACCCATTCATGTCGTCCCTGGAGCGGATGAGATCTTCCAGCAGGACAATGCAACATGTCACATGGTCAGAATTGTCCGGCAGCAGTTGGAGGAGCATGACAAAGTCTTCCAAGTACTTCCCAGGCCCCCATATTCCCCAGACTTGAACCCCATCTAGCACCTGTGGGACCACCTCGATCACCATGTTCGCATATTGATCCTACACCGCAAACTCTTCAGCAGCTGTTGGATGCACTGCAGTCTGCATGGCTCCAGATACCCTCGCCAACGTTCCAGCATCTTATTGACTCACTACCACCCTGTCTAGCTGCTGTCAATGCTGATATGTCATAATAATGTGACTCAACTATCTATATACCTAGTAAATTCCAGGAACTATGCCATTAAGAGGAGAAAAATTTGGGCTGTTGTTGAAGAGGGTCGTGGCCACATGGGAAGTATCTGAGAGTCGCATGAGGCCTTTGAAAATTATATTCAGATGGAAATAATGTAATTAATGTATGAAAAGTGATCAATATGGAGCAATCTGCGGCTATGCAAGATATTCAGATGAAGTGTTGTTTCAGCAGGCGGGGCCATTACTATCAAACACCAAGACTCAATTGGGAGAAGATGGAAAAGTCCATATCTCACATTACTTTTTTGCCAGTACCCTGTCGTGGTGAAGGGGCTTTGAAGCTTTTAGATATACCATGTAGGGTAATGGGCCAAGAGTGGGAGGTCATAGTAGAGAGGTTAGCCAAATTGCTGTCCACTCAAGTATTTTTCCCGAGAACACCTTTTGGATATAGGGTCACAGAGTTTTAAACATGAATATATTTTTGGCAAATTGGTATTAATAAATTAGATAGGTTAATATAATTTATGATTGAGATATTGACAATTCTTGCAGTAATCACAAGTTAAGATAGAACGTAGCAGAGAAATATAATATTTGTAAATTGTACAGGATGGATTAAAGGAATACATTTATTAGGAAAGAGAAAAAATTAAAATAACACTAATAATTTTAAACATAGAATAAGATTAGAAGATTTAGGTTTTAATACTATTTTTAAACACGTTAGCATTATATGGGATACTTATAAATCTAGAAAATGGGGGATTGGTTATACTTGCACTATATTATAAGGAGGTAGGCACCTTAAATATTTAACATTAGATTACAACAAGCACCTTAAGCTTTATACTTGAAAAAGATAGGTAAATGAGAAAATGGAACGATTAGGACAAGGGGAAAAAAAAGATAAAAAAGAAAACTAGAAAGTTGAGAATAAAAAATATATTAAAATGAAGAAAAGGTTAAATCAAGAAGTAAAATTTAAAGGGTTCTGAGACACAGAAGGGGAGGTTAATAAGAGAGAATTTGGAAAAAATTATATTATAAAAAATTTCTCATAAGAAATGTACTGTATGGACAGTTAAGACGGAAAGCGTCTATATCCCAACGTAATGTTAAAAGAGAGCCCAAAAGATAACATCAAGAAAGCTCTCAAGGAGAATAAGAAAAAGAAGTATGTTGTATAGTGTGAATGGAATAGGTATGAGTCAGTATGGTTTCTATATAAAGAAGAAAAAGGGGAAAAGTAGAACAAATTACTATCTGGATGACACTTAAAATGGTTACTCATAACACCAAGGGTCTAAATACGCCATTTAAGAGGAAAATGGAAAGTTATGTTAAACTAAGAGCAGACGTGATTTGCCTACAGGAGACACATTGGAGGGAGGGAACATCTTACAAACTGAAGAATACATTTTATATGGACAGTATAGATTCTACATACTCCTCTAAAGCTAGAAAAGTATCAATTCTATTAAAAAAAGATTTAAAAATAGAAGAAAGATTTAAGAAAATAAACCAACAAGGTAGATATATAATTTGGTCAGGTAAGATAAATCAGCTGCAAATTACAATAGTTAACATATATGCACCAAATGTACAACAAATATATTTCCTTAATAAAATTATTAAACGGACTCAGAAATTTACGGAAGGTTGTACAATTATTTGCGGAGACTTTAATATGATCATGAATATCTCAGTAGATAAATCATCGGCAAATAGTGGCTGAAAATCAGGCCCAAAAGTTCAACCAGATAACCTTAGAGAATGGATTATTTGATGTATGGAGAATATTCAACCCTCAACAAAGAGATTATACTTTTTCCTCCAATCGTCACTCCTCCTATACTAGGATAAACTATTTTTTGGCAGATACAAAAGTATTGAATATAATTCAAGCTTCAGAAATAGTAACATCTTCATGGTCTGATCATTCAATGTAAAGTATTTCTTTATTAGATAAGAAAAAAGATACAAATAGAAGCCAATGGAAAATGGCCATTAATCTACTTAAAGATCAAGATCAAATTAAAAAGATAAATCAAGAAATACATATTTTCTTTGACTTAAATAAAGAATCAGTTTCCTGCCTTGCTCTATTATGGTGCGCACATAAATCTTATATTCGAGGAATTATGATATCTAAGGCTGTTTAGATGAAGAAAGAGAGAGGTAAATCACAGAGAGAGCTATACATTTTGTTGGATCAGCTCTTAAACAAAAATAAAATAGATCATAAAAAAGAAATTATGCAAGAAATAATTTATGTAAAAAATTAATAATCAAAATTGGTGGTTCCAACAAACTCATCACTTTTTGGGAGACAGAGCGGGAAAGTATATGGCCAATACAATAAGAAAACTTACAGCCTTAGGCCCTCATTCAATTGCAATTTGGCCAATTGAATAGGGCTCTAAATAAGCACATAACATATATTTTTTAAATACGTTTTTAGTTAGTAAACATCTATTCAAAAGCAAGGTTTTCACTAACTAAAAATGTATTTAAAAAAAATATGCTATGTGCTTATTTAGAGCCCTATTCAATTGGCCAAATCGCAATTGAATGAGGGCCATATTAAATTGTGATTCGGCAAATTTAAAAGGGTTCTATTTAAGCACATAGCATATCTTTTTTACAGAAGTTTTTTGTTAGCGAAGACCTTGCTTTGGATAGAAGTTCACGAACTAAAAACTTCTGTAAAAAAATATGCTATGTGCTTATATAGAGCCCTTTAGAATTGGCCGAATTGCAATTTAATAAGGCTGATAACGTTCAGAATAGGATTGATAGAATGAAAGCACCTGATAACATCTATTATTCACACCCCAAAGAGATTGGCAAAATATTCATGGACTTCTATCAGAAGCTAAATAACTTACAGTATATTATAGAAGTGTTTCTTCAATATTAAGCGAACATTTATGTTCAATGTCTAATTCTATAATGAAGAATGGAACAATACCCCCGGAGATGGCAGAAGCTAAAATACTAAATATACCCAAACAGGGGAATAGTCAAGAGGACTATAAAAACTTTAGACCAACCTTGCTTATAAACTCAGTCATTAAGATATATTCAAAAATCCTAGCCGAAAGGTTGAATATTAATATAATGCCTAAAATAATACATCCAGATCAATCTGGATTTGTTAAAGGGCTTCAAGGCCCAGATAACAAAGGGGAGTCTGATGGATGTATTAACATATTCAGTTAGAAGGAAGGTTCCCATGCTGACTTTGTCAAATGCCTTTTCAGCATCTAGTGACAGAGTCAGCTGGGAATTTTTAAGATTGGTATTATTGAAATTTGGACTGGCAGATTTTGCAACCAAGTCGATAGGAGCCTTATATGTGAATCAAAGCACCAAAATCACTGGCTGTGGATTTGATTCTGGGAAATGTTCTATTAAAACCAGTACCCGCCAGGGATGTCCTCTATCCCCTTTACTTTTTGTTTTATATCTAGAGCCATTGGAAGAATTAATAAGTTCTTCAAAGGAAGTGGGAGGAGTAGCAATTGGAGGTAGGGAGTATAAAATTAAAATTTTTGCAGATGATGTCGTGCTGACATTAACTAACCCTGGACAATCATTAGAAGAGTTACATAAAATCTTGGAAGAATTTAATAAGATATAGTACTTGAAAATAAACTATTCCAAATCAGACATTATCTATAGAGGAATAAAAAATAAATACATTTCAAGACTAAAACAGATATACCCTTACACTTGGGATACACGCTTTATAACCCATTTGGGAATTAAGATATCTTATCAAATAGACAAAATAATGAAAGAGAACTTAAAGATAATATCTAACCAGATTAGATTAAATTTCAAGACTGGAAAAATGTAAGGTTGTCATGGATGGCAAGGATCGCCATAACAAAAATGAGTATCATTCCCAAAATTTCAGATGTTTTCAGGTCTATTACGGAAATAATACCAAAATTTATATTGAAAGATCTTCAGAGTATCTCTGCGTATCCAAAATGAATAGACATACACGATAATATTATCCTTTCTCATAAGGAGCTCTAAACCTATATGGATAGACATTGAGGAAGCATTGATTGAAACAATGCCTATTAAAATGGTAATTTGGCAATCAAAATATGAACCCGTAAAATTTATGAACCTACCAAAAGGATTAAAAACTTTATTAACATTTTGGTTTAAAAAATAGATTAAAGAGGAATTTTTCATGTTACCCTTCATTAGGGGCACCAGTAGAGATCCTGGATTGTCCAACAAAACCTCTAGAGGTGTCATCCCTGATAAAAAGTGGTATCACTAGGATAGGAGATTTGTTTCATAAAGAAGCCCTTTTGGAGTATGAACAGATGATTAAAAAATTCAACATTAGAAATTTTACGTGGCTGGGGTACTTCTCATTGCAGAACACTTTTTGAATATTTAGGATTGGTCAACAGAAATTATAGAGATATAACCCTGATTGAAAAACCAATCCAATCTGAGAATTGGTTACATATTATTGCTAAGTGCTCCAAAGTAATTGAGGCTGATGCTCAAAAAGAAAACTCAAATAGAATGATAGCTTGGGAGAAAGATAAAAGGAAAAATGGGAAGTTGGTATATGGCATAAATCATTCTTACTAGTAAAGAATTCTGTGAGTAATATATCCTACTGGGAAATATTTTTTTAAATAGTGCAAAGGTGGTATCTCTTTCCAGAAAGATTAAACAGATACGATACTAATAATACATTTAAATGCTGGAAGGGATGTGGCAAAGAGGGGACATTGTTGCAACAGTGGTGGGAATGTTAAAATTTCCAGTCTTTCTGAAAGCAATGTGCAAAACAGATTTCACTAATTTTGGGGAAAGAAATTGTATTAGACATAGAATTAGCCATATTGCACTTATAGAAATTAAATTTCCATCTAATAAATATTTGATAACACATAATTTATTAATTATAAAATGGATGATGATAAAAAAATGGAACTCAGTGAATGTCCCTTCATGGGGTAGCATTGAAGCTAGGATATTAAGAGACAGAGAAATTGAGAGAAATTGGAAACAAGCAAAATCAAAGAATAAACTTCTTATGAATAAATGGTCTATTTGGGACGAATATGTAAAGAAACAAGGATTGGTGTAATTTAAAAAAATTAAAAACAAGGATGGAATAAATAGAGAAATTACCTTGATTGACAAATTGGCTATACGTATATTATGGAAACCAGGAGATAGAATGAGGAATGTAAATGGTATGGTTTACTTGAGCTGTGGTTTGTTGTTTGTTTATCTCTTCCTTAAATATGAAATGGAAATATATGAAAATTGTAATTACAATTGATGAAGGAGATATGAATGTTCTGATTTTTATGGTTATGTTTATATGATGTATATTTAAATTTTTAAATAAATAAAAAAAATAAAAAAGTGATCAATGTGGAGCAATCTGCGGCTATGCAAGATATTCAGATGAAGTGTTGTATCAGCAGAAGCTTTTAGATATACCATGTAGGGTAATGGGTCAAGAGTGGCAGGTCATAGTAGAGAGGTTAGCCAAATTGCTGTCCACTCAAGTATTTTTGCCAAGAACACCTTTTGGATATAGGATCACAGAGAGATGGACATGACTTACTGACCAACAACAGTTGCATATTATAGGTGCAGGACAGTAGTATCCCATTCTTAGCAAATGACGTTTACATGAAAACATGGTGGTAGATGTGGCATCTAAAGAGACGTCTGATTGGACCCTACAAGATCTTCCTACAAATTAAAATAAATAATAATAAAACAAAACATGAAAGAAAAAAAAAAAAAGAGTTTGTGAGTTGTTCCCAGCCTAGACGGCAGGATTTCCTAGAGAAGACACTGATGCTGGGAAGAATTGAAGGCACAAGAAGAAGGGGACGGCAGAGATGGAGATGGATAGATGAGGTAATTGAAGCAATGAACATGAGGTTGAGGGCGCTCAGAGGGGCAGTGACTGAGAAATGCGCCTGACTTGCTGTGGTCCATATGGTCACGGAAAGTCGGACATGACTGAACGACTGAATAACAACCTTATCTATTCAACCAGATTGTTTTAATCTGTCTGATTCTCACTGATAATCTATTACACAATAAACAATAAAACATTTTTCTTGGTGTCTTGGTTTTAGGCCTGTTCCTGGGGATATTTGGGGCGCCGATTTAGATAATTACATTGGATATAACACATCAGCTCTAGTTTCTTAGATATCATTTGTGATAATAGAGCCAAACATAAACATTGAGCAAGAAAAGATTGGCCTCTGAGGGAATATATGTTGGTTGGAGGACAAAATGTAACCAATGAACCTTTGGTAGCACGAGATGGAATCATACTGCCACCACTACATATAAAGCTAGGACTAAGGAATCATACTGCCACCACTACATATAAAGCTAGGCCTGATGAATCATACTGCCACCACTACATATAAAGCTAGGCCCGATGAATCACACTGCCACCACCACATATAAAGCTAGGCCTGATGAATCATACTGCCACCACTACATATACAGCTAGGCCTGATGAATCATACTGCCACCACTACATATAAAGCTAGGCCTGATGAATCATACTGCCACCACTACATATAAAGCTAGGCCTGAGGAATCATACTGCCACCACTACATATAAAGCTAGGCTCGAGGAATCATACTGTCACCACTACATATACAGCTAGGCCTGATGAATCATACTGCCACCACTACATGTAAAGCTAGGCCTGAGGAATCATACTGCCACCACTACATATAAAGCTAGGCCTGATGAATCATACTGCCACCACTACATATAAAGCTAGGCCTGATGAATCATACTGCCACCACTACATATAAAGCTAGGCCTGATGAATCATACTGCCACCACCACATATAAAGCTAGGCCTGAGGAATCATACTGCCACCACTACATATAAAGCTAGGCCTGATGAATCATACTGCCACCACTACATATAAAGCTAGGCCTGATGAATCATACTGCCACCACTACATATAAAGCTAGGCCTGATGAATCATACTGCCACCCCTACATATAAAGCTAGGCCTGATGAATCATACTGCCACCCCTACATATAAAGCTAGGCCTGATGAATCATACCGCCCCTACTACATATAAAGCTAGGACTAATGAATCATACTGCCACCACTACATATAAAGCTAGGCCTGATGAATCATACTGCCACCACTACATATACAGCTAGGCCTGAGGAATCATACTGCCACCACTACATATAAAGCTAGGCCTGATGAATCATACTGCCACCACTACATGTAAAGCTAGACCTAATGAATCAGACTGCCACCACTACATATAAAGCTAGGCCTGATGAATCCTACTGCCACCACTACATATAAAGCTAGGCCTGAGAAATCATACTGCCACCACTACATATAAAGCTAGGCCCGATGAATCATACTGCCACCACCACATATAAAGCTAGGCCTGATGAATCATACTGCCACCACCACATATAAAGCTAGGCCTGATGAATCATACTGCCACCACTACATATAAAGCTAGGCCTGATGAATCATACTGCCACCACTACATATAAAGCTGGGCCTGATGTCTCATACTGCCACCACCACATATAAAGCTAGGCCTGATGAATCATACTGCCACCACCACATATAAAGCTAGGTCTGATGAATCATACTGCCACCACTACATATAAAGCTAGGCCTGAGGAATCATCCTGCCACCACTACATACAAAGCTAGGCCTGATGTCTCATACTGCCACCACCACATATTAAGCTAGGCCTGAGGAATCATACTGCCACCACTACATATAAAGCTAGGCCTGATGAATCATACTGCCACCACTACATATAAAGCTAGGCCTGATGAATCATACTGCCACCACTACATATAAAGCTAGGCCTGAGGAATCATACTGCCACGACTACATATAAAGCTAGACCTGAGGAATCATACTGCCACCACTACATATAAAGCTAGGCCTGATGAATCATACTGCCACCACTACATATAGAGCTAGACCTGATGAATCATACTGCCACCACTACATATAAAGCTAGGACTAAGGAATCATACTGCCACCTCTACATATAAAGCTAGACCTATTGAATCATACTGCCACCACTACATATAAAGCTTGGCCTGATGAATCATACTGCCACCACTACATATAAAGCTAGGCATGATGAATCACACTGCCACCACTACATATACAGCTAGGCCTGAGGAATCATACTGCCACCACTACATATAAAGCTTGGCCTGATGAATCATACTGCCACCACTACATATAAAGCTAGACCTGATGAATCATACTGCCACCACTAAATATAATGCTAGACCTGAGGAATCATACTGCCACCACTACATATAAAGCTTGGCCTGATGAATCATACTGCCACCACTACATATAAAGCTTGGCCTGAGGAATCATACTGCCACCACTACATATAAAGCTAGGCCTGAGGAATCATACTGCCACCACTACGTATAAAGCTAGACCTGAGGAATCATACTGCCACCACTACATATAAAGCTAGGCCTGATGAATCATACTGCCACCACTACATATAAAGCTAGGCCTGATGAATCATACTGCCACCACTACATATAAAGCTAGGCCTGATGAATCACACTGCCACCACTACATATACAGCTAGGCCTGATGAATCATACTGCCACCACTAAATATAATGCTAGACCTGAGGAATCATACTGCCACCACTACATATAAAGCTTGGCCTGATGAATCATACTGCCACCACTACATATAAAGCTAGGCCTGAGGAATCATACTGCCACCACTACATATAAAGCTTGGCCTGATGAATCACACTGCCACCACTACATATAAAGCTTGGCCTGATGAATCACACTGCCACCACTACATATAAAGCTAGGCCTGAGGAATCATACTGCCACCACTACGTATAAAGCTAGACCTGAGGAATCATAATGCCACCATTACATATAAAGCTTGGCCTGATGAATCATACTGCCACCACTACATATAAAGCTTGGCCTGATGAATCATACTGCCACCTCTACATATAAAGCTAGGCCTGATGAATCATACTGCCACCCCTACATATAAAGCTAGACCTGAGGAATCATACTGCCACCACTACATATAAAGCTAGGCCTGAGGAATCATACTGCCACCACTACATATACAGCTAGGCCTGAGGAATCATACTGCCACCACTACATATACAGCTAGACCTGAGGAATCATACTGCCACCACTACATATAAAGCTAGGCCTGAGGAATCATACTGCCACCACTACATATAAAGCTAGGCCTGATGAATCATACTGCCACCACTACATATAATGCTAGGAGTGATGAATCACACTGCCACCACTACATATACAGCTAGGCCCGAGGAATCATACTGTCACCACTACATATAAAGCTAGGCCTGATGAAGCATACTGCCACCACTACATATAAAGATAGGCCTGAGGAATCATACTGCCACCACTACATATACAGCTAGGCCTGATGAATCATACTGCCACCACTACATATAAAGCTAGGCCTGATGAACCATACTGCCACCACTACATATAAAGCTAGGTCTAAGGAATCATACTGTCACCACTACATATACAGCTAGGCCTGATGAATCATACTTCCACCACTACATATAAAGCTTGGCCTGATGAATCATACTGCCACCACTACATATAAAGCTAGACCTGATGAATCATACTGCCACCACTAAATATAATGCTAGACCTGAGGAATCATACTGCCACCACTACATATAAAGCTTGGCCTGATGAATCATACTGCCACCACTACATATAAAGCTTGGCCTGAGGAATCATACTGCCACCACTACATATAAAGCTAGGCCTGAGGAATCATACTGCCACCACTACATATAAAGCTAGGCCTGATGAATCATACTGCCACCACTACATATAAAGCTAGGCCTGATGAATCACACTGCCACCACTACATATACAGCTAGGCCTGATGAATCATACTGCCACCACTAAATATAATGCTAGACCTGAGGAATCATACTGCCACCACTACATATAAAGCTTGGCCTGATGAATCATACTGCCACCACTACATATAAAGCTAGGCCTGAGGAATCATACTGCCACCACTACATATAAAGCTTGGCCTGATGAATCACACTGCCACCACTACATATAAAGCTTGGCCTGATGAATCACACTGCCACCACTACATATAAAGCTAGGCCTGAGGAATCATACTGCCACCACTACGTATAAAGCTAGACCTGAGGAATCATAATGCCACCATTACATATAAAGCTTGGCCTGATGAATCATACTGCCACCACTACATATAAAGCTTGGCCTGATGAATCATACTGCCACCTCTACATATAAAGCTAGGCCTGATGAATCATACTGCCACCCCTACATATAAAGCTAGACCTGAGGAATCATACTGCCACCACTACATATAAAGCTAGGCCTGAGGAATCATACTGCCACCACTACATATACAGCTAGGCCTGAGGAATCATACTGCCACCACTACATATACAGCTAGACCTGAGGAATCATACTGCCACCACTACATATAAAGCTAGGCCTGAGGAATCATACTGCCACCACTACATATAAAGCTAGGCCTGATGAATCATACTGCCACCACTACATATAATGCTAGGAGTGATGAATCACACTGCCACCACTACATATACAGCTAGGCCCGAGGAATCATACTGTCACCACTACATATAAAGCTAGGCCTGATGAAGCATACTGCCACCACTACATATAAAGATAGGCCTGAGGAATCATACTGCCACCACTACATATACAGCTAGGCCTGATGAACCATACTGCCACCACTACATATAAAGCTAGGTCTAAGGAATCATACTGTCACCACTACATATACAGCTAGGCCTGATGAATCATACTTCCACCACTACATATAAAGCTAGGCCAAAATAATTGTACTGCCATCACTACATATAATTTTAGAAAAAAGAGAAAACACCACCTTTAAACTAGTCATTTAAAATCCCATTGTTGAAAGCTATTATTCATACAAGGCAGGAAAGTTGGATTCATAACAAGGAATTATCTAATAAAATATAACTTTTATTGTTATTCCATAAAAATATTGCACATCTACATACAAAAATATAGTTAATATACATGGATTAAAACTGATATATACATAAAAGAAATAACCAGGTCCTTGGCTGAGAAAATTAATAATAACGATATATAAGCCAATGGGAAATTTATACGTTTTTCAATACACATATAGAGAAATAGTTAAGTTAATTAGTCACAGCTATATCTATCTGAATATGGAAAAACAAGATGGAGTCAATAAATGTCATATAAAGCACATAATATATAATCTGATAATATTCTTACACTGATTATATATATATCTAATTTCAATATACAATGATTTACAAAAGGGAATGAAATTAATTTACACTGTGTCCCCACACTTGCTCATTTGTAGCAGAGGTTAGGGACCCTATACTTACCCCCTTAATACTACTTGGATATACTTATTGAGACTATAAGGTCTACTCGAAAGACTAATTCCCATATAACTTATAGGACATAGATTCAAGCAATGTCTATATACAACACGCAGTCAGCTTAGATGGAAGACTGAATGGCATCTCCTCCTCGGCTCTCCAGTGAGCTTGGTGACATCATCAGACAAGGACCGGAAGAACTCTGTCTTGTGCGCATGTTTCGCGTCTCTGCTTCAACGGAGACCGGACCACTACATATAAAGCTAGGCCTGATGAATCATACTGCCACCAATACATATAAAGCTAGGCCTGATGAAACTATTTGTAAATTCTTTGAATAAAGACGGCTCGTGCATTGAATACATAGAGCATAAATTACCTGGGCTTACCATGGGAAAAAGAAAACAACTTATAAATGACTCACATTTCATAGCATCAATTAATGTAATGGAATCATGCCCCAGTCTTCATTTGTTCTTGTTGTGAAACACTTTCTTGGCAACAAGAAGGCAGACAGCTACACATCATTAGTAGAGGATATGCTCTTTCATTTCACCAGGCTTGTCTGTAACATGAGGGTTAAAGTCCATTATCTGCACAGTCACTTGAATCGCTTTCCAAAGAACCTTGGAAAGCGAAGAGCAAGGTGAAAGACTTCACCAAGACATACAAACATATAAGCCAAGATACCAAGGAAGATGGGATGCACACATGATGGCAGACTATTGTTGGAATCTTATGCGGGATTGTCCTGGTAGTTCCCATTCTCGGAAGTCTTACAAAAGGAGCTTCTTGTGTGTCCAATGTCTGTAAAGTTTGTATCATAAACCATAAAGTGATATGTGGCATATGTTCTGTATCTAACAAACCAAAGTATCGTGTATAATGCCAGGAATCAGCAGAGACCACTTTTTCCCTGCCTAATTTTGTTTTAAGGCTCAAACACTCAAAACATGTATTTTTCCATCATACGGGTGCAAATGGATCCCTTTTTCCTATTTTAACACAATCTCGATAATTTTGTTTTGCTCACTTCCCTTGCCTTCGTTCTTACCCTCTATGCCATTTATATGCTCACAAAACCTTATTGTAGTCAATACGGCTGGATTTATATCCCCCCTGAGCACAGCTTTCTTAGCCACCCCAATGTGCGCATTGGTTGAGGATCCTCCACACATACTAAGCTTTTAATACATTGTATATTTCCCTAGTACTCACCATTTCTTTTTTTTAGCTCTCTAGTGGTAAGTCTGTGAACTGCAGTATTCATTTTTTTAGCGCCAATGGACATATTGAAGTGCAAAAGTAGGCACTCTTCATAGTGAGGCACATTAGGTGTCCGCCTAGTTCTCCTAATGAGAAGTCTGAGCATGTCCAATGTACAATGTCGAAGGGCAATTCTCAGTGGATGGCAACTCGCTCCCTTATCCCTCTCACACACACCAAATATCTCAACAGTCTCGCTCATCTCTCTCTATATATCTCAAATCTCTCTTACATATATATTTCAGTCATTCCTCGGAATACACACAACAAAACAAACCACTATCACTGATGTTTACAGCTACAATATGGATTTAAAAAAAACATCACAGATTTGGGTCCTTTTGGAATGAGCACATTTATTTCAGAGTAAAACTTGACCAAAAACTTGGCCAATTTGCCAAAAATAAGGAATCAGTCAAACCTATTTACAATGTTAATAGCAGTTACTGATGTTAGGATTAATGAACATATGATGTACACTTTAAAACCACAAAAAAAAATATTTAAAATTAAACCCCCTCTGGTCCAGAGCCACATGGATGGAGTGGGACCTTGCATTCTAAACATTAAAGTAAAATAATGAAACCTCATTAAAAAATATATCAACTCATAATTCAGAATTTGGTCCAGTTTCAATATGAACATTATTATTTTGGGTCAGGGTCCCTCTAGCAATGGGCTTAGGGGACATGTTATATGACCACATAAGCGGAATTGAATTTGGGTCAATGTACGTGTGTATTATATATGATGTGCTTTATCACTGACCAATGTATTTAAACTAAAGTAACAATATCCATTTAATAAAAATGTTTAAATGTCTATGAATTCCAGGTTTTGCATAGTCGCATCAGTATTTCCAGGTAGTTGTCCAGTGATCGGAGCTGGGGATGACCCGGTGTGAATAGTCAAAACAATCCCTGGAAATATCCAATGCTGGTTTGGCACAGTTTCGGCTGGGCGTCTCATAAAAACGAAAACAACATTCAATATGGTAATTAATTATTAAAAGAAATTGGGTACCATATAATTGAGTTCCGATGCATTGGTCAAAGTTAGCTTCTCAGTTTAAGATCTATTACAGTTCTTGAGATTTTTCTTCAATGCATAGAATATATGGAGACTAAATGAGTGTGTGATGGATAAAGTTAATTTAAAAATAAAATGAGCTCACAATATACACAGCACCTGCATTTTATATTTATATATGTCATCGTGGATAATTTGGCAAAATCAGATTGATGTCATTACATGTATTATTATTAAAGTGGTCAGCTCCTTTATCTGTACCAAATGTATATATGGCATGTCATTTTCAGTGAGTGGCACAGCAAAGTTTCCAGTTACTGGAGCAATAAAGTACATATATAAATAGAATTACAATTGGTTTTTGAAGATTTTGAGTAGAAGTGTTAGTCAACGGAGCTAATTTGAAGGTAAACCCTTACAATTCAATATTAAGTTCAGGTTAACAAAATCATTTAATTTATGGTGGGCAAAAGCAGCCCTTTACCCTACACTAATTAAACAGTACATTTGTGTTCACATTTGAACGTCTAAACTAAGCTAAGAAACTTATTTCCTGACCAGAATTCCAAGAAATACAGTTACTGCACTGCAGTCTGGGAACCTTAGCAGGGACATGCAAATGTGCCCACAAAGGCTTCGCTTAAAGCTGTGTAATACAGCAGGCATCTGCTTAAACCATGTTTAAAATGGTATTGTACTACAAGAGCGTAGCCTATGTTGGCACATTTGGATGTCCCTGCCCAGGATCCCAGAATGCAGTGCAATATCTGTATTTCTTGGAATTATGAGCAGGAAATATTTTTTTTTAACTCATTTTAGACATTCAAATGCGAGCACAAATGTACTATATACATGTAAAAAAAAAAAAGAAAAAGCGTGTATTTAACTTTTACTGTATTTATCAGTCATGCCCCAGGTTGTATAAGCTCCAGATCTTAAGCCCCCCCCTTCCCCGCCCATTTATGAAGTATTGTGTCTGGAGTGGAGAAACCCATGGGGGGGGGGGGGTCTATTTAAATTGGCATACTGCAGGATGAAAGTGTGCGCGTGTACATGACTAGCAGCTCAGGTTACCTAAAACTCCAATTTGGCACTTCCTCCTGGACAGGTCCCACTCCAGGCACGATACTTCATTAAAGTGGTTGGAGAGATCCCGAGCTTATACAGGCTGGACTGATCATTAACAAAAAATAGGAGGTCATTTCTTAAATGCACAGTAAAAGTTTTTTTTTTTTTTTTTTTTACATTATATATATATATATATATATATATATATATATATATATATATATATATATATATATATATATATATATATATATATATATATATATCACGCCCTGCTTCTACGCTCAATTATCTAACAACTCAACTAATTTTTCTAAAATAATTAAAAAAAAACAATTGTTATTAGATGTATTTACATGTCATGTCTGCAGTAACTGACCTTTAATCATGGTCACACACTAACTTTATTGTTTTTTTACAATTCTCACAGGGCCAAGCACCTTGCAACAACAATCTAAAATGTGATATAATGTGTAAAATTAAGGAGTTTCATTATTTTACTATAAAGTTAATACAATCCACAGTACATTGCATATTCATATTTTACAATTAAGTCTAAAAAAAAAAAGGCATTTCATTTGTTTAACAAAAAAAATAAAAATAAATACAATATGAAAAATAAACAAACTACGGTAATTAAAAATTAAGCCGTCCTTAAAATAAAATGGATTAAAAAAAAACAGTTATTTTTTAACACTGGAATTTTGGTTGTAAATGTATAAAAGATGTGCGGTTCAAGCATGGCACGTAAGGCTTTTCCAAAATGAGCATTTATAACAATAATGTGATTTTACAATATATATCGGGTGCCGACTAACACACTGAACACTTACTGCATCAAGTCAATCATCAAAGAAACCAACATCAACACGTCACAAGCTGCTGGGATTTAGTCTCTAATCCACATGGACCAGTTACCATTGGTGCTATAATCTGAATTGCACAAAGCGTCTGAAAACGATGACTTTTTGAGGACTTTAAGCATTCCTTGATTGGTCATTTGACTAGTTTAGGCAGTCGTACAAAACCCACATTTCTAATGCCTGTCGTCAATGTTTCTGTTGGCCATAGAAATAGTGCTGATGGATAACAAGTTACTGTAGTATTATACAATGTACTTAAAAAGGTTAAATTGGTTGTATTAGAATTGTTTTTTCAGAGGATCGACTTGAACATTCTTCATTGACGAGTATTTATTTGTAGACACTAGAAGAAACCTCTGGGTTATTGAGCTCTTCCACCTTGACAAAGCATTTTTAAGTCATTCATCTAAAAAAAATCTTTTTTTTTTTTTTTCAGCATGGAATTTTATACTTTTACATTGAATTAAATATTTTTCTCAACAAATTTGCTTTTGAGAAAAGTGCAAAAAATTACACCGATATCAGTTTACATATAACAAACTGGAATAAGTATGATATAATCAGAGCAAATGACCTCATTGGACAGTGACCTTTGATGATTCATGGATTAGCAGTGGTATAAATTCAAGTTTATGTGTTTAATAAAATTGTTTTTTTTACTAAAGGGACAGTAAATGTCATTAAAATAGTGTCAACTCTTCATTCTGTAAGAATAAAAAAACCAAAAACAAATCACAAGTAACCCGAGATGTACTTCCAGACATTTAAAAAAAATGGAAATTCTGGAGACTTCGTGGATTCAACACTACATAAGAAAATCACCTTTCTTTATATTGAAATTTAGTGAATTTATTTCCGCTAAACAAATAGGGAAGCAATATATAACTGAACAACTTCTGTAGGCAACCGATTAAATCACAGGGGCCTCAAGGGGTTCAGTTGACTTTGAGTTTATATATATATATATATATATATATATATATATATATATATATATATATATAATATCACACAGGTGGTCTTGTGCCATGATCAATATAAGATTCAATTAAAATATGGAGGACAACTGATGATGTAAGGAAAAATTTATTTTTTTAGCTAGTCTTTGTAAAGTTATTTTTGATCATTTCTGGGGAAGCAATTAATTTATACCCTGCAATACTAGTGTTCCAGATCCTAAAACATGTCAACACTATACACTCATCCCATTTGAATATCCAAGTGCTCAGTTATCGTCTACATTCTTTTTACTCTGAGAGGTCTACTAGATGTCCGAATGGGCCAAGTAACCAATACTGGTCATAATCTGTGCCTTTTCTTATAGCTCCTTTTTCTACACACAACCTCAGCCCTAACATTATGGATTCTTTTTGATGCCTATTCAATACCAAACTCTTTTTGATCGAACGGATGGTCACATCAATAATGACCCCTGTGCTACTCAGGGAATGCCGTTAGAAACGGGAGATTGTGGATTAGAGCTAAACCAAGGTTTTGTCTCTTGAAATCCATTTGATGACAGGTACAAAAGTGTGGGTGTTGAAAAAAACAAAGAAACAGTTTACTTGTATCGGTCATGTTCTCCATTGGATGAAGTTTCATGCTTGATAATTCCCATTTATATTACAATAACCTTTTTGTGAATTTGACCAGAGTTCATCTAATACATTTGCACCTAGGTTAGGTTTCCACACACTACTCCCGAAAATGGGTTAATCTTAAATTTGGATGTAAACCAGGATCCTCGGAGAGTTTACCAAGTCTATCCTAAATAAACTAAGTTCACCTGTAGTAATTGCATTACAGAAATTAGGCCACTTTATTGATGAAAAAACATCTAAAATACGTAAAATTCTGATTATGTATGAGGTAAAGCTGTGACAGCATTTTGGCTTTAGAAAGCAGTACAAGCTTTATACTGGTCTTGCCATTTCCTTTCCTCAAGAAATATTTCAACACTCAACATTTTTACGAAACGGCCTCCCCAATGTCAGGAGCATCAGGTCAACATTTTTACGAAACGGCCTCCCCATTGTTAGGAGCATCAGGTCTAATTAATTGTTGAGTGTGATCACTCTGCTGTTCTGATGATGTCATGATGAGCTACAGGAAGTAAACAAAAGGAAGAGGAACGGCAGAGTTCATGAATGTTATTATACCAACCCTTACAGTTTTATATATGAGCATTGGACGTGAATATAAATTTAATGATAAATACACACTGGGAGCCCAAGCTAAAATGTTTAATGGCAGTGTTTTTCTGCTAACACTGATCGTAATCTGAAAATGAAGATGAGTGCAATAAGGTACCACAATAACAGGGTTTGGATTCCAAACCACATTCACAGAGATGGTTAATTAAGAGATACCAAATTCAATGCTAAATAAGCTCATAGGTTCAAGTTTAGAACCAAAGATTGCTGTTAATATACCAATGACGTGAGCAATAACGAGACACGTGGTTATCGATCATCTTGTTTTTGTGATCAACTAGTGATATATTAGTATGGTGGAGGCAAGAAAAAAACCTTTGAGAGAAAGTTCTAGATACCTTTGGTGCAGAGTCCTGTTAGATCTGAAAATTAGGTAGGCTTTGCCTTGATCATATAATATTAAGCAATACTGAGAAATTAAGGTCGGTTTTTAGACATCTGGAGAATAGGTGAAGACACAATCTCTTCTGCATTGGTGTCTCCAGTAATGTCCAAACAAGACCACAAGTCTGTTCATACAGAATAGTCCATCGGGCAACATGTCCATCATAGCAGACCAGAACTGGTTTGGAGGGTTTGGAATGTAGAGATTCTCAGGACTGCAGGACATGGTTTACCAATAAATGGACGCATGCCGGTTGTCTTCACTACCACTGGATACATCTCCGCCGACTGCATGGAACGTTACGTTGTCTTCACCACCACACGGGACAGTCCCACTAGGCCAGTAGCTTGGTAGTCCGTAATTTCAAGACTATTTTTTTTTCTTCTTCAATACAAAAATCTATGATATATTTTCTATTTATATATTTATTTACAGAATAAAATCACTTCAAGCGATTAAAACGGCGGCAAATCTGACAAATACACTGCTCCACTGTGCTTTTATAGAGAAATCTAGAACAGTTTCCAAAGGCTTTGACTCTCCCATTGGAAATGGTAGGCAAAAAAATTGTAAAGGAACAGGGGGGTGAGGTGCTTTTAAAATATTAATCCAAACATCAAGCTATTGTATCCAAATTAAAAAAAAAATGGTCTACCTGCACTAATCACTTTGCTACATATAAAATCTCCAGCTAATATAAAGCACAATGTACCAATCTTCTAAAACAGTTAAGATATATACACTGATCTAGATATATTAACAAATAGAATATTACAAAAGAAGGCCACTCTTGCGTCCTTTGCTCGGGTTCACTTGAAGTTGGCGTAGTCCGAGAATGCGTCAATGTATTCTTGCACCACTCTGTAGCAGAATTCATACTGTTCCTGTAAATGGAAAAAAAATGGAAGCTTTAAGAATTTTCAGATTTCTGTTTTTTGAAGGATCACGATTTTGGGCAAAATTCAACATTTTTAGTAGGTCATAAACTATAAATATTTGCAGCTATGTTGCCATGAACATACAGCCATTTAATGAAAAAAGTTTAGCAGACTCTTGCTGCCAATGCCGGAGGGCTTCCATATTGGACATTTAGACTCTAGAGCAAGGGTAGACATGATTGGTCCTCGCATAGGCCAGGATTTGTGGAGATCACTGATGCATACAGGCGTGACCATCGCTTCTTCAGGAATCCTGACTTACCTTTAAGTAATATACATCAACTTTTGTAATTTTAGTGTGAATAAAAAACTAGATCTTTGGTGAGAAAATTGAAAAAAAAAGCTATTTTTACCTGATCTTTAGTAAAAAGCTCCTCCTATTTTTTTCAGGATACAACATTTGACCTCAGACAGTGCCAGTAAAGCTGTGCAGTAAATAGGCAGCTACAGCGATGGCTGTGTTATGTTTAAAAAGATGTGAGTAGCGCCGAATTACTTAGGGTGGGAAAACCAGTTACTTTTTTGCTTTTTAATATATTTACTACTTAAAATGGTATGTAAGATGCCCCATTAAGTAGCCTTCTAAACATATTCCCATTAATGCTCAACAAAATAGATTTGTCTGTGACAACCAGTATCTATGGTGGAATGGAGTCCTTGGATAATCAATCAAATATTACTTTATATATGGCGGCATGGGATGTGGATACACACACGTACCAGTGTCTGGACCATATGTGGCCTCTGCAACCTCAAGCTTTTCACTGTTTGAAAGACGTCCAAGATCCCTTCTGCTTTCACTCTCTCCAGCACGGTGCTAAGAGCACAGAACGTCCCCGTCCTCCCGGCGCCCGCGCTGAAGAAAACCAAACCATGCTCAATAAACCAACATTGTATAGACCAGCACCAGCTGATGCATTAACATATTCAGCAAAGAGGGTAATCTAGAGGTACAAGCTGGTGCATAAACACAGTGGTCACATAAAAAAAATTACTATTTTGATGAACCACCCCTGAAGATATGCAAACATATTTCTTGGAATGTAAAGGAAAACAATACCATCTCTACTTTATTATCTTCTATATGGAATTATTCCAATGTGACATTTTGGTTTCAGCAGATCAACTTCCTGAGTTGGGTAGAGACTTTAAATACACAATAGAAATGTGGCATATTTAGCTACCAGTACATCATTAATAATACATGTCAGACTATACTGTAATGTGATTTAAACATGATCACTATTTGCCAATCCTCACTTGGTACCTTAATAAACTCTTTTGGGCTTCATTATTATCTCTATGCAGATGACACCCAAATCTACCTCTCAGCACCAGATCTATCCCCCTCTCTTTTAACACACATCTCCAACGGTCTCTCTAGTATATCCTCTTGGATGTCCACCCATCATCTCAAACTCAACATGTCTAAAACTGAACTCCTAATCTTCCCTCCCTCTCCCACAGCTTCAATTCCACAACAACGACATTATCACCCCCTCCTCCCAAGCCCTTTGTCTTGGAGTTCTACTGGACCCGCCCTGTCTTCTATCCCTCACATACAATCACTGACTAAATCTGGTCTTCTCCATCTAAAAAACATCTCCAGAATTCGTCACTATCTTACACAAGACACAACTAAAATACACTCTCTCATCTCTCGACTAGACTACTGCAACTCGCTTCTTGTTGGCCCGACTCTCTCCACCTCAATCCATAATGAACGCCTCTGCTAGACTCATCTTCCGTACACAACGTTCAGTGTCGGTATCACCTTTGTCAATCACTCCACTGGCTTCCCTTAGGGTCATGATTTTACATTTTATTCTTGAGACTAACGTACAAAGCCCTCAACAATAACGCTCCCCCACCCGCCCTCTTCATTCTTCTTTCTACAACTCCTCACCTCCTCTCACTCCCGCCTCCAGGGCTTCTTGTGCTGCCCCTAGTCTCTGGAACTCCTTGCCTCGCTCCACCAGATTATCCTCTTGCCTCAAAACATTTAAAACCTCACTTAAAACGCATCTCTTTAAAGAAGTGTATCACCTTCCACCCTAACACGCTTATCACCTCTCTCTCCCTCTTTTACCACTCACTATACCTTAGATTGTAAGTCTGTGAGTTTCTATCCTAAGTACTTTGGGAATGCACCAACGACATTGGATTTCTAGCTCAAAGACAGAGCCTCCGTGCTTTGCTATATGTCAATTTGTATTTATCTTTGTCTGAACTTAACTTATGTACAGCGCTACAGAATATGTCGGCGTGTTATAAATGAACTATAATAATAATAATAATAATAATAATAATATTATTAAGTGGACAAAGGATTTAATTTTTATGCAGCGGTTCTATATTAATATTTTGCATTTTTCTCCAAATAATGTAATTATAAAGAATACAATAACTACAGGAATCTACTTATTAGCCATTACATGCAATTATTCTACATGTGGCATGAGTTTTCCAAGGAGGTTATGCGCGTCTCAGATTCTGCAAAGCTCTCTTCCCCTAGGAGTGCATGGGTTAACTTTCCTGCTCAGTTGATTGGCTGCACCTGGACAGCCCTGATTTAATACTGCTCCTGGAGTATGGGTGGCTGCTTATGGACTGATTGTTTGCAGTTTGTCTGACTTTGAGAAAGCCAAAACACAGAGACAGCAGGCCTGCAGCTTAGAGCAGAGTGGAAACCTAGAAATCTGAAGAAATATATAGGCCAGTGATTTTACACTATTGGACTGTTTGTTTTGCTCCACACAGGTTTAGCTGGATGAGAGCTGGTTAGTGAGGGAACTGTATATCATTTAAGGTAGTGCTTCAGTGGAAGCTAGGGATAGTATTTTCTTTGATTTGTTTTGGTTTGTTATTTTTGTATCACTGGATAAATTGTAGTAAAACTTGTAAAAGTATCTACAGCCTCTTGTATTGTGTCCTCCAACAAAGTTCCAGTTATAACATAACCACTTATACAAGGCAATACCAGTTTTTAGGCACTAAGGAATGCCAAGTTGAAACAGATAAAAAAGTGTATTGGTATTCAAAGCACACATAACCTGCTGAAGCAGACCACACACAAATGGTAACTCCCATTGCAGCAAAACTATATATTCATTAATAAAATTAAAGGCTTAGTTGTGGTTTTACTTTAGAAACAGGTCTTTCTTTCTATATAGTTGGTCCTTAGCAAATATTCAATATAGTCATATGCCAGTTTCCTTAATACGTCAACCACTACCGCTTCTGTAGAGCGCCCATTCCATGAATCCACTAATCTGTTCAGCGTCCTACCTGCAGTGCACTGTGATCGGATGATTTCCTGACTGCTGCTGCTGTTTTTGTACTGCTGCAATGATATTAATCATTCCTTTCCCGTCTGTGGGAATCCCGACCTCCGGCCATCCGTGGAAATGGAACTGCCTGATCTGACGTGCCTTGTTTTCCTGAAAGACAGAAGGGTTAATTAGCATAATCTATAAAACACATATAAAATTAAATGACATAGAAAAAAAAAAAATCTGAAATTTTTGAGAAGGTGAAATGCGCGTCAGTTTATTGCATTAGGTTATTGCCCCCTCCCCTCTAACAGAACTAAGGGGTATATAGCATATTCTATCGCATATATAGTTGTTGTAATTGCGAGTTTGTTGGTAATGCTATGTTACGGGCTTGCACATGCGCAATGAGTGTCGAAGGTGCTCACCGTGAGGCCAAAATGTTACAGGCTTGAAGGGGTTTGCAATGAACGCTGAAGGCGCTCATCGCAAGGCCCGTACGTGACTGGCTTGAGGGGGGATAGAGGCTTCAAACGGCTTACGAGTTACAGGCTTCAAAAAAATGACAGCTTTAACGGCCGCCATTTTTTTCAAGCCCGTAACTCTGAAGCCACCAGAAGACCGCCAATTAGCTAAAATATTAGCTTACAACCTCACACACAGCACACGGGGAGAGGCAGGGGAGCCTGTAAGTGATGTTGCAAGCTAAGGCGAGGGGGGGGGGGGGGAGAGACGACACAGGGGCGAGGGGGTGGAGAGAGAGAGGCACAGGGGTGGAAGAGAGGCACAGGGGTGGAAGAGAGGCACAGGGGTGGAAGAGAGGCACAGGGGTGGAAGAGAGGCACAGGGGTGGAAGAGAGGCACAGGGGTGGAAGAGAGGCACAGGGGTGGAAGAGAGGCACAGGGGTGGAAGAGAGGCACAGGGGTGGAAGAGAGGCACAGGGGTGGAAGAGAGGCACAGGGGTGGAAGAGAGGCACAGGGGTGGAAGAGAGGCACAGGGGTGGAAGAGAGGCACAGGGGTGGAAGAGAGGCACAGGGGTGGAAGAGAGGCACAGGGGTGGAAGAGAGGCACAGGGGTGGAAGAGAGGCACAGGGGTGGAAGAGAGGCACAGGGGTGGAAGAGAGGCACAGGGGTGGAAGAGAGGCACAGGGGTGGAAGAGAGGCACAGGGGTGGAAGAGAGGCACAGGGGTGGAAGAGAGGCACAGGGGTGGAAGAGAGGCACAGGGGTGGAGAGAGGCACAGGGGTGGAGAGAGGCACAGGGGTGGAGAGAGGCACAGGGGTGGAGAGAGGCACAGGGGTGGAGAGAGGCACAGGGGTGGAGAGAGGCACAGGGGTGGAGAGAGGCACAGGGGTGGAGAGAGGCACAGGGGTGGAGAGAGGCACAGGGGTGGAGAGAGGCACAGGGGTGGAGAGAGGCACAGGGGTGGAGAGAGGCACAGGGGTGGAGAGAGGCACAGGGGTGGAGAGAGGCACAGGGGGGGAGAGAGGCACAGGGGTGGAGAGAGGCAGAGGGGCGGGGAGAGGCACAGGGGGAGAGAGAGGGGCGGGGAGAGGCACAGGGGGAGAGAGAGGGGCGGGGAAAGGCACAGGGGGAGAGAGAGGGGCGGGGAGAGGCACAGGGGGAGAGGGGCGGGGAGAGGCACAGGGGGAGAGAGAGGGGCGGGGAGAGGCACAGGGGGAGAGAGAGGGGCGGGGAGAGGCACAGGGGGAGAGAGAGGGGCGGGGAGAGGCACAGGGGGAGAGAGAGGGGCGGGGAGAGGCACAGGGGGAGAGAGAGGGGCGGGGAGAGGCACGGGGGAGAGAGAGGGGCGGGGAGAGGCACAGGGGGAGAGAGAGGGGCGGGGAGAGGCACAGGGGGAGAGAGAGGGGCGGGAAGAGGCACAGGGGGAGACAGAGGGGCGGGAAGAGGCACAGGGGGAGACAGAGGGGCGGGAAGAGGCACAGGGGGAGACAGAGGGGCGGGAAGAGGCACAGGGGGAGAGAGAGGGGCGGGAAGAGGCACAGGGGGAGAGAGAGGGGCGGGAAGAGGCACAGGGGGAGAGAGAGGGGCGGGAAGAGGCACAGGGGGAGAGAGAGGGGCGGGAAGAGGCACAGGGGAGAGAGAGGGGCGGGAAGAGGCACAGGGGGAGAGAGAGGGGCGGGAAGAGGCACAGGGGGAGAGAGAGGGGCGGGAAGAGGCACAGGGGGAGAGAGAGGGGCGGGAAGAGGCACAGGGGGGGAGAGAGAGGGGGCAAAGAGACACGGAGGGGAGAGAGAGGGGGCAAAGAGACACGGAAGGGAGAGAGTGGGGAGAGGCTCACAATGAGCACTGAAGGCCTGGAAAATAGAGGGGGAGAGGCTGGCAATGAGCGCCAAAAGGAGCTCATCGCAAGGCCCACAAGTTAGAGGGGGGAGAGCCTTGCATTGTGTGGCAAACAGCATGGCCAGGCTTCAAATTTTATTGCAGTCATTTTGGACGAGCAAGTCGCTAGTAACAATATAATTGTCCAATCACAATCAGGTGTAAAAATGTAATAATCAGAAAGTATAAATTACACTAGAATTACAATACAATTAGAAAATCACACTTTAAAATCACAGTATATTTAGCCTGGTCTCTTAAAATAAATAAGGAGGTGAAGGATATACAATTTTTTACAGTCCAAGTTCCATTAAAGCTTTTACATGAAGTAAATATGAGTATTAAAACTCGGAGGGGATGCATTTTGCATGAGGGGTGGTTACATTAATAACCAATATATGAAATGTACCACTTCCCTCTGTTGACGGCACACCTGATTCTAATGGGCAACACTGGCTACTCAATTTAGCCGCAATTTCAAAAAGGAAAACACTTTCCTCAGGCTCTCCATCCCTCCATATAATGGTGCAGAACACATCTGTTGAGTTTAATAAGTGAAATCTATTCTGCAGTATAAATTGCCCTATGTACATAATAGGGCGTGATATGTTCCTCACCCTGGTGTTGGATACAAGCAGGTCTCGCACGGTGTAGCTCTCACATTCCTCCTCTTTCTTCAGCTCTATGGTGATATCCCCAAATGACATGGTGCCATCAGACGGCCAATACTGGGAACATTTTTCCTAAATAAGGTTTAATTTGATCGTTATTGGCAAAATACATCATGACATTGAGAAACTGTAAAGACTTTGAACACTTTCCCTTTTTTTGATACTTTTTCCCAAACGTGATAAAGAGCAAAAGCGAGAGACTCCGTTCATCTTGTGACACTCTCACACCTACCTGCCCTCTCTCCTCCAGCTCGGTTAACATGACGATGGAGCAGGATTTCCACTCCCATATCATCCTCCAGAAATCCTCATTCGTGTGACGCAGAGGTCCCTGACTGGCGATGTACGAGTCTTTTTGCCGATAGCCCTGAAAACAAAAAGAGATTTTACCTAAAGTAATAATAACCTATACATGCAACCTTGTCATATCTGCTAAGATGCCAAATCATATTATAAATTGGTACTGATACTGCAACCATACACTCTCCCTGGAAGCCTCTCTGAAGGTATCTGAATACACTGTGGAAACAATTTTACTGTATGCAATTTACTATCAATATTTTTATGACTGTTTCTCTGATAGAGATTTTCACTAAGCAAATCTGTACCCGTGCTTTTGTCTGAAACCCCCCTTATCCTGTTTGCTTACCCACCCCCAAAGCCTGTTTTTATTGCTTCTTATCTGTGAAATAACATGGCCCATCCTTCACATATTCTATTTCGGTTTCCACAATTCCTCTGGGCCTCTGTCTCTCTCCCCCTGATAGTGCAACCACTGCCCTCCCACCCGCCTCTGGTTACTCTTCTTTTATGGAGTCGCTTAGATTTCCTACAGTCGATCATTTAACTATACCTGCTAACTACTCCTAATTAATCCTTTAAACAATGTCTTCTCCTGCCTTTTTCTCTCTCATAACCTCCTGCCTTTTCTTCTTCCCAACTTTTCCGCATCCTGTCTCCCACATAACCATCTATTGGCTTCTGGAGATATATCTCCTAACCAAGGCCCCTCACCTTATAGTCACATTTGCACATTGTGCTATCTGTAACCTATTACATACTAGAGCCACTCACCTCAAATGACTTTCAATCAAATCCTTTCCTTTCCAAATAAAAATCATTCTATCTTTGCATGTGTTTCTACCCAATTAAACTTCACTTCCTTCCTGACCCTTGCTATTCCTTATCTGTCTATTCTTGCCCAGGCTTCTGCCTCTTCCATTTTCTTTAGATTGTAAGTAGAGAGCTTTCAATCTTGTAGGGTGCTTTGGAAAAAAACACTTTCTGCAAAGATTCTAAGCTGAAAACAGGGGTCTCCATTTTCTGCAGTTTTTTAACATTGTACTTTTCTTGTTTTTATACCCTGTATAGCGCTACGGAGTATGTTGGCATGTTACAAATAAAAGTTAATAATAACAATAATAATAATACTGAAGCAGTTGTTTATTTTCATTAATATTCTATAGAAAGCTTTAAGCACACATACAAACATTTACACACTTCTTAATAAAATAAAGTACATAAAAATAAATACATACACAGGGTTATTATATACCTAGTAACATCCAGGAACCTTCATATCCCTTCAAGGCACTTCCACTTTTTTATTTTTTTATTATAACAATGCTTATTTTATTTGTACTTTCTCATTTCTTTAATAACTGGAGTATTTTCTGTGTCTTGTCAGGGTGATGACAATCTGCATTTTTTTTTCAGTAGGGTGATAACATGTCCTCTGTTATTCCCAACACACCCGTTGCCCTTAACTCTCTTGGCTCAACACAATTTGTCATCACTGGTAGAAAAGGCCAAAACAAGCAAAAACACTCAAAACATTATACATTTATAAGGCAGATGACGCAAGTCGCCTTAACTTTTACAAGAGTCAACCTGACATCGAAAATTTTACCGGTCACAGAGCAGAAATAATCTACAGGAGACATTTAATAAAAGGTACAAACACATAGGGATGTTATTTCCCTGGTGACCATGTGGAGTTAAGTACCTCTCCCATGCTGGTCATGGCCATTAATAGCCAACACACAAAATCAAAGAGCAGAGATTGAATGAGAAGTCTCTTGCGGAGTATGACAGACACTAGGGATACCAAGACTGGAACAAGACACTGTGACGTCATTTACAAGACACTAGATTGATCCCAGACCAGTAGACAATGTGCCCATTTTATAATGTAGATGGACCATGTTGAGTTAAGTACATCTACCTGGCTGGTCAGGACAATTAATAGCCAACACACAATCAAAAAGCAAAAATGGAGCCATAAGCCTCTTGATGAATATGGCCAACTCAAAAGATACCAAGACAGGAATATGACACTAACATAGTTTACAAGACCATTGATTGATCCCAGGTCAGTAGAGTACATGCCTGCTTTATAAATGTATATGGACCATGTTGAGTACATCTCCACGGCTGGCCATGGCCATTAATAGCGAACACACACAATCAAAGAGCAGAGATGGAACGATAGGTCTCTTGCTAAATATGGCTGACACTAGGGATTTACTCAACTCAAAGATACAAAGACTGGAGCATTACAAAGCAATGTAAGTCACAAGGCAACGGATTGATCCTAGGTTAGAAGAGGACATGCTTGTTTTATAATGTAGATGGACCATGTTAGGCACAAACCTAATATTCAAATACATTTTAATTGTACACAGAATTAAAAAGTCAACAGCAACTTTTTCCAGCACTCTTCCATACTTCCTCTTGAGGGGTGTGCTCTGCGTATCAAAATGGTAATTTGTAAGTTCCAATGTCACCACCTATGCGTTTCGTCTTGTATATCATCTTCAGGGCTAGTTATATTTTGAGACTCAAGCACTGAAGAAGTCATACCAGACAAAACGCATAGGTGGTGGCATTTGAGCTTATAAACCGAATTTAATAACCTAGTGGGATTATTGTTCAACTGCCCACAAAATGTCAGGCCTCATGGAGGAGAAGGAGCTGGCACTTCAATTCCCAATTATAGACCAAGGAACCTTTTTGTTTACACGTACATGTGAGTTGGATGAGCATATATAAAGATTTTTAATAATGCTACCCAATTTTCTTGTGTTTTTTACTATATATTTCATGGACATCCAACTGGTGATAGAGATTTATCGACAACAGGCCAAAGAGAAGAGAAAGCTGTTCAATTAAGACTAGGTCCGACTGATCGTCTAATTAGGACCAAGTCTGATTAGCTGTCCAATTAAGACTAGGTCCGACTGATCGTCTAATTAGGACCAAGTCTGATTAGCTGTCCAATTAAGACTAGGTCCGACTGATCGTCTAATTAGGACTACGACCATGTTGCTCTCTCTCTCTCCGGCTCAACAGTGAACACGCTCTACTGATAAAGTATCCGGTACCAAGTATAATGCTCGAGTTTAGAAAAATATCCTTGGAATATTGCGTGACTTACAAAACTATTTTAATTAACCTTTGTGAATCATACGCACAGCAAACAAACAAGAGGGATCGAGAGCAATAAATATTTATGACTGTGCGTAATTCATCAGCCCAACAAACAACATCAGGACAGAGTTAAAGGGATATTGAAGGTTCCCTGTATTTAATATTAAAATAATCTACTAAATATTTATTTGAACATCTAAACATAATGTTTAAATGCTGTTTTTACTCACTGAAACTTTCCAAATCGTGCCTACAAAGCTCTGCCCCAGCAGCTCATGCATACAATGTTTCTATTGGTACTAGATGTACTAGCCAATCACAGACTCTCTCAATAGCATGCAGCTATACAAGACAGGAATATAAAATAATTGCACTGTAGCTTGAGGGGGAGGCTCTTCCTATTGTGCGACATGGAGTTCTATTGTCATGGGGTTATTAAGAAAGATAAGTTTTATCAGAATTCAATACAGATCATATCTGAAACAAATGAAGATTACACAAATACAGCTTATTATTATTATTACTACAATTGAGTGTGTTCGATAATTGAGCCTAAAAATTGGGCATTTTAAGCATAAACTGTCTATATAGGGCCTCTCTATCTCTCCTTATTAATCAGATTGACGAAGAAAAACATGCCCAATTGGTATATATTAGAATAATGATAAAGATAACTCTAAAAAAACTTTAAACTCTCTGCGACTAGTATTTATCCAGCTGGTATGTCCTTTATCAACCCCACCGTGAGGGACAACGGCTCTGGACAAAGCGTTAGAGAGAGAGGGGGCCACGGAGATAGACCATGCTTGAAAATAATATATTTTATGTATGATCACTTTCGTTTGAAATTAAATATTTTATATATATTTATTAGTTGTAGTGAGTGCACAGACTAAGATCATGGCAAACGGCAATTTCAGTCCCCGGCAAATAGATGGGGAAGAAGTGGAGGCATTGACAGACTATATTTTCCTGGGCTTAAGGTCTCTTCAGATGGTGACGGTAGCCATGAAATGAAAAGATGTTTGCTTCTGGGGGGTAAACTATGGCAAGCTTGGACAAGCTAGTAAAAATATTATACTACCAACAAGGGTCTGCATAGTTAGAACTATGGTATTCCCAGTAGTAACAAACAGATGTGTGAGCTGGGCTATAAAGATGACTGAACGTCGTAGAATTGACGCCTTTGAATCGTGGGGTTTGAGAAAACTGCTTAGAGTTCCTTGGACTGCAACAAGATACAATAAATCAGTACTTCAAGAAATGAAGACAAACTGTTCACTGGAAGGTTTGATCATGAGGCTGAAGCTCAAATATTTTGGTCATATCATGAGATGGCAGGATTCCCTAGAGAAGACGCCGATACTCATGGTTAAAGGCATATAATGAAGAGATGGATAGATAAGGACATTAAAGCAATGAACATGAGCATGAGAAAGATCAGAGGCTGACAGATGTGCCTGGCGAGCTGCAGTCCATAAGGTCACGGAGAGCCGACCAGACTGAACAACCTCAAATTATATTTATTTAAATGTGTACGGAGGGCTTTGCCGTGTCATTTTAACCAAATAAAGTTCCAAACCCACTGAAATAGAGACCAGTCTGATAGGTCAGCACTTCAGTAATGATAACGTATAATTGATATTAGCCGTACGGTCACTTACACAACATCTAAAGACACTGCGCACTTACATCAATAAACGAGGCGTTGACATAATCCGTGTTCTCCTCTCCCCTCTTCACTGGAATGATCACTCTGTTGAATTCATCTATAGAAGAAAAAGATAAGAGGAATAAACACTAAGTGTACTATTGCTGCTTAGAGGTCCCGGACTGGAGATAAAACCAGCAAGATTGGGCAACCTGGCCTGGAAAGAAATATCTACTGTACACCCTAGGGACAGTGTAGCAAGGGTTAAACTGAATCAGATGACTCCTATGTTATACAACATATAAAGGACCACTGCACAAGAAAAAAAAAAAAAACTAAGAGCAAAATGATGATGACTCTGTGACCCCAAACTGAAGTCTATTTCATTTTAAAGACCATTGTACTAGCAATTTTTCTCTACAGTAAATCATTTCTGAAATATTTAGAATTTATTTGCGGCTCAATATGCCAATGGGTGGCTCAGAGTGGTTGAGAAGGGTGGGAGAGGGGTGGCCTAACTGCCACATAACCATAACATAAAGCCATTTTCAGGCTCTTTAAGAACACCCCCCCCAAAAAACAAAAAATAACTACAACTCCATGATACATGGTAAAATAGTTGAGTTTGTCTTCCTTTATTTACAAACTAAAATAATTATTGTTTAAAAAGCAAGTTCCACCTGAAATTAAAGTTTCTTTTACATTAAAAAAAGTACTACTAGAGAAGATTAACAATCTACATAACATTTATAAAACTCCACTAGGTTGCCCGTTACTCCTTCATGTTTGTGGGGAGCAGAAGTTGCCATTTTTTTTTTGTCACGGAGACTGAGCTCTGTTAGACAGGATTGTGCAAAAAAGTCAAGGAGCTAGCTCAAGAGCCAATCAAGACGAAGATGGGGTGCATTCATTTTGTGTGCTCTTCAGCAGCTCGCATCACCTAATATACATAGGTTTTGTTGCATTATGGGACATGCTATAACTAATACATATATTTGAAATTCTAGAAGTGAGCTCTTTCATATAAAAGCAACTTGTGTTTAAGTGAAACTTCCCCTTCAAGCAGCCGCAGCCTTATACATATTATATAGTTGCTTTATAATTATTCGTGTCTCCCATTAAAACCAGATGAACCAGATACTTACATGGGATTATCTGAAGAACTCTGTTTTTCTTCATGTTGGCCGGCAAGTTGCCCGTCCTCATTTTATCATTCTGGATCTTAATGGATGTTAGTTTCTATTTTAAATACAAGACATGAAAGACTTGGAGAGGCAGCCCGTAAAGAATGATCATAGCAATACTTTCTGGCGCAGCTTATATTGCGCAATCGTAACATATATTATCCCCTTGCCCCCCCCCCCCCCCCAAATCTCTAGGTAGTATATGAAGGCTCTCATTATGCCAGAAGACCTTATAATATCCTATCAATTGTGTGTATGAACGCTTACCATATGTAGATATAGTATATGTCAGGTAGATGATTCACTTATCAGATGAATATTAGTAGGGTCCGGCTGCTCAATGTACCCCTAGTGAATAAATAACCACTACACCTATGAGACCCTTCTGGATCCAAACCTTGTCGTAGTGAAGGTGCTGGTATACTTCAATGAAACTGTGAGCTATATCATATAGGGTCACCCAAGATGAGCAGGTCATAGCAGAGAGGTCAAACAAATTGTATTCCACTGGAGAAGGAACTGGCAACCCACTCCAGTATCTTAGCCAAGATAATCTTATGGATGAGCACAACCAGAGACATAACAATAGATGTGCCTGGCGATTACTCTGTTTAATTCATCCACCAGATATCCATATTGTACTACCATGCGCCATATGTATATATAACATATGACCACCCACCAGATATATGTAAATCAAGGATAAAGTTTCTCTTTGCCCCTCATGCTATATGTACCACCACATCATAAAAATTATTAGTGTGGTATCCAGGGACTATAATCACATCATAAATGGACATTGTTACAAGGAGTAGCAGCTCCAAGGTTGAGCCATTTTATTTAGTACATAAAGAAATAATTATCACCATCTCAGGGTTTACCTTAAACTCCTCCTCTAGTCCGTTGCTGTTGGTCCCAGTGATTTTATTGTACAACTTCTGTAGATGGGTTTCCAGAGATGTGACCTCCAGCTCTGTGTCCCCATACAGATAATGTTCCAGCAGAGCTTGGTATATGAATACATACTGCATCTGGAACAGAGAGATAGATAGAGCGGGTTACACTGTGCAAGAGGCATCAATAAATGAGAAATCACTAATATAGGTTATGTTGTGTGCAACTATAGTCAGCAATGCGCAGCACATAGCGCTACTTGCACATTGCGTGCTGGGGGGGACTGGAAGAGACTCTGGGGAGGACGTTATTGGGGAGGGGGGAGGACGTTATTGGGGAGGGGGGAGGACGTTATTGGGGAGGGGGGAGGACGTTATTGGGGAGGGGGGAGGACGTTATTGGGGAGGGGGGAGGACGTTATTGGGGAGGGGGGAGGACGTTATTGGGGAGGACGATATTGGGGAGGGGGGGAGGACGATATTGGGGAGGGGGGAGGACGATATTGGGGGGGAAGACTCAGGGGAGGGAGGGAGGGTGGTGGTGGCGAAGATACACAGGGGAGGGAGGGTGGGCTTTGGAGAAGAGAATCAGGGGAGGGAGGGTGGGGGGGAGAGAAGAGAATCAGAGGAGGGAGGGTGGGGGGAGAAGAGAATCAGGGGAGGGAGGGTGGTGGGGGGAAAGAGACTCAGGGGAGGGAGGAGGGGGAAAGACTCAGGGAAGGGAGAGGGGGGGGGGAGAGACTAAGGGAAGGGAGAGGGGGAGAAACCCAGGGGAAGAGACATCAATTATTATACTGTGATTTATGACGGGCAAACGACTAGTAACATAATAATATGATCTGATATATAAGGCACAGGAAGGGTGATGAAGAAACGAGTGTCCAGCATCTAGGCAACTTATCTATATACTCTTTTGTCCACCATACGCAAAATTATGTTGTGTAAATAACCTTCCCACAATATCTATAGCACGAGTGAGGTACCAGCCCCACATTGATGAGATCCATGCAAGGTCGAAATTGTGACAGTGTGTCTAGGTCTCCTAACTCGTGCATAGTCCATCCTATGCTATGCTTGAAAGTTGTCTAATACAGTGAGTTGTCTAATACAGGGAGCCATATATAAAGTGATATTGAGTTATAATGCATAGTGGGCTCATTTGTATGTCCCCTCCCAGTTTCCCCAGAGTGCAATGCAATAACTATTTCTTGGAATTCTGATTAAGAAATACGCCTTAACTTATTTTAAGACATCCAAATGTGAACACAAATGTACTACTTATTTAGATATTAGAAACTTGATAATGGGTAAAAGAGTTACATAGACCGATCGAGACTTTGGTATCACAAGAGTTTCAGGGTCTCACTGAATACATAAATATATTTTTCATCCAATTGACAAAATGGCATAAATGGTAAGTAAATATCGGACATAAATTGCAGCTTTGTTTATTTTTATCACTTTGTGGATAATGAACATTTCTAGCAAGCCGTTCTATTTTTTATGTATAGGTTTAAGTGGCTTGTGTTGGTTTAAAGGTCCTATCCATGGCCCACACAACCACATTTATCCAGCAGGTCACCAAACAATCATTGATAAATATATGTGCTATTTTATTACAAAACTAGATTATACCATGGTAAATAAAGGGTTTGTTTACATGGGTATACACTATAACATAGCACCTCACTGGGCCTACAACCTATTTACATTTATAAATTATACATATGTCTAACTAAATACATTAAATATGTCACTATTGAGATTACACAGAATTTGTTGATACAATTATATGGAATAAACATGATATTAAAATATAAAAAAAAGTAACTCCCTTTGGTTTAAAATAATAAATATATTAATTAAATGAGAAAGGCATGTTTAGTATTAGACAGGGGACGTGATGTGAACAAGAGACGCTTTCACATAACACAATAGCAGCCTGTCATACAAGGGTGACATATTGTTATCTTAATTGATGGTAATCCTACATTAATCAGAAGGGTACAAACAATACAAAGTATGTCTAGCATGCTGAGAGCAGAGGCTGCTGGGATTGAAGCCCAAGCCCTACTCTTGGCACTGAGCTGGTGAAACATGGCGGCACTTATACATGTTCTTTAGTTATGAAGCCTACATTTACTGTCCTTAGCATATATATTTTTGTTATGTTTGTATAGAGATCTACAGGATAAAATGCGATTGTGTGGAGCTTGGACTGGTCCTTTAAGGTGCATTTCCAATACATATATATCTATATCTATCTATCTATCTATCTATCTATCTATCTATCTATCTATCTATCTATATATATATATATATATATATATATATATATTTATATTGTGTCTTTAGATGCTTGGCGCTTATCTTCAGTTTTTTCTTCCTTAGTGATTAGGTTTAGTAATGTCCACAAATGGAAGATAACTTCCTTCAGTCCTCTGTGTCTGTATCGCCACAGGTCAGCAGCAGCAGCCCTCCACGTGCTGTGGTTCTGTTTCCTGCTTTGGTAGTCACAGGTGGAACTGTTTAATCACTCAACCGGTTTCACACTTGTGCTTCGTCTGGGTCATATATATATATATCTACAGTTGATATAAAAAGTCTACACACCCCTGTTAAAATGTCAGGTTTCTGTGCTGTAAAAAAATGACACAAAGATAAATCATTTCAGAACTTTTTCCACTTTTAATGTGACCTATAAACTGTACAACTCAATTGAAAAACAAACTGAAATCTTTTAGGTAGAGGGAAGAAAAAATATAAAAATAAAAAATGGTTGCGTAAGTATGCACACCCTTAAACGAATACTTTGTTGAAGCACCTTTTGATTTTATTACAGCCCTCAGTCTTTTTGGGTATGAGTCTATCAGCATGGCACATTTTGACTTGGCAAGATTTGCCCACTCTTCTTTGCAAAAACACTCCAAATCTGTCAGATTGCGAGGGCATCTCCTGTGCACAGCCCTCTTCAGATCACCCCACAGATTTTCAATCGGATTCAGGTCTGGGCACTGGCTGGGCCATTCCAAAACTTTAATCTTCTTCTGGTCAAGCCATTCCTTTGTTGATTTGGATGTATGCTTTGGGTCGTTGTCATGCTGAAAGATGAAGTTCCTCTTCATGTTCAGCTTTCTAGCAGAAGCCTGAAGGTTTTGTGCCAATATTGACTGGTATTTGGAACTGTTCATAATTCCCTCTATCTTAACTAAGGCCCCAGTGCCAGCTGAAGAAAAACAGCCCCAAAGCATGATGCTGCCACCACCATGCTTCACTGTGGGTATGGTGTTCTTTTGGTGATGTGCAGTGTTGTTTTTGCGCCAAACATATCTTTTGGAATTATGGCCAAAAAGTTCAACCTTGGTTTCATCAGACCATAACACCTTTTCCCACATGCTTTTAGGAGACTTCAGATGTGTTTTTGCAAAATGTAGCCTGGCTTGGGTGTTTTTGTTCGTAAGAAAAGGCTTTCGTCTTGCCACTCTACCCCATAGCCCAGACATATGAAGAATACAGGAGATTGTTGTCACATGTACCACACAGCCAGTACTTGCCAGATATTCCTGCAGCTCCTTTAATGTTGCTGTAGGCCTCTTGGTAGCCTCCCAGACCAGTTTTCTTCTCGTCTTTTCATCAATTTTGGAGGGAGCTCCAGTTCTTGGTAATGTCACTGTTGTGCCATATTTTCTCCACTTGATGATGACTGTCTTCACTGTGTTCCATGGTATATATAATGCCTTGGAAATTCTTTTGTACCCTTCTCCTGACTGATACCTTTTAACAATGAGATCCTTCTGATGCTTTGGAAGCTCTCTGTGGACCATGGCTTTTGCTGTGGGATGTGACTAAGAACATTTCAGGAAAGACCAACTAGAGCAGCTGAACTTTATTTGGGGTTAATCAGAGGCACTTTAAATGATGGCAGGTGTATGCTGACTCCTATTTAACATGATTTGGAATGTGATTGCTTAATTCTGAACACAGCTACATCCCAAGTTATAAGAGGGTGTGCAGACTTATGCAACCACATTATTTTTATTTTTATTCCCTCTACCTAAAAGATTTCAGTTTGTTTTTCAATTGAGTTGTACAGTTTATAGGTCACATTAAAAAGGTGGAAAAAGTTCTGAAATGATTTATCTTTGTCTAATTGTTTTACAGCACAGAAACCTGACATTTGAACAGGGGTGTGTAGACTTTTTATATCCACTATATATATAGTACAGTGCACTATTGTACCCAACACAATGCTACAATACAAAGCTAGATTAGATGTCCGTAGCTTTAATAAACATAAGTCACTTGAACACTTATACTCATTTGGGTGGATATCTGTACATTCCAGGAAGCGCCCTGAAAACAAACAACATAAGCATAAGGTGCGCCGGTGTTCTCTCATCTAACCAGAGACTCTTTGTTATTGACTAATCTACTTACATCTGTTTGTACCATCTGACATCGCTGAGCTCGGATCCGGCTGACAAATCCGTAAACGTCAACCTTCTTCTCCGCCATCATCATGTCCAACATGGCGTCTATTACAATGAATGTGCCAGTCCGGCCCACGCCAGCACTGCAGAGATAAAGAGAACCTAATTTGTACATTTATTATTATAATTGAGAGAGCCCGTAATATCCCACCACTGGCCAACCTCTCTCGTCGTACTAGGTCAAAGAAATACCACTACCCAAAGAACCCCCAAAAAGTATAATGCTATTATTGGGACACGGCAATCTGATATTTTTATTATGAAGAATTTATACTGATTATGGGCAAACTAAACCTTTAACTTTAGGTGACAGGACGTAGGTCTCACTTACTGACCTGCAGTGTACCACAATGGCTCCTGCGTACTGGGGGTTGCAGGTCTTCACCTTCTTCAGGAATTTTAGCATCCCAATAGGAGTGAAAGGCACGCCGAAATCAGGCCAACTGGTGAAGTGGAACTGGGTGACCAGTCTCTGAGGCTTCTTGTTGGTGACATCGCCAACCTTGAAAAGGAGAAACCTGGGTGAAATAACACCAAACTAGAGCTTGCACAGCTCCATCTCAAACATCATGAGCCATTTAAACAACGCAATGAGCACCATATTTATGTATTATAATATATATTTATGATTCAGTTTAAATAATATTACTATTACTTTTAAGAAGTCCCCAAACACAATGTGAGAAACCTATTGACTTATATTATCAGATTTAATTAAAGTTCTTGCTATATGTCATACAAATACATTACACATTGGTTTAAGACCATTAAGCTCCCTATGTTGGACAGGCACACAAGATATTGGACACTTGCTCTACTGCTGATTTTAAACCTTATGAACTTAAGTAACTTATTATCACTGAATTTTTTAATCTGTAATCAATCAGAGCTACTTGAGGGATTTCTAAGCTACACTCTTACTAAAATGCATCACGACTGCAGAGATCACTGCTTTTTTGGAGATAGAGTCTCGAGTCATGCAGCTCTGGTTCTGTGGAACTCTCTCCCCATCAATGAAAATTTTAAGACTTATGTGTTGACCCAAGTTTTTGTGTAAAACAATAGCTGGAGAAGATCCTTAAAGCACTTTTGAGTCCATTGATCATCAGGACTGAAGCAGTAACTTCTGCAGGAGGCTCAGCCAATGGGACTAGGCCTCTTACCATCCATCTGAGCAGAAGAACTGACATTTTTCCCAGTTCCATTCCCCCATGTTCTTTTATCTCCAGACCTAGAGTCTCTCACACCACCATCTTCTCTACTGCCTCTGAACTCACATGCCCTCCCACCTAGGATTTGTGTTACTTTATAGTGCAGGTTTCTGCGCTATCACCTCCTTTTTTCACAGCTAATACACTAATTAACCCTCTTAACTTGTTTGCCAAGCCCTTGTTTATCCCTTTTAGTCGCCCCACCTTTTGTTTCATTAATCCTTTAGTCTGTACATTTGCGAACTCTCAGTTATGCAAAGCACTTTGTGCAGGATAAGTGTATATGATTGTGTCGTCAACTGCTATTGTATCTGTTAAACTACGTATTGCCATACCAATATTTTACTGTACCTCAGTGCTACGAAAAGTGTTGAGGCTATAAAAATAAGAGCTAATAACAACTAATGCAATATACAAGACAAATATACTGGGAACAGAGCACAGGACTCCAATTGTCCACCTATTATGCCTCCTGTATCACCCATGTGTTTAGATAACTTCCCACGATGTAACAGTGAGCATGCCCGGTTATTTTATACTTCATCTTTGCGACAAGTTCCCTAATTTCATACATACCTGTTGGATGCAGAATTTGCGCACGGTGTAATCCACTAGGACGGTCATGTCCTCCACGGACACTCGGATATTCCCGTAGGTCCAGCAGCCTTGGTCTGGCCAGTATTGGGCACATTTACACTGCAGAAGGCAAAGGGTTTCAGTTTGTTACTGAACACACAGCCTCTCTAATACGGTTTTGCAGTTTTAATGAAACACATGACCCTCTAATTTCGAGACCAGCCTCCCTAATTTCGAGACCAGCCTCCCTAATTTCGAGACCAGCCTCCCTAATTTCGAGACCAGCCTCCCTAATTTCGAGACCAGCCTCCCTAATTTCGAGACCAGCCTCCCTAATTTCGAGACCAGCCTCCCTAATTTCGAGACCAGCCTCCCTAATTTCGAGACCAGCCTCCCTAATTTCGAGACCAGCCTCCCTAATTTCGAGACCAGCCTCCCTAATTTCGAGACCAGCCTCCCTAATTTCGAGACCAGCCTCCCTAATTTCGAGACCAGCCTCCCTAATTTCGAGACCAGCCTCCCTAATTTCGAGACCAGCCTCCATAATTTCGAGACCAGCCTCCATAATTTCGAGACTAGCCTCCCTATGCGGCACGGAAGGCGGGACACAGGAAGGCAGCTTGAGGAAATTAAGGACCCTTGATACAATCATTAGAGTAAAAAAATAAATAAAAAAAAGTGCGTTTGTGTGTATATATTTTACTACTTTGGTCCTTTAAGGATATCACTATAAAATCCCTTGCAATCCCTACACAAGCCAGCAGGTGTCACTAGAGGATAATGGAATAATAACAGTAACACACTATGGGGGTTAACCAAGTGAATCATGGACCTTTTGAAGTATAAATGACATTTAGCATAATAAATGCCACATTAGTCCCATTATATTAAGTTATGAATATTTTTTTAATTAATATTTGGCAATAAAGCTCTTTATAATATCAAGTCCAGCCAAGCCATCACACATAAGTCAGGATCCCTCCTCGGTGAGGGGCACTACTTGGGAGGGTTGCCCATCTTACCTCTTTCCGCTCCTTCAGGTTGGTCACCATTACGATGGTGGCTGTATTTTGTTCCCAGATCATCCTCCAGAAATCATTCACGGTTTCCTCTTTTGGTCCTTAATAAGGAGAGCAAGGGAAGATGGGTAAGTACATGCGGGCCTCCTATTAAAGGGTCACTGCCATGCACCAGCAAGAGGGGACAACTATTTTAAATTATAGATTGATCAACAAAAAACATTTAATAATTTATAATAGCAATATTAAATATTCAATTAAAAAATCAGAGTATCAGTGTTCACCTGAGTGTTTGCCTCCTCCCTCAAAATGTCATTAGGAGGACAAGTTAGAGGAGAGACCGGTGAATTAGATTTAATAGGAGAACAGATTATTATTATCAGGTTGTCCCAAGAGCAAAAGCTCACAGACATGGGAAACCTCTGAGACAAGTCTCCCAGCCAACCATTCAGTTGGTACAGCTTCATGTCTGAAAATTTAGCAGCTTCCTGCCAGACAAAGCCACCTCCCAACAGTGACCTTACAGTGGGCGATACCAATAGGAGCCGAGTCTAGACTTCGAAAGTAAGTTTAATAATAAATATTGTTGTGTTTTTTTTTTGTTTTTTTTTTAATCAATGAATACTAATTGTATTAATAATTAATGCCTAATTAATGTTTTTAAGAATATATATATATATTTTTTTTACTGAAAAGGATATGGAAGGTTCCTGGATGTTACTATTTCTATAATATCCCTGTGTATCTATGTATGGACTTAATAAAATCCAGTCACTATATGGGTCTGCCATCTGCAGCTCATGAAGACGCATACTCTGTAGCACTTGCTGAGCTGTGTCCCACACTATCCAATCAGTGACCATCGCTCAGCAACGTGCTGCTTAGATGTGGTCTCTGATAGGTTATGACACTATACAGCACATCCAGCCCTACAGAGTCTGTGTTTGCATGTGGTGCAGAGGGCAGACCCATGCAGGGACTATTTGATTTTAGGCAGTCAAACAGAACATATAAGCACTTTGTAAAAGTATATAGATGCACAGAGATAGGATATACCTAATAAGATCCAGGAACCTTCCTTATCCCTTTAAAGCCACAGCGCCGCTGACCACCCAGGAGCGGCTCTGGCTCCGTTTGTGTAAACCGTACAATTGTGTTCAAGTTTTGGAAACAAACATCAAAAAGTACCAACAACACAGGTTATTTGCACAGCTTTGCAGCGTTATTTTCCCATACACAGACCCTAAAGTTATCGCCAATAATGGGCCGGCCTCAACAATCATAAGCACAAGGGAGCAACATGGCGGCAAAAATGGCCCAACTGGATCCCATCCGGACATCAGAACTAAATAAAAAGGGATTGTATCCAAAAATCTGAAATTAATTCATTTTCTCTGATTTTTACAGATTCCCCCCCCCCCCCCAAGAAAATGTTGATAAATATGTAAATTTAATGCTTGAAAATAAATGGAAGAAATAAACATCTGATGGAGGAAGGATGGGTAAGATCGCCGGAGCCCACTCACCTTGTGCAGCAATAAACTTGTTCTTCTCTTGGTATCCCTGCAATATAAAAGCACTGGTTATAATCTCCAAGGACAATTGTGATCGGAGCGATTATCCATATTATCACCTGGGCGAGGCAGAACATATCATACAGGGCCGTGTCGCGAGCTGGCTTGTTGGGTATATAAGGTGACAAGAAAAGGGGATGGTCATTGGCTTCCAGGTCAAGGGTGGCAGTATTTCTGAGACCGCGCAGTTTGTGGAGTGTTCGCGTGCTGCTGTGGTTAAAGTGTCCCATAACTGGACAAACGAGACAATTGCGAATACCGGCGTGGAAACTGCAGAGCACCACGTGCCATTGATGTCAGGGGTGAAAGGCGGCTGGGAAGGTGTGTGCGGGCCAACAGACTCGCTACATTTGAGCAATTCACTGTCCAACTGAACCAGGGGGCTACCAGACATGTGTCTAAAACAGTTCAGCGAACCCTGTTGGGTATGGGGCTCCAAAGCAAATCGGCTGGTCACTGCACCCATGTGACGAGGGTTCATCATCAGAAACGTCTTTCATTTGCACAACAGTACCAAAACTGGACTCTCTTCTGATTGGCAAAGGGTTGCTTTCTCTGACGAGTCACGTTTTCTGCTCCAACGACTGGACGGAAGTTGCCGTGTCGGACGCGAAACCTCCGAGGTCAAACACTCTGCAACCATTGTTGAAAGAACACAAGCTGGTGGCAGCAGTGTTATGGTTTGGGGAATGTTTTCTTGGCATTGTCTGGTTCCATTCATACCTCTGGAAGGCACTCAACTGATTGGGTAATCTACCCATCCTTGCAGATCAAGTACCACCCATACATGTTGACTGTCTTCCCTGGAGTGGAAGGGATCTTCCAGCAGGACAATACAATATGTCATACGGCCAGAATTGTCCAGGAGTGGTTGAAAAAGTACAAAAATAACTTTTCTGGCTCAAACCGAATAAATATTCCAAACTCTCACGAATAAATATTATATATATATATATATATATATATATATATATATATATATATAATATATATAATATATATATAATATATATATATATATATATATATATATATATATATATATAAAACAATATTTGTGCCATGGGGTTGATGTAAACACTTACATTGATAAAAGAGGCATTGATGTAGTCAGAATCTGGGACCCCCTCGATGGGTGACAAGTGGAGTCTGGAATGATCATCTGAAAGTAGAGAGGGGGAGGTGAGATCTATGTACCTAGAGCCAACAACTTGGTCATTAATGACAATAGTTACAGATGAAATAACCTGCCATGTTTAATATGAATTTAATATCAGTCTAATTAGAAAATTACTATCGCTCTTGCACCAAATCTACACTAAAATTCATCCAAGAACTAAACCTGATAATGGGCAACATATTGCAGCCTTTAAGGGATATGGAAGGTGTCTGGATTAAGTACCACTGTAGAGCATGTACAAGTAACGCTCACATGTTTGTTTGCTGTGCATAGACTATTAAAAACTATTATTTTAGACTGCATACAAAGATAATGTTTTTTTTTTTATTGTTTAAGCCGTCAGTTTTCCCCTCAAGCAGAGCTGTGTTTCTCCTCCGCCATGCACCAATTTGGTCAGTGGGCTTGACTATAATGGGCTTGAAAGCAGCCTGGTCTGTTATCACTGGCCCTGCCGCATCATATCATTAGCTCCAACCCACTGTCTAAATAAAGGTAACAGCTCTATTGTAACATGCTTCCAGCTGCGCCACCTGCCCAGTTACAGTGCATGAGCCATCATAGACCCCCCCCCCCCCTTTAACTGAGCATGTTCAGCCTAAATCTGAATATATATTTGACTATTTTTACTCCAGCAACTTGGAAAAGCTGGTCACACCCATATTGATACAGGTAAGAGCGGAGATACACACATCTGCTTGAGGAGAAAACTGACAGTTAAAAAGCTACGTTTTTTTTACTTATTTATTGTAAACTGCATAATGTATTTAATATTCTAGCAAATAAACATATGAGCCCTACTTGTAAATACAGTACAGGGTCCTTTAAAGTGTAATAAAATTGGTGCACAGAAAAAAAAAAAAAAAAAAAACGGAATTTCTTACAGAAACCGACATGTATAAAAATAATACGTACAAGGTAATATATTGACATATCGGTTCTTCTCCTTGTTCTCTTCTTTGGAGGCAGCTTCGCAGGTAGCTTGTATAGGGCAGGCAGGTAGAGCCTGAAACAGAAGTACAAGACGTAACCAACAGGCCCTAAGAAATACGTCATTCTGCAAGAGCACAATACCAAGAACGTCCACAAGATGGCAGTAAGAGCATTGTGACAAATGTACAATTATACACAGCCCGGAAATGCATGATCTGCACTGGGGTTATCTCTGCTCTCCCCAGCAACAGCACCGATGACATCACCATTTAATGATGCGCTTGTTGGGCAACTTTGCTAGTAAAAAAAAAGGGGGGTTACCTGTATATGAACTGCAAAACTAAGGAATGGGAATTAAAATTATCATGAATAAAATTATCAATTATTGTAAAATAAAGTACAAGCCCCGAAGTATAATTGTGCAACAACTTATATCTTATCTATTAAAGGGATGTGGAAGGTTACTGGGTATATAATATCCCTGTGTATCTATTTATTTGTATGTACTTTGTTATTAAAAAGTGCCTATACGCTCTGCTTTTACGGCCTAAAAATTAAATAAATAGTCCCTGTATGGGTCTGCCATCTGCAGTGTATGCAGACACAGACTCTGTATGGCTGGATGTGCAGTGTATAGTCCTAACCTATCCAGGACCATGTTGCAGAATGCTGCTTAGAGGTGGTCACTGATTGGTTAGGACGCAATCATCAATGTTCGGCAACATGCTGCCGAGACGTGGTCCCGGATAGGCTAGGACACTGCACATCCAACTATACAGAGTATGTGTCTGCATATGCTGCATTGGGCATACCCATACAGGGACTATATGGAATAAGCAGCTTATAAGCACTTTGTAATAAAATAAAGTACACGTCAGTAAATAGATATACCTAGTAACACCCACGCCTCTCATAATAATGATAAATACACGCCATTTCCACTCACATTGAACTCTTCCCTGAACATCTTGTTGTCGTCCGCCATGCGCTTGTTGATCTCCTCCTCCAGCTTGTCCACGGGCAGCGGCGGGTACTTCCGATTGGTGCTGGGTGACCTGGCCAGAAGCGGCATACTCTGAGGCTCTGCAATATCATTAACACTTTCATTCCTGGACAATTTTTCAGGTGGCGCAATGACAGAGCGATTATTACACGTTCCAAAAATGATTATTAATGAATTCCAAAAATAAATACAATTATCAAGCCATAAAATAACATCTTAATGCTGCAGCTTTCAGTTATACCTCCGCTGTGTCAGGTAATAGAGAATACGTTAATGGAATCAAATTAAAGGTTGAATATGGCCTTTCTGATCCACCAATACAGACTCTCTTGTTACTAGGAGATCATAGCCAATCATTGCTAATTCCCCCTGGGGCTCTGAATCTATTGTCTTGTGAAAAAGGAAAAAGACTGAGCAAAACTCTGTTTTTCTGCCTAAAATCTTACAAATCGTCCCTAGCTGGTTTCTCCCCTCTGCAGCTCATTAAGACAGTGCACTTGTAGTACAGGGTTTGCAGCGTCTCATGGTAAGTTGGCAGAAAGTCCCTGAGTTCAGATAATGGAATAAGCAGTTGCTGCAGATGTTACTGAGAATCTCGGCCAATGAGCTCTCCCCGTCCCACCTTCCTGTCCTAAAAGGACATTAAAATCGAAAATGGTTCATCATCCCTTTAACAAGCATAGAGTCCACGGTGTCATCCAAACATTAAGTTGATTTAATTTTAAAGATCCTTGGAATTGATTGTGCGGCTCCTGTATGTTAGTGTGCGGCTCAGTATGCTAATGTGTAAGGATGTGCGAGGGCTCTAACTGCCAGATAACATTGGTGGTCTTTATTTTTGGTCACTACAAAGACAAACAAGCAGACTGTAATCTTAATTAGCACATCAAAGTAGCTAATACCCATCAGCCCCTAATTTGCTTATAAATGCATCAACATGGAATTTCCCAGGACTGACTTAACTGTAGAAAAAAAACATAACCATTTTTTATGCGCTTTAAGAATAACCTAAAAAACAACGTGATTTCGGGTGAAAGAATAACTTTAAAGTCACTGTCAAGTCCCATCAGGCGTATAATGAACCGAAAAATAAGCAATTTTAAATAAATTATAAAAAATAAAATAAAAATAAAAAGATTTTTACACCAATTCCTGGTATGTTTTTGACCTAATTGAACTTCAAAACAAGGCACTAAAAAGTTGTATTTGTTACTGTTTTTGCTGTAATTTGCTGTAATTGTGGAGTTCCATGGATAGAATGTTGTGATCCTCGGTCCGATTGCTGACTTGATACAATGTTACATATTATTATATCAGGATATTACAGCTATAGCCCAGTCTGTGTGATCTCGTGCGGCTGTCTGATTGGCTGTCTCATATCAAATCAATTTTATTTCAGGGTGACCCTTTAAATTGTGATTTATCAGACGGGATTCGTTTCGCTTTTTGCATTTGCGGATGTAATTTATTCATCTTGGCAGAATGACGCAGGGGGTGGATATTATTTCTCAGCCACCCAATACTTCAGCTGTCTTGCTTTTTTTTTTTTGTAGTATCTCGCGCTACGAAATATGTTTGCACATTACAAATAAAGGATAATAATAATAATTTTTGTTAATGTTGCGATTTAATAGTGCAGCGTTATCTTTTCTTGTTTAGATAAGCCTCATTGTTTTCGGACATGCTTATCAGATACATAAATACACGTCCTTATCTGCCTTGGTAAGATAAAGTCGCTTGTGTTCTGATTTACCTATCAGAGGTCATGTGTATGACATCACTAATGACACTTATATAAATGTTTATAGTATTGATCCAGGGGATGGACAATACAGGTGCTTTGTAGCCTATCGGGGCCATGTCTCAGTAGCATGTCGCTAGGAGATGGTCACTGATTGGTTAGCATGAAACAGCACTGCATGTATAGCAGAGTCTGTGTCTTCATTAGCTGCAGAGGGCAGACCCATACAGGGACTATTTGGCAGTAAAACAGAGCTTATAGGCACTTCTTCATAAAATAAAGTACATATAAGTAATTAGATACTCTGGGATATTATATACCTAGAAACATCCAGGAACCTTCCATATCCCTTTAATGCATAATCCTGCCTTATGAAAGCCGCATCTAATTTGGTGCTCAAGTGGCCTCTTACTGTAAAATGAATAATAATAATAGGATAATTATTATTAATGAACTATTTTATATATATATATATATATATATATATATATATATATATATATATATATATATATTATATATATTTTTTTTATAATAATATTTTATTATTAACAACAACTTCTACTGTTACCCAAAGCAAAACAGCCTTTGCTATGTAAGGGAGTTCAAATTCCACTAGTTTTTTTTTTTTATAATACTTTTAATTCAGGTTAAAATGATATGAACTGTAAAGATGAGCCTAAGAGTGCTTTAATACACCTATAAAACAATAAACTAAATAAAAAACATAAAAGTAAACAAAAAACAGACTTGGGATTTGAATTCACAAGCTCATGTTGCAGGCAGGGCTGGATCTAGCGTTTTGGAGCCCCTAGGCAGTGAAGTGGAGGAGCCTCTGCTAGTAAGAACGCAAGGTATGCACAGACCCATTTTTGCCTCTTCTGTGCGTGTAAGTTCCCTTTCATGTTGCAACGGTCTTGTTCTAGGTGGTTAAACTGCAACATTATTTTTTTTAAGCCAGGAATCACTTATTTATCTATTTTAAAGTGCCGCCCTTCACAGGGAAGCGCCTCTGGGCAGCTGCTATATTGGCCTAATTGGTAATCCGGTCATGGTTAGAGGTAAATTACTCCATTACCACTCTGCTATCTCTACAAAAATTGGGCAAATTTGCAACTTTCACGCATGATATTAAAGCCTCAGCCTGATGGTGCAGAGCACATTTTAGTAAAACAAACATTTAGTTTAATATTTAAATAATTAAAACAATTAAATACAGTACAAATCTGCAGTGCTCTCCCCACGCAGTTGCTCGGCTTGAGGGGTGGGTGGCGCATAGTTAAGCATTGGGGCAGCTTTTGCCGCCCATCTGCTCCTTCATGTCACCCGGCTGCTTGTTCTTCCCAGCCAATGTCTGGAAATTCCTGGGAAGAACACTATTTTGGGTTGTTAGAGTCTCATTTAGCACCCAGTAAAACAGTAGTGGTTTAGGATTCAGTGTTTACGCCGCCGCGGCCTGGGTTCAATTCCAGTCAGGGAACCAAGAAGTCACACCACCTTGAAGCCATGCAGGGTTGGGCCTGGTAAGTACTTAGACGGGAGATCACCTAGGAATACCATACTGTGTGCTGTAGCCTGCTGGAGAAGGAACTGGCAACCTATTCCAGTATCTCTACCATGAAAACCAAGTGGATCAGCATGACCATGGACATAAAGATGTGCCTGGTGTGTTACAGCTCATATGGTGACAGAGTCGGACACGACTGAAGGACAAAACGACGAAAACCAGTAGTGAAGGTTGTAAGAGCCGGATAAAAATCCAGCAAATAAGGAGCCACATGTAATGAGAAATAGCCGGGGTTATATGGTCACCTGTGTCATCCGCTCGGCCATTGGATAAACGGAAGGAATTGGAGTGACTGCCAGCCTGCTTGTACTTCTTAAACCTGGAAAAACAAGTGAGCACATGGTATTGTGGGTATATTCATATTAATAAAAAAATCATCAATTTAAAAATCATTATTATTAGGTATAAAGCACAAAATATTTAACTAGCGACAAATACCAGGGAAACCGTGACTACAAAGGCTATAAAAGACTAACAACATAAGCAAAATGTTCCAAATACTTTCACTTACATATAATGATCTTTGGCTCAACTCTAGGGGTATAACATTTTCGGGGCCTCCGTTGTTTATTTGAGGGGGTGGCAGCACTGCTTTGATCAAGAATTTTGTGGAAAGCAAATAAGTAGCTTTTGGAGTGATTACATTTGCACTGTGCTGAATCGCAGCAGTGGCGCCCCAAAACATATCTACCACTTGCACTGTGCTGGATCACAGCAGTGCTGCCACAAAACATATCTACTATTTGCACTGTGCTGGATCACAACAGTGCCGCCCCAAAACATAGCTACCATTTGCACTGTGCTGGATCACAACAGTGCCGCCCGAAAACATAGCTACCATTTGCACTGTGCTGGATCACAACAGTGCCGCCCCAAAACATAGCTACCATTTGCACTGTGCTGAATCCCAGCAGTGGCGCCCAAAAACATATCTACCATTTGCACTGTGCTGAATCACAACAGTGCCGCCCCAAAACATATCTACCATTTGCACTGTGCTGGATCACAACAGTGCCGCCCCAAAACATATCTACCATTTGCACTGTGCTGGATCACAACAGTGCCGCCCCAAAACATATCTACCATTTGCACTGTGCTGGACCACAACAGTGCCGCCCCAAAACATATCTACCACTTGCACTGTGCTAGATCACAACAGTGCCGCCCCAAAACATATCTGCCATTTGCACTGTGCTGGATCACAGCAGTGCCGCCCCAAAAACATATCTACTATTTGCACTGTGCTGAATCGCAGCAGTGCTGCCTCAAAACATATCTACTATTTGCACTGTGCTGAATCGCTGCAGTGCCGCCCCAAAAACATATCTACCATTTGCACTGTGCTGGAGCACAACAGTGCCGCCCCAAAACATATCTAGCATTTGCACTGTGCTGGATCACAACAGTGCCACCCCAAAACATATCTACCACTTGCACTGTGCTGGATCACAGCAGTGCTGCCCCAAAACATATCTACTATTTGCACTGTGCTGAATCGCAGCAGTGCTGCCTCAAAACATATCTACCACTTGCACTGTGCTGGATCACAACAGTGCCGCCCAACCCAGAAGTAAACAGAGAATGAGACAGGCAAAAACTGAAATGTAAAATCATATTATATTCTGCATATACACACTTGCATGTATAATTTAATTAAAAAATTGCATTAAAAAAAAATTACCTTATAAACTGGATTTTCCATTTCTTTGCCACTTAAAGGGTTAATGAGGCAGTGACACAAAGGTAATAATACTCACTTTAACATGTACAGTATGATGATTATGAATACTATCATCAGCAGACACGAGAGAGCCACCATTACCGCAATGATCGGAGTCTCATCTGAAATCACAAAACACAAGAGGTATAAGAATAAAACAAAAGCATCTCTGCCAATTAGAGTAATAGCCCATTTGGTACAAATCTATGCAAAGTGTCTGCAGTCTGTACATTTTCTCCAAGTGACAGCAAAAGCCAAAATGGAGCGTTTATCTTTGATATGATGCAAATTGCACCGCCGAGAGCGGATCATGTTTTTGTGGCATTCGATGTTTTCGGATGTAAGTTTTTATACAACTCCGCGAATAAAATTAGAGGTTATGGGAAAAGGAGGATAATGGGCTGTCGTCGTATTTTCATTTACTGAGCAGTTATGGCAACTGTGACTATTAAATGCTATTAAAGCAAAGATGCAAGTTAAGAGTGTCGTAATATATAATATAAATATATATATATATATATATATATATATATATATATATATATATTGCACACATATGTTGAAAATATTTATGAATGCAGCAGCAATTAATGGGTGCCAGATATAAGCATCAAGTACCTATTTACTTCAACGTACTTTATTTTATTAAGTGTTTATAAGCTCTATTTTTTCTGCCTAAATAGTTCCCGTATGGGTCTGCCCACTGCAGCTTATGCAGACACAGTGTGTAGTGTCCTAGTCTATCAGGGATCACGTGTCAGCAGCACGTTGTAGAATTTTGCAAAGAGATGATCACTTATTGGTTAGTATTAGACACTGCATACCCAGAGTCTGTGTCTTCATGAGCTGCAGATCCATACAGGAACTATTTGTTTGATTTTAGGCAATACAAACAGAGCCTATAAACCACTTCTTATAAAATAAAGTACCTAAAAGTAAATAGATACACAGGGATATTATATACCTAGTAACATCCAGGAACCTTCCATAGCCCTTTAAGCTCATAAGATCCACTGATTTTCAGCTCTAGTCCCAAACTCTCCTTACAGTATATAAAAAGGTTTTTATTTTTCTCTAATTTTATCCCTGAGGAAGTCAATTCCAAGTACAACAATGTCACACATAGTGTTGCGTAACAATAAGTGGACATTATATCCTGAACTGATGCTTATACAGCTACTTGATTCAGTTAATACTATTTCTACAATCAGCTCAGAGTGTGTGTAAAGCCTGGTAATGGGGCCAATGATGTGAAAAAGGTTAACACCCCAGATTTAAAAGGACCAGTGTACTCTTATATTTAAAATATACTCTTTTGAAGAGCTAAACTTGTATAGGCAACATGTTTTTATAACATTTAAAAATTAAAGAGGAATTTTCTATCTGCACAACAGCAATGGGACAACTAAAACTTTCAGCGTTTTCAATAGAACTAATGGAAAGCTCATCAGATTATCAGGACATGCCCTGCTAAGAATGTAGCAGACAGACTCCAGTTTTTTTTATTTATAAATGATCGATCTACATATACATCTCTATACTAGTATATATAGAAATGGGATATAGAAATATAATTTCTATATCCCATTCTGGATGGCTACCCTGTCGTGATGAAGGGGCTTGTGTACTTCAGTGAAGCTGTGAGCTATACTATGTAGTGTCATACCAGAGAGGTCAGACAAATTGCGACCCACTGGAAAAGTTGAATGTACTTGCATATTTATATGCTAGATACTGATATGTGGATGTGCACACCCCTAGGAAGCTTACATAAAGTGTACCCTGCAGGGTACAGTGTGTGACCTCTAAAGGAAATGATGGTTGTTGGGGTCACAGCTAAAATTGCCCATAAGTCAGAGATAAAAAAAAAAAAAAAAAAAAAAACAGAAAGCAACTGCCAGATTGTGATACAAATGTTTCAGTCTTTACTTCCTCCTGATTGGCAAAAACTATTTTTCAAATAGTATAACAATTTAGCCTGGGTTTGGAGGGTGTCAACCCTAAGTTTCAACAGACAGAAATTAAATAGAGATTTTGTAACTTCAAGGTAAATGTTTAAATGTTTATTCTGGTATTTTTTCATACAAAAAATGTTTTCATACACTACTAATCCTCTATCAGATGCATTCATAATCCAGCTCACTTACATATCCCTTTAAATGACACAAAGTGCTAAATAGATAAAAGTTAGTAATGGATATAATTCCTTTGCATTGTATCACAAGAAATCCAATACTACAAAAAATGTGGCAACTGCTCACGCAAATTCATGCGTCTCATTCAGAGACCTCCTATGAGAAGGGTTACGGTGTGCCACACAAGCTGGCTAAATGCCCTACAATACTTCAAGTGTGATCCACAGCAATTGAGATATTGTGATTCCAACCCTAGATTATATGAAAATCAATTAAAACAACACATTCACACAGTTAAAAAACTAATTTAACCCAAATGGGAACCAAAAAAGCTACAGTTGTGATGTAGGTTTTATAAAAACACCCATATAGTAGACCCTATTGGGCACAGTTATCATGCTTAATCAATATATCACTTAACCATAGCAGATTCAAGCAACTTGGCAGGTTAAATACACGTTTCGCCATTATACTGGCTTTATCAAAGGCTAATGAGGCCATACAGCAAATGCAGCCGGCTTCTTGGAAGCTTCACTTGGCTTTGCATTCATTTATACCAACGCATTCTCCAAATGTGTTATCTCCACAAAGCACATATCCAAATAAAAATTACATCAGAACAACACCCAAATTAATCACAATCCTATATTCTAAGAAAAATATAATGCGATATCAGAAGCACGGAGGCTCCCATCGCGCTTATCGATGTTCTCAGATATCACCTGTTATCTCCAAGATTGATTTTAAGTTCAAAGACAGGCCCCTCCACTCTTTAGCAATGTGTCCCTTGTACTTAAGCCTGTATGGCACTACAGAATAAGTTGGCACATTACAAATAAAGGAAATAATAATAGTAACATTTACAAGATAGATACTTCTAGTATAAATAATAGGGAGTGATATCTGGGAGACTACGAGACCAGCAAATGAATGAGCCTAACGATGGGTAGATAAAAAATATGTACAAACAGATGTGGGCGCAGGGATGGCCTGAAACGAATATTGGATCATCAACAAAAGCTAAAATAGACAAGAAGAAACCCTTTAGAAGTAGAAATATAAAATATAAAAAGATAGAAGAATAAAAAATGTGGGCAAGTGCGTGTGATCTAAAGCTTAAAGGGAAAACGAAAGTTATAAATAAATAAATAAATAAATAAGGTTGCCTTTGGGTCTCTAAATTATAGTGTCCCGTCCTCAGCGCACAGAACAATTGTGCCGACAAATGCGAGCACCAACAACTGCACGCCGTGGACTAAGCTAAGGTGAGTGTAGGGGTGTAAGGCTTAGGCATAGGGGTCCGAAATGTTAGGCTTAGGCATAGGGGTCCGAAATGTTAGGCTTAGGCATAGGGGTCCGAAATGTTAGGCTTAGGCATAGGGGTCCGAAATGTTAGGCTTAGGCATGAGGGTGCGCAATGTTAGGCTTAGGCATGAGGGTGCGCAATGTTAGGTTTAGGCATGAGGGTGCGCAATGTTAGGTTTAGGCATGAGGGTGCGAAATGTTAGGCTTAGGCATGAGGGTGCGAAATGTTAGGCTTAGGCATGAGGGTGCGAAATGTTAGGCTTAGGCATAGGGGTGCGAAATGTTAGGCTTAGGCATAGGGGTGCGAAATGTTAGGCTTAGGCATAGGGGTGCGAAATGTTAGGCTTAGGCATAGGGGTGCGAAATGTTAGTCTTAGGCATAGGGGTCCGAAATGTTAGGCTTAGGCAAAGGGGTCAGGGGTCCGAGGGGTTAGGGGTCCGAGGGGTCTGAGGGGTTAGGGGTCCGAGGGGTTAGGGTACCTAGATAGTTTAAGCTTGCACGCTTTTAACGGTGTGCATAGGACAAGGCGGCCTAAATTGTAGCACTGAAACTATGGTAGTAATTGAATACTTCCTGAATAATGACTTCAAGATACAAGAGATTATTTATTTTATGTTTTCTTACCTGGACCTTCTGTTGTTGCATCTGTAAATAAAACATAAAAAGGTCAGTTACTCACAGATGGGCTCACATACAAACTGGCTTTGCGTTCGTCTCATTTTAGGCATTTATTCAGTAGATTTCTGTACTAGAGAAATCCTGTCTAAAACATCCCTGCGTGTCTCATACACGCTGACAGTAATGGATGCTCAGGAGAGTTCAGCTGGCGGTCAGATAAGGGAGAGCAGCGGCAGTGGAGACTTGCGAGGAAGAGAAGACACGGGATACCAAGAAATAGACAATAAAAAGAACACTGCCATCAAAATCAATTATATCAGAAGGTGAAAGGTCAGGACAGTTATATTGAATAATCACTGTAGATTTGGAAAAACTTCATATGTTTATAAGAAATTAAATCGCCACTGTTTTTTTTTTTTTTTTTATAAGAAATATTTTGAAATCAATGCTGATTTTTAATACAAATATTTAGGAATCGATACGTATTTTAATACAACAAAATAGTTATCAATACTGATTTTTTATAATGTTAATTTAGGAATCCATAGTGATTTTCAATACATTTAGGAACCAATATGAATCTTTAATGCAATTACATAGGAATACTGTCTTAATACAATTATTTAGGAATCCATATAGATTTTTAATAACATTTAGAAATAAATATAGATTTTAATACAAATAAATAAGAATACATATTGATTTTAATACAAATAAATAATAAATAGTGATTTTTAATAACCTTATATAGAAATCACTACTAATGTTTAATCTAATTATGAATGGTTCACTACTAATTCTTATATAATATTTTAGGAATCATTGATTTTTAATAAAACTATTTAAGAATCAATACTGATTTTTAATAAAATTATTTAGGAATCAATTTTTTTTTTTAATACAATTATATAGTAATAAATACTGATCTTTAGTAACCTTATTTAGGAATCAATACATATTTTTAATAAAATGATATAGGAATCTATACTGATTATTAATATGATCATATAGGAACCAATATCTATCTTTAATAACCTTATTTAGGAATAAATATTAATTTTAAACTTTTTCAGAGATCCTTTGAAGTTATGGGAGTTTGACAAGCGGATTTCTTAAAGGAGGTGAATCACAAGAGTCCTCCACAGATTAATACATTTCTAAAGCGTGGAGTATTTTCAGTAATTGGCTATAATTATTTTTAATGAAGTGCTTTAATTGCTGCACCTGTGAGTTTACCGTAGTGTCTTAAGTGTTTTCACAATTCAGCAAGTACATTTCTAATTGCAAAAAATGGGTAAAAAAAAGAAGCATATAGCAATTATTAAAACCCCCTGTATGTTATAAAAAACCTCACATATTCAGCATACAAATATTTCAGAGAAAAAACTAAAATTTCAAATTTTTTTGTTTGTATACAGAAAGTTTGTCTTGTCTGACTTGAGGACTTCCTGATAGCTTAAAGACTTGGGGCATGTGATCATTTACTCAACATTGGAGGGATTTGATAAATGATGGGAGCTTTGGGAATTTGACACCTACCCCATCGACATGCTTGCAACAAAAACTGCAAACCCTGTCCTGCAGAAATGTAATGTCACTCATGCACAACCCTTTGCAGGTGATGTAACAAACACAAAATGGATTCCTCTATTCATAAAGACAGAGTGCTGGTCTATTACATACTTTTCTGGAACTACAATGGTCTTTTAAAGGGGCAGGACAATCCCCTATGGTCAGCACTGATTTTAGGCAGCAGTTCTTGGTTTTCATGTGAAAATTATTTTATAACATGGCTCTCAATACAATGGAGTGTGTGTGTGTATATATATATATATATATATATATATATATATATATATATATATATATATATATATAATATAATATATATATTATATATATATATATTATATATATATATATATATATACATATAATATAATATATATATTATATATATATAATAATTAGCACCAGACACATATATATTTTTTTTATGTTCCATGAAAATAGTCCTGCTATAAAGGTCATCTAGGTGCTATATTTCTTATATACAGAATCTGGGGAGGCGGCATTGCCTGATACATGTTCATGACAGCTATGAAAGGGTTAAGTATTTCTTGTTGTCTGCGGTGTACTAAAGTAAAATGTAGGTTCAGGCTGTAACCTGCCCCTCAAGGGAACGGCTCCGGGATAGGCAGAAAAGGGGTGGGTGGAAACGTAACATCTGCTCTAGTTATCTTAGAAGAGCGATGCGAGATCTGTGCATACACGGCACCTCTTATCAAACTAGATTTGTTTTAAGATATGGACCGGATGCTCCTTTTCTCTTTGAAGCTCAAATATATAAAAAAAAAAAACATGGCTGTTACTAGGTATATAATATCTGTGTATCTATTTATTGTTATGTACTTTATTATATTAAGTGATTATAAACTCTGTATTTATTCCTTAAAATCAAACAAATTGTTTCTGTATGGGTCTGCCCGCTACTTGCTGTGTCTCCTGCTAACCAATCAGTGATTATCTCTCAGCAACATGCTACTGAGACGTGGTCCCTGATAGGCTAGGACACTGCATTGCACGTCCAGCGCTACAGAGTCTGTGTTTGCATACGTTGCAGAGGACAGACCCATACAGGGACAATATGTTTGGTTTTAGGCAGTAATAGAGCGTATAAGCACTTCTTAATAAAATAAAGTACATAATCCATGGATCCACAGGGATATTATATACCTAGTAACGTCCAGAAAACTTCCATACCCATTTAAAAACATAATTGCCTCAGTCATGGCCGCTGCTGTACACTTTCCCATCACCCTCCTTGCTCTGGACACTAATGACCAAATGACAAACAATCATTAAACATGCAGGCCAGACTATATTGGAGCACGCTCTCTTTGGAGAGACACGGTTATGGGATTGCAGCCACGGCCCTCTAATTCTGCAGAGCACGCTCCAGGTAACCTGGTTTGTTTAATACATGTAATCCATGCAGATTAAGTTTCTCATCTGCATAATAGCGTTCAGGACAAGGGGAGACGTGAATTAGTGGTGAACTAAAAAACAGATTCAACTTGAAGAGCACTTACACTGGCCCTTTAAAATACTAACGCAAGCCTACCTGAGAGATAATGTGAATGAGTCCCTTCCATTTCTTCAATAATTACAAAGTATACCTCTCCACTACTATGCACCTCGCCCCTGCGCTCCTCTACCCTCCTCTACCCTCGCCCTCCCAACTTCCTCTACCCACACCAACTTCTGCCCACGCCCTCACCAACTCCCGCCCACGCCCTCCCCTACCCTCGCCCACACCAACTCCCGCCCACGACCTCCTCTACCCTCGCCCACACCAACTCCCGCCCACGACCTCCTCTACCCTCGCCCACACCAACTCCCGCCCACGACCTCCTCTACCCTCGCCCACACCAACTCCCGCCCACGACCTCCTCTACCCTCGCCCACACCAACTCCCGCCCACACCCTCCGCTACCCTCGCCCACACCAACTCCCGCCCACGCCCTCCGCTACCCTCGCCCACACCAACTCCAGCCCACGCCCTCCGCTACCATCGCCTACACCAACTACAGCCCACGCACTCAGCTACCCTCGCCCACACCAACTCCAGCCCACGCCCTCCGCTACCTTCGCCCACACCAACTCCCGCCCACGCCCTCCGCTACCTTCGCCCACACCAACTCCCGCCCACGCCCTCTGCTACCTTCGCCCACACCAACTCTTGCCCACGCCCTCCGCTACCCTCGCCCACACCAACTCCCGCCCACGCCCTCCTCTACCCTCGCCCACACCAACTCCCGCCCACGCTCACACCAACTCCAGCACACACCCTCCGTTACCCTCGCCAACACCAACTCCAGCCCACGCCCTCCGCTACCCTCGCCCACACCAACTCCAGCCCACGCCCTCCGCTACCCTCGCCCACACCAACTCCCGCCCACGCCCTCCGCTACCCTCGCCCACACCAACTCCCGCCCACGCCCTCCGCTACCTTCGCCCACACCAACTCCCGCCCACGCCCTCCGCTACCTTCGCCCACACCAACTCCCGCCCACGCCCTCCGCTACCTTCGCCCACACCAACTTTCGCCCACATCCTCCACGACCCCATAAACAAGTATACAGACGCCTTGTGGATCTCTACCTTGTCATGGTGAAGGGGCTTGTGTACCTCAATGAAGCTGTGAGCTATAGAATGTAGGTTCACCCAAGATAGGCGGGTCATAGCAGAGAGCTCAGACAAATTGCAGTCCACTGGAGAAGGAACTAGCAACCCACTAATACATTTGCCAAGAAAACCATATGAATAAGCACAACTGGAAACACACACAGATGTGCCTGGCGTGCTATGTTCATATGGTCAATGAGAGTCAGACACAACTTAAGGACTCAACAGCAAAGTATACAGATCTACTTCTCTCCTTTTATTTCAGATATCCAGGGTGGAAGACTAGCCCATTCAGAAGCAAATCAGGACAACCTCCCGGGAAGATCCTCTTTCACCCCCTTAATACCAGGGTACAGAGGAGTAGCACATCTGCTGGAAGCAGTAATAAGTTTAGACGTATGTTTCGTCTTATAGTCTACTTTGGTTTGATTGAAGTCACAATGCATCAATCATCTTGTCACAGTACAGTGGGAATTGGCAGTGGATACATTAGGTCAAATAGAATGGTCATTAGTTTACACACCTTCATCAGAAAGAAACAGGCGCTTTCAAGGTTTCAGAAAATGTCCTTTGAAAGAATTTAAAGGACAGGGGTGGATCTAGCGAATTGAGGGCCCCGGTGCAAAATAATTAGGGGGCCCTCTTGTAATTTCTCTATAGAGTAGGGAGTCAATAAATAGACAAAATTATATGTATAGGTTTCTAAAAAAACCTCTACATATACGATTTGACATTTTGTCCGGTCACCTACCTGTAGCAGTGAAGCCTTCAGTCTCAGTGGTCATCAACGTTGAAGATATCACGTTAATATCCACCAGGGTGGTCTTCTCCTCGATGACTGGCACAACAGGAGAGCTGGTCACACTGGTGGTCTCCACTGTGGTGGGAGCTAAAGTAATGTTCCTAGACTCTGTCTGGTTACTGATGTCTGAATCATTGGCTGTGGGGATGTAGGTGGAGTCCATATGCGTCACGTTGGATGTGGGCGCGAGGATCACAGCGGCCGTGGTGGTGACGGGGGTGGACGTGGCATTATTTACACTCATGGAGTCTACATCAGTCTCATTACCCAGATCCGCAGGGGGTATCTGCTGGGTTGGGGTAGTTGTAATATTCCATCGCACTGTGGGGGCAACTTAAAAAAAAAAGAAAATATTATTAAATTAGCAAAAATAGAGCGTCAACAATCATCAAAAATCAGTTTTAAATTGAAGCTGTCCTGGTTGGGGGTGTATGAGCCCAACTGTACATTGGATAGCCATCAATTTCTAATTTAAATTGTTCAGTATAGTGTCTTTCCATGGCACCGTATACAATGAAAGGTCTACTGAAGTGTCATATTTGCGTTTGTGTGGGAGGAGCACAATTCAGTTCTGTTGAAAGACTGCACTGTGAATTGCCGCTCCAGTCCCAGTGGAGTAAACGCTCACCATCAGGCTACAGGTGAACCAACAATCCAGATTGGCAGTCACCATGACACATGAAGCTAATGCTTTAAAAATGCCTTCACAGCTGAGTAAGATGTCACCTCCCATGAGAGGGAACAGAATGGAAAGGGATAGGATAAGAAAGTGAGACTAAGTGCAGACTAATAGGTCACGAGAGAGAGCAGAAGGAAAAGGAATAGGAATAAGAAGATGAGAATCTGTGCCAAGTGGTCACCTCATGAGAGGGAACAGAAAGAAAACTTGTCTTTCTGTTCCCTCTCATGAGAGGTGACATCTTACTCCGCAAACAGTCTCACCTCCTGACTCCCTCTCATGAGAGGCGAGGATCTGCTACTTCGGGGGCACATTAAATGAAAGTTAAGTGTAAATGTTATATCACAACGGAGGAGGATAAAAATAACTAACCTAACTATACATTTATTTAAAAATATATTAAAATGTTGCCTTTTAATTGCAGCCGAAGCTATATTCGCTATAGTAAGACCTAGAATGCATATACTATTTTATGGATGTTATTTCACCAGGTGAGATATCATATTAATGAGAAAGTGCTGCCCTTAGTGAATATAGCCCAAAACGTATAGCTCATTCCAATACATATTATAATAAGACCATTGAAGTGGTTCATATGTTTTATAGACGTTGTAACACGAGCAGTAAACGAAATACTTTGCATGTGCGATGTCTCTAATGCGCCATTTAACAGCGTTCGCCCAATAAAACTACACACTGGGAGATACAAATAACTCGTTACATTAGACTGCTGCTGCTAATTGAAGGATAACGAGCAGCGACTTCCAGGATTCTCCTACATCCTGCATTTGTTAATTAAATCAATGGAGATAGAAATATTTCTTAAAATGTGGGAGAGGAGGATCCAAAAAATGGTAGAATTTAAAACTACAGGTAAAACAAGTACTATATACAGATGAATGTTACTAATAAAAATATGTTTTTCTATAGTAACGCAACACTGAAGATTACAATAGTCAGACTTTCTGATCCACCCAAACCAGTATTCTAACCTTTTGTTTATGAGAGGTAATTGCCATAATTACTGATTAGAATCCTTCTCTGTATTTTTTTTTTTTTTGGGGGGGGGGGGGGGGGGGGGGGGAAGAGTATTGGTATATATCCATCCGCGAGGCAAAGGCGGGTTGGGGGTGGTGGCGGTATATATCCATCCGCAAGGCAAGGTGCATTGGGGGGGGGGGGGTGGCAGTATATATCCATCTGCGAGGCAAGGTGCGTTGGGGGGGGGGCAGTATATATCCATCTGCGAGGCAAGGCGCGTTGGTGGGGGGTATATATCCATCCGCGAGGCAAGGCGCGTTGGTGGGGGGTATATATCCATCCGCGAGGCAAGGCGCGTTGGTGGGGGGTATATATCTATCCGCGTTGGGGGGTATATATCCATCCGCGAGGCAAGGCATGTTGGGGGGTGGTATATATCCATCCGCGAGGCAAGGCATGTTGGGGGGTGGTATATTTCCATCCGCGAGGCAAGGCATGTTGGGGGGTGGTATATTTCCATCCGCGAGGCAAGGCATGTTGGGGGGTGGTATATTTCCATCCGCGAGGCAAGGCACGTTGGGGGGGGGTATATATCCAACCGCGAGGCAAGGCGCCTTGGGGGGGGTGTATATCCATCTGCGAGGCAAGGCGCATTGGGGGGGTATATATCCATCTGCGAGGCAAGGCGATTTTGGGGGCGTATATCCATCCACGAGGCAAGGCATTTTGGGAGGGGGGGGGGGGGGCGGCGGTATATATCAGTCAGTGAGGAAAGGCACTTTGGGGGGTATATATATCCATGAGGCAAGACCTGTTGGGGGGTATATCTATCCATAAAGCAAGTCCCGTTGGGGGGGGGGGGGGTATATATCCATCCGCGAGGCAAGGCGCGTTGAGGTGGGGGTATATATCCATCCGCGAGGCAAGGCGCGTTGGGGGGGGGGGGTATATATCCATCCGCGAGGCAAGGCGCGTTGGGGGGGGGGGGTATATATCCATCCGCGAGGCAAGGCACGTTGGGGGGGTGTATATCCATCCGTGAGGCAAGGCGCGTTGGGGGGGTATATATCCATCCGTGAGGCAAGGCGCGTTGGGGGGGGTATATATCCATCCGCGAGGCAAGGCGCGTTGGGGGGGGGGGGTATATATCCATCCGCGAGGCAAGGTGCGTTGGGGGGGGGGGGGGGGGGCGTATATATCCATCTGCGAGGCAAGGCGCATTGGGGGGGGGGGGGGGGGGGGGGCGTATATATCCATCTGCGAGGCAAGGCGATTTTGGGGGCGTATATCCATCCGCGAGGCAAGGCACATTGGGGGGGGGGGGGGGGGCGGTATATATCAGTCAGTGAGGCAAGGCGCCTTGGGGGGTATATGTCTATCCATGAGGCAAGACCTGTTGGGGGGTATATCTATCCATAAAGCAAGTCCTGTTGGGGGTATTTGAATTCCACTGATAATGATAACAAAAAGACAAATATGACCATATAACTGCTGTTACATCAGGGGGTGCAGAGCCCCACCACCCCATGAACCTGCAGAGTGGCATCTCTTACCTGAGCTGCCATTGATTGCGTCCAGGAACGAGAAACTGCTGCTCAGCAGAAGCACCAACAACCAGGAGTCCATGGCTGCCTGTAACAGAGAGACCACAGGGGTTACATATCCACAGACACTGGACCTCAGATCTAACACATAATCATGGAGACCCAGTAACCATAACCTGAAGGGATATTTCATTAAGAAGTGCTTAGAAGCTCCACTTTTACTACATGTATGGGTCTGCCCACTGCAGCATATGCAGACACAGACTCTGTAGGGCGGTATGTGTAGCGCTCCAAACCTCAGGGGCCATGAGTGATGGTCACTGATTGGTTAATATGAGACACAGCAGAGTCCGTGTCTTTATGTGCTACAGTGGCGAGACTCATACAGGGAGCATTTGTGCGATTTTAGGCAGTGAAAACAGAGCGTATAATAAAATAAAGTACATAAAAAAATAAATAGATATGCAGGTATATTATATACATAGTAACACCCAGGAACCTTCCACATCCCTTTAATATAATGGATGTTCTTAAAGCCAACTTGAGGCATGACAGACACGTAGCGCTCCTCAGATACATTTCGTGTGGCCCTCTATCTTCCTTCACCCCTTAAGACTCCAATTTTACAAACAAGTCGCATGGTGTATTCTTTTCATATTATCAGTCAACAAACCTACATTACAATGTGGCACGAGTAGTTTGCTCCCCCAATTCTTAAATTGTGAGAGCAATTATTTGAATGTACAACTGGCTAAAATTAGTTTACAATACTACAAGATTTCCCCAATTGGTTCGATCCAACAGCTTAGAGTCAGGATGGCAAAAAATTCCCTGTGCAGCTCGTGATTGAGATTATATATATATATATATATATATATATATATATATATATATATATATATATATATATACAGTCAGGTCCATAAATATTGGGACATCGACACAATTCTAACCTTTTTGACTCTATACACCACCACAATGGATTTGAAATGAAACAAACAAGATGTGCTTTAACTGCAGACTTTCAGCTTTAATTTGAGGGTATTTACATCCAAATCAGGTGAACGGTGTAGGAATTGCCACAGTTTGTATATGTGCCTCCCACTTTTTAAGGGACCAAAAGTAATGGGACAATTGGCTGCTCAGCTGTTCCATGGCCAGGTGTGTGTTATTCCCTCATTATCCCATTTACAAGGAGCAGATAAAAGGTCCAGAGTTAATTTCAAGTGTGCTATTTGCATTTAGAATCTGTTGCTGTCAACCCTCAATATGAGATCCAAAGAGCTGTCACTATCAGTGAAGCAAGCCATCATTAGGCTGAAAAAACAAAACAAACCCATCAGAGAGATAGCAAAAACATTAGGTGTGGCCAAATCAACTGTTTGGAACATCCTTAAAAAGAAAGAACGCACCAAGGAGCTCAGCAGCACCAAAAGACCCGGAAGACCACGGAAAACAACTGTGGTGGATGACCGAAGGATTATTTACCTGGTGAAGAAAACACCCTTCACAACAGTTGGCCAGATCAAGAACACTCTCCAGGAGGTAGGTGTATGTGTGTCAAAGTCAACAATCAAGAGAAGACTTCACCAGAGTGAATACAGAGGGTTCACCACAAGATGTAAACCATTGGTGAGCCTCAAAAACAGGAAGGCCAGATTAGAGTTTTCCAAACAACACCTAAAAAAGCCTTCACAGTTCTGGAACAACATCCTATGGACAGATGAGACTAAGATCAACTTGTACCAGAGTGATGGGAAGAGAAGAGTATGGAGACGGAAAGGAACTGCTCATGATCCAAAGCATACCACCTCATCAGTGAAGCATGGTGGTGGTAGTGTCATGGCGTGGGCATGTATGGCTGCCAATGGAACTGGTTCTCTTGTATTTATTGATGATGTGACTGCTGACAATAGCAGCAGGATGAATTCTGAAGTGTTTCGGGCAATATTATCTGCTCATATTCAGCCAAATGCTTCAGAACTCATTGGACGGCGCTTCACAGTGCAGATGGACAATGACCCGAAGCATAATGCAAAAGCAACCAAAGAGTTTTTAAAGGGAAAGAAGTGGAATGTTATGCAATGGCCAAGTCAATCACCTGACCTGAATCCAATTGAACATGCATTTCACTTGCTGAAGACAAAACTGAAAGGAAAATGCCCCAAGAACAAGCAGGAACTGAAGACAGTTGCAGTAGAGGCCTGGAAGAGCATCACCAGGGATGAAACCCAGCGTCTAGTGATATCTATGCGTTCCAGACTTCAGGCTGTAATTGACTGCAAAGGATTTGCAACCAAGTATTAAAAGTGAAAGTTTGATTTATGACTGTTAATCTGTCCCATTACTTTTGGTCCCTTAAAAAGTGGGAGGCACATATACAAACTGTTGTAATTCCTACACCGTTCACCTGATTTGGATGTAAATAATCTCAAATTAAAGCTGAAAGTCTGCAGTTAAAGCACATCTTGTTCGTTTAATTTTAAATCCATTGTGGTGGTGTATAGAGCCAAAAAGATTAGAATTGTGTCGATGTCCCAATATTTATGGACCTGACTGTATATAATTTGGTGCATGTCATACACCCAAAAAATATCCAGATTTGCTAGAGAGAAAGTCCCTGCCATTGCAGCACCTAGAACGTGAGCCGATATGATGTAAGGAAATGCCGGACGTGTATAATTAATTCATGAAAAGGAAGAACGGGAGAGGGCACTGAGCAGAAGCCAGAGATCGATCAATGCTGATAACTTCAAGAGACTCTGCCACTCCAGCAGGAAGCTAATTTAATTTTATCGAGCATTAAAAACAGGCTATATATTATATTAGCAATCTCTCTCTCTCTGGGAAACAGGGCGGGGATATGCAAACGAGTCAACAATGCATTTTCATTCTCTGATCCAATTCCACAGCTTTATAGCATAGGATGGATTATGCACAATTTGGAAGACAACCACAGACAGATGTTTCAATCTTAAATGGATATCATCAAGGTGGGGCTGGTACCCAACTCGTGCCTTAGATTTTGTGGGAAAGGTATATCATAGAAGCCTGTACCGAATAAAAAGAAGCCATGAAAATACATTGTGGACTTATTTGCATGTCCCCGCAGTTTCCCCAGAGTGCAGTGCAAAACTATTTGTGGGAATTCTAAGCAGGAATTTTTATTTTTATCTTAATTTTAGACATTTAAATGTCAACTTAAATGTACTATTTATTTACTATTACTTGCAGCATTTTATATATATATATATATATATATATATATATATATATATATATATATATATATATACACATATACACACACACATACACACACCACAAGTATTATTTTGGAGGCAATCTGATAACATGTTTTCTTGTCTGACAACGGAAAAACACAACTGTACTATCACACCAACCGTCAACCACAAAAGTAACCTACAGATGGTAGATAATGGTGGCAAATAAGGAAAAAAATAACGGATTATTTTTGCAAACCGACAGAGGAAGCGCAGAACCTCAAAACCACAACGAGGAGCGAGGTATTAAAGGGAAGCGCAAGCAAAGTAAATGTTATTTTTTGCCAGCAATTTAAGGTGCTACTTTATATTTAAAGGGTCACTTTAGGCACTTTTCATGTTAAATCTGTTTTTAGCTCACCATTAACATTAAATATACATGTGCAGAAAGAAGTAATGCAAAGCTTTAGCCAAAAAATATAATTTAACCACCCTTTGCTTAATTAATTTTTACTTCTCTCATTGTCTTTAGAACTACTGAAAGAAAGTGGAAGTTTTCAGCTGAGATAACATTAATTAAGCAGTTTCGGGAAAGCCCTGAATAATGTTATTGCAGTTAAAATATTTATGAAAATCCCTGCTAGTATCCCTTTAAGGCACAGATTTGTTATAACAACACATCCATGTTACCCTCTTGACACCGTTACAACATTCTCTCTAATCCAGTTTTAGTCGTCATTTTTATTATCTACCTACAGTTCCCCTCCCCAAGCCTCCGCCGTGACTCAGCTTCATACCCCACAGTCTCTATGAATGGAACAGTAATCCCAGCAATCACTGCTCGTTATTTTATTATTCATTATATTTCTTGGCAGATAATGGATACAAGAAACAAAGTGGCAACAACCTGACACATCCTCCCCCTGATCCCAATAGTATTTGCATTACAATCTGATACTTTGTATTGAAAAGGAATTCTTCCCGGGCTTAAAAGCATTGAGTAGGATCATATAATGTTTTCTTTTGCATTATTTTGATATATATATATATATATATATATTTTAATATATAATCTATTTCGATTATATATATCTATAAATATCTATATATTTCCCTGGTGGTCCAGTGGTTAGGATTTCGATTTGGTGCAATTTAACTCTGCTGCCTGGGCTCTATCCCAGTAAGGAAACAAATAGGTCACACCACCCTGAAGGCAAGCAAGGTTGGACATGGTAAGTACTTGGATGTGAGACCACCTAGAAATAACAGGAGCTGGATGCTGTGGCCCACTGGAGAAGGAACTGGCAAGCCACTCTAGTATCTCTGCCATGAATACCAAGTAGATCAGCATGGTGTCTTACAGTCCATGAGGTCACAGAGAGTCGGACACACACATCACATATATAGTTGTGAGCGTACGGGCCGTTGCTCACGCTTGCGGGTCCGCAAGCGTGAGCAACGGCCCGTATGCTCACAAAGCAACTATGAGGCCCGCGACTGTCCTGTACTCTCAGTGACCCTGGCGGCCAGTGACTGCTTTGCCCTAACTCTGTGTGTAGACATGAAGCTCAATGTAATTGACATTAGAACAGAGCTCTAGGAAACGCCACTTGAGTCCACTGCGCATGCGTAGGACACTGACTCAGAGCTGTCAAACTCCGCGCATGACCATTTGCGCTGGGAAGCTCTGCGCATGCGTTCTGTTGGTTGGCTGTTTAGTGGGATACAGGAAGATGGCTGCGGCCGCTGGTACAGAGGAGGAAGAGGCCAACAAGAGGAGGAAGGCCCACGGCATGCTCAAACTGTACTATGGGATCACGGAGGAAGGGAAAGCCGCCGATCGGCACCTAGAGCCCACAGATATAGATGGGGTGCACTTCAATCCAGAGCGTTACCTAACCAAGGTGACGTCAAACAGCACAGTGACGTCATGCACTCACACACCATGCAAATACATATATACACTGTGACGTATCTCAGCATGGTCTATCACATCAGGCCTGTGCATTATGTGGCAGGGATATGAGGCTTACCCACTATAGCTCTAATACTCCATAAAAACAATGATATACATAGAATGTAATGTAACACTGTGATGTCAGACGTGCACTGTAACACTGAGGTCAGAAAAGACCACGATGTAAGACTTTCGTCACTCTATCTATCCACACACACATATATACATATACTCTATCTATCGATCTATCTATCTACACACATATAAATATAATCTATCTATCTATCCATCCTGGAAGCCTGGCTGGATCCTACATAGTTTTCCTAAATATCACATCACATATCACATATAATAGTTGTGAGCGTACGGGCCCGTATGCTCACAAAGCAACTATGAGGCCCTGCGAAAGCGAGGGCCTCAGTTGCTGGCATGGAGCCGCGGCCCTCGCGTCTCCTGTAGGACACTGCTGCTGTCATGATGGCCAGTGCTGTGGTGGGACTATGCCTGTAGGAGGCTGTGCGAGCCGCGGCCCTTGCGTAGCGAGGGCCGAGGGCTCGCGAAGCGAGCCCGCAAGCGTGAGCAATGGCCCGTATGCTCACAAAGCAACTGAGGCCCTCGCAAAGCGAGCCGCGGCCCTCGCATAGCGAGGGCCGTAGTACACACAAAACAGCATTAGTTACCTTACAATTCCATTGCCGTCATTTTTTGACGGGCAATTCGCTAGTATTATATATTAAACACACACACAAGCAGATAATCTCAAACTGCACCAATTAGTGACAAATGACCCACTGTAAAAAACAAACAAAAAAAACAAACAAAAAAAAAACAAAACTGAATGACTAACACAATGTAACATTTTCTCACCTCTATTCAGCAGGAAAAATAAGGAATTTCCTGTGACTATTCAGTGATGAATTCAGATCAAATGACCTCACAATGCAGAGTTCAAGGAACAAACATCTCTGAGAATCTGTGCTTATCAAATCAAGGCAATGTCACTAACTTCATATGTTACCTGCACCATACAAGGTAGAGGAAGAAAAAGCATGTGCAAAAAGTACTTTCCTCTTTAAAATTGCTGCTAAGTTAATGGCGTATCAGCAAAACGTATAAGGAGCTGCCAAGTTTGTCTGAGACCGTGCAGGCCGAGTTGTGAAGTGTTACATTTCTTATACCAATTCTATATTAGTTGTATTGTTCTTTATCACCTATTGCAAACCATGCAAAGACCCTGAAGCTCTATTACAAAATGGGGCACTGCTCGTCTTCCTGCCCTCAAGCTCCATTACTAAATGGGGCACTGCTCGTCTCCATGCCCTCAAGGTATATTGCTAAACATGTCACTGCTCGTCTCCCTCCTCTTAAGGTCTATTTAGTAACAGGGCATGGCTCGTCTCCCTGCCCTCAAGGTCTACTGCTAAACCTGTCACTGCTTGACCCCCTCCTCTGAAGATCTATTGCTAATCTACTTTACCCCCTAGTTCCAGATAACATTACTAGGCACTGCTGGGCTTCCACTGGAAGTTTGCTGGTCACTCCTGTTCCCCCCCCCCCCCCCCCCAGGGTACTTTAGGCTTCCATGTCCTGGTCCTAGCCATGTAGTCTTGCTCTGTATTGGAATGGAGATCTCATGCATGAGCATTCTCAGCATGAAGACTTTTTCTGGCAAACTTGGAGTTTTTTTTAAGGCAAATTTATGTCATCAAGATGTCTTCTCCTAGGATTTTTTTTTGTGCAAAAATATGGCCACCGACCTGCATCACATTGACCCAAATTTTCCTCTCACTGTCAAAATGTTAGTGCAAAAGTCAAGGTAGGATCCTGTATCTGTAGGATACCATTTCCTTTTTTATAGAAACCACAGACACATCTCTTACGCTCATTATTTCTACCTTAAATATTCATTTTAAGAGTCCTTAAAAAAACATATGGAAGGTTCCTGAATTTGACTAAATATATAATATTAGCGACTTGCCCGTCAAAAATGACGGAGCTATAAAATTTGAAGCCATGGCAATGCTGTTTGGCACATAATGTCAAGCTTTTTATACTCTGAGGACCTTCGGCGCTCATTACGAGCCTCTCCTCTGGTGTACTTTTGCTCCTCTGAGCACCTTCAGCGCTCATCACAAAAAGACAGATACATATGTCTGTATTTTTTAAAATAATAATCAATTAGTAACTTAATAAATTAATATACTTTACCTATTTGTAATATATCCAGCAATCAATTGCCTGAAGAGCTAACAATCTCTTTTTATTGTCCATATAATGTCCAGTGGGACTGTTGCTGGCCTGAGGAGATCGTGTTATGAATGTGCCAACTGTGTATTAGAAATAGGCTGCGTGCACGAGGGCAAACCGTTGGTTTATTTGTGTAAAGCGCTACTGTAGATGCGTAATGTTATTTGCAAGCTAGTATTGTAAAATAGCGTGTTTTGTCTATGTGCTACAAGGTTCGCGAGCATTTGGCGTCTTTTGTAATAGTGTATTTTGTACCTTGTATGTTCCTTGGTTAAATGGTAGGCGTTTGGCTGTGTTTTGCGCGGTCCAGGGTTGTGTACCTCGTTTTCATTTTTTTGCCCGCCATTTTTTTCTCGCTTAGCCGATTTTAGAGTGCCGAAACTTGCCAAAATCAATTTACATTCGCATTCCACCTCACTCCCACGTCCTGGCTGTTCCCCCGTGCTGTGTGTGATGTTTTTTGCTTTGCGTGGTTCGGCCGTTAACTTCGTAATTTCCCTCTCTCTTATTTTTTTTTTTAAGTTCCGCGTTCGTAAACTGCTTGCAGCTGAAGGCGATCCCGCGTTTCCTAGGTGTTTGAAGGCTAAGTCCCACGTGTTTCACTGCCTCCACTGCTCATCGCCCAAGTGCTGCGAGTTGTATTGCCTTAATGGCTCGCCTCGCTACACAAGGCTCGCAAGAGATGAGCACCTTCGGCGCTCATTGTCTATGTTGTACGCACAACTCAAAGTGTGACGTCTCGTAGTTCGACAATTATATGTGATCCCTGTGTATCTATTTACTTTTATGTAGTATAATTCATTAAGTGCTTATAAGCTCTTTTTTAGTACCTACAATTAAAGCAACAGTCCCTGTATAGGTCTGCCCACTGCAGCGTAACTGCTTTCACCCAGAGACATTATTCTTCTTCTTATGAATGAGCGCCTTCCGTATCAATGTGAAAGGAAGGGGAGGGGTGATATGAAAGCGCTGCCATGTTTGGGCCTAGGAAGTGCCGCTTCACATCGCTGAAGGGCAGCCGTGTCAGCATGAAATTCCCCGGTTGCCATGGCAACCCCCTGCTATGTTACACCAGACATTTTTCTTAATTAAAATTTTGAAGCCGTGCGGCTTTTTGTTACGAGGCGGTGTATTAATTGTGTTCATTCCGGAGAATTCCCGTCATGAAAGAGATGCTACATCATTCACAGAGATGGCTCGGGGCACGTGTGCCGTGAATGTAAATAAACCCTCATAGCTTGTGCATTAAATGAAGCATGAGACGCCATCTACCCACAATGCATTGCCAGATAAAGCCATAATAAATGAATGCGGGTCTGCATCATTAATACAGATGATTTATGTGAAGATACCGGAACTATTTAACATGTTTCACCACAAATTTAGGTTATGAACAAACCAATCAGAGATAAATAAATACATTTTATGGTTGATAAAAATGCCAATCTAGTCTGCCTATTTTATCTACCGAACAAGCTTGGTTTAATAAATCCTCAGTATGGCCTCATGCTTATCCCAGGCATTTGTGACTTTTACGGTGTTTAACCCTATAATTTCCTCTGGAAAGCTTTTCGACTTATCCCCTTCATTTCCACTACACATTGCCCTAAAATCTTTCTCCATCCAACGTCTCGTTCCTCCCTTGATGTAAAGGGACATGGAAGGTTCCTGGATGTTACTAGGTATATAAATATCCCTGTGTATCTATTTACTTTGCTAGATTTATAAATACAATAAATAGTCCCCGTATGGGTCTGCCCACTGCAGCATATGCAGACACAGATTCTGGATGTGCAGTGTAATGTCCGAGCCTATCAGGGACCACATCTCAGCTGCATGTTGCAGAGAGATGGTCACTGATTGGTTAGTATAAGGCACAGCAAGTACAGCAAAGTCTGCGTCTTCATGCAATGCAGAGGGCAGACCCATACAGGGACTATTTGTTTGATTTTAGGCAGTAAAAATAGAGCTTATAAGCTCTGTTACTTGTCTTTAAATTTGCTACTATTATTATTATTATTATTATTATTATTATGTCCTTTGGGATATCTGATCTTCAGAACCAGACAAAGTATTAAAAGGCATATGGAAGTTTCATGGATTATGAACGTATCTGAGGAGAATCAGTATGAAAAACATTTTAATATGGAAAAAAAAAGTCCCTAAAATAAACATACCCTACAGTTCTTAATATCAACTGCCAGAAAACTGAATAAGTTTGCAGAGCAATGACTCTAAATCCGCTAGCTAAATTACCATAAAATTAATAATTCAGTTCGGCCAATCAGAGGCAGCTACAACTTTGTTGCAGTGTCTGGAGATCAGTCTCTGCAGCAAAACATAATGGGATGTGTAGTCTCCACCACAAGGAATCCGCTTCAGTCAGAGCTGCTCTGGTTCTCTACCTTGTGCTGCTGTTGGCTTGAAGGTTAGTATAGGGTTAAAAAAATGTACTTGAATGCAATGTTTCTATTGGGTAGTACAGGGTGGCTATGTAGTTGGGTGAACCAAATTTATTTTTAAATAAATAAATCTGTATGTGTTTAGAATGGATCAAGGTGTTTCTGATATAAGCAGTGTATGTTAGATTAGAAAAAAAACATGGAAACTTCCACATATCTTTAAGCAGATTTGAAGGTGATGGGCCTTTTATATTGCCAATCACTGATGATGAACCATTTCCCCACCTATTGGTGAAAAAAAAAAAAAAAAAAACAACACCACCTTAAAACCATAAATAAAAAGATAATGTTGGTTGCAAAGTAAAAAAAATAAATAAAATCTAATTTAGAAATGAAGCTCAAAAGAAACCTGGTGGGTGGATACCAAGCAGAGTACTCCATCTACGGCTTTGTATTCGGGAAGGAGCTTAACATTGATTGGCCTTTTATTTGGCTAAGAAGTGATGGTGAGTCATGTTGGCAGGGATATAAAAGGTCAAACCATGTTTAAAAAAAATTAAATGTAAAATAAAATAAAAAATAAATAAGGTGGAGGACTTAGGGAATCCTGGTGGGGGATATTGAGCAGAGTACTTCATCTACAGCCCACTGGGGGGTAAGATCAGACATCCCCAGTGGGCAAAGTCAGTGGGTACTCTGCCCAAATATGGGAGGGGCCATTGCCTGGACTATTGTCTCACGTGGGAGTGGAACTTCCCCTGCCAGATACTGCTTCCAGGGCTTGAATAATGCCAGGGGCAAGTTGACAAGGAAGCTTCTGACCTAGTTACCACTGGGCATCCAAATAGAAGATTGTGGGGGGGGGGGGAGGAGACACGCAATGGAGCCAAAACTGTAGTGAGACTGGACACAGGTCAAACCATATTTATAAAAACTGTAAAGTAAACTAGAAACCTGAAATTAATCTAGTTGGGTTACCAAGCTTAATACTCCATCTACAGCCCCCTAGGAGGTAAACTCAGATATACTACCAGTGTACGAAGCCAGGACCTTCTCTGCCTGGATACAGGAGTGTACCAGTGCCCAGAGTATGGCCTGCCAAATAAGACTTATAAAATGGCCAGTATGGCTAATGCAAGGAGCAGGTTAACAAGGAAGTTCCCCCCGAGACACTAGTTACCCAAACAGAAAAATGTGGTAGGAGAAACGCAGCCAGAACTCCAGGAGTAGACCGTTCAAGAGTAATAAGAGAGGCTGCACTCTGACACAACAAAACTAAATGGCGGACGGACTCTCCCCTACCACATAATGGACAAGTTGCCAGAAAGTTCATGAAACGGACCATGTACTCTCCATTCTAGGGGAGGTCTAACTGTGGATCTATAGCATGACATCAGTGACTCCTCATCAGACCTAACTTAGAACACGATATGGATGGATGTAATATACATTTCACACTAGACCTGGTAACGGACTACCCAAAGTATTGCAAAACACGGACAAAAAAAAAAATCATTTATTTGCAAATGTATTAGTACTTATGGAGGTGTAATAGTCTGCTGTCTAGAATGTGTACATTTTATTATAAGTAACATTTACACACAGTCTTTCATTTCTAATTTATATATATATATATATATATATATATATATATATATATATATATATATATATATATATATATATATATATATATATATATATATATATATATATTGTGGAAAGTCATTCCCTTAAGCTGCTTTCAAACATGGTGCTTCCTACTTCAGCATCTAAAATTAATAATTTCAAGTTTTTATTTTTAAAAACAGTTTGGCCATTATCAAGTCTAGATCTTAAAGAGAAGATATTGTAAATATAGGATTAAAGTGATCCTTTAATGCTGCAGCGGAAGAGAGTTAATCCGCGTGACCAAAATAATACAGAGGAATTTCAAATTTCAGATTCCCTATTTCTCTGTACATGGTTCAAGTAGATATGGATTAATCTTCTTCGGAGTTGATGTTATCTATTAATTACTGCACCACTGAGCATCAGTTTAATTGCACACGGCCCCATGAGAGCTTAGGCCGCACTTGTACGTTTGACACAATGACATCTCTTGGAAATGGGTTTCTGGTTGTTTATCCATGACTGGTTAACTCTAGCGATGGACATGTTCAATATCTGTGGTTTTTCCTGGGGATATACAAGTTCAAAGCATAAGACCTTTCCGGAAATCAATGTTGGCCGTTTTATTCTTTAAGAGAGAAATTCATATTTGTGGCCTGGAGTCACAGATAAAAGATCATTTGTGTACAGGGCAAGTGGATTGAAATCTGTGGTTATCAAATAATTTGGCCATGTAGAAGGAATTCATTATTTTCTTACTATTACTCTAAGAAAACAGAAGAGGTTTTACTTGGAATACAAGGGAATCTTTTTTTTAGCACCAAATCAAGGTGACCAGTACTGGGGTAATTCAGTGTCCATTCAATAGACATCCAAGAAGATGGGGCCATAACGAGAAAAGGGTTAGTGGAAGAAGATGGCCATAACGAGAAAAGGGTTAGTGGAAGAAGATGGCCCTAACGAGAAAAGGGTTAGTGGAAGAGGTGGTGGCCATAACAAGAAAAGGGTTAGTGGAAGAAGGGGGCCATAACGAGAAAAGGGTTAGTGGAAGAAGATGGCCATAACGAGAAAAGGGTTAGTGGAAGAGGGGAGCCATAACGAGAAACGGGTTAGTGGCAGAAGGGGGCCATAACAAGAAAAGGGTTAGTGGAAGAAGGGGGCCATAACGAGAAAAGGGTTAGTGGAAGAGGGGAGCCATAACGAGAAAAGGGTTAGTGGAAGAGGGGAGCCATAACGAGAAAAGGGTTGGTGGAAAAAGGGGGCCATAACGAGAAAAGGGTTAGTGAAAGAAGGGGGCCATAACGAGAAAAGGGTTAGTGAAAGAAGGGGGCCATAACGAGAAAAGGGTTAGTGGAAGAGGGGAGCCATAACGAGAAAAGGGTTAGTGGAAGAGGGGAGCCATAACGAGAAAAGGGTTAGTGGCAGAAGGGGGCCATAACGAGAAAAGGGTTAGTGGCAGAAGGGGGCCATAACAAGAAAAGGGTTAGTGGAAGAAGGGGGCCATAACGAGAAAAGGGTTAGTGGAAGAAGGTGGCCATAACGAGAAAAGGGTTAGTGGAAGAAGGAGGCCATAACGAGAAAATGGTTAGTGGAAGAAGGGGGCCATAACGAGAAAATGGTTAGTGGAAGAAGGGGGCCATAACGAGAAAAGGGTTAGTGGAAGAAGGGGGCCATAACGAGAAAAGGGTTAGTGGAAGAAGGGGGCCATAACAAGAAAAGGGTTAGTGGAAGAAGGGGGCATAATGAGAAAGGGGAGTAGATGAAAACACATTGGTGAAGGGCCGGAGGCGGCAGGTAAGTGACTGCTTCTAGCTTCCTGTTCAGTCCCTCAATTACCCAATTCCTGTCTTATTTTATGGCAGATAAATGCCCATTTTGTTGGCACATTTTTGCAACCTAAAATCTTGGTATAATAAATCCTCAAGATGGTCATATGCTTATCTCAGGGTTAAGCATAGTAAAGGAAGTAAAGAATGCCCATCATTTCCTCTGGATGGCTTTTCAACTTATCCGCTACCTTTTTTGTAAAAATAATACTTTTTATGTTTGCCCTAAAATCTTCCACCATCCAACTTGACCTACGGTTCTTAAATTAATTTTATGACAAAGTTTCCAAACAGGCAGCACAAACAGAAAATAAAAACATGAAATAAACAACGCAGCAACGAATGAATATTGCAGAAGAGGATTTTATACTCAATATAATCATTTTACATTGTTATGTCTGCTCTCATCACATTAATACTCTGTATTGGACACAAACAAGATCAATGGCTTCTGAAGTACCGTAATAATTCATTTTAATCTCAACAAGAGATAATGAAACGGCAAAAATGTAATTACAAGATTCTGAATCAAGATTACAAAAATAATTAGGTTGTAATACATCTTGTCCCGAATATATATTTATAAGTACAGTATTTGGACATTAAAATTTGTAAAATTATCAGAGATTTACTTTAAATCAGTGGCACTTCTCATTAATATTCAATGTCCCTACAGGCTTTAATCTGAATTTTTGGCGATTAGAATCTGATTATGCCGTTTTTAGAAGGGGCTTCAAGCCCCCTAGACAGACATCTGGACACAAGGAGGGGATTACACCAAATGCATGTACTAAATCTGTGAGACCTGCACAGAAACTAAAACACACAAAAATAACAAATTTAACTAAATCTACACACAAGAAGATCCAATAAATCAATACTACAGGAAATGAAGGCAAACTGGTCACTGGAAGGTTTGATCATGAGGCCGAAACACAAATATTTTGGCCATATCATGAGAAGACAAGATCCCCTTGAGAAGAGTCTGGAAAGATTGAAGGCACAAGAAGAAGAGGAAGACAGAGGCGGATATGGATATATGAGGCCATTCAAGCAATGACCATGAGCTTGAGGAAATTCAGAGGGCAGTGGGCGACAAATGCCTGGCAATACATAGGGTCTATACACATGAGCTTAGTGAAAGCGGCGGTACAGCCAAAGACTGAGTACACTGAAAGCACAACCAAATAAAGCTAAATAACAGTAGCCAGAGGTTACAATATGTAGGGCCTGCGCGGTCATTTAATCTGCAAGGTACTGCTAGTAATTATGTATAATTAAAATGTACTCATAAGTGTAATTTATGGCTGCCGTAATTGAAGGGTACATGATTACAGGTGACAGCCAAACTCCCACTGTTAACTGCTTTGCTGCTAAAGAAAAAACACTAATTGCAAGATCACAAAAAGAGTCCTTCAAAAGTAAAAAATATGTCAGTCTGATGGTAGATAACACCAAGAAGGCCCAAAAGTTGTCTGCCCATTCTATCTACCTTAACCACTTGGCTTAATTAATGCTTAGGATGGCTTTGTGATTATGCTAGGCATGCTTGACTCGTAGCCCAAAATAAAGTTTTTAGATTATTCTTAAAGAGCATAAAAAGCTTCGTTTCCTATGTCGCGCGATTTTTTCAGAATATCCGTAGCTGTTTGGTAGTGTTTTGCGTGTTTAGGGACCTTTAGCCTCCTTTTCGTTTTGTTCAGCAGCCATTTTTTCTCTCGCTTAGGTGATTTTCGGGTCTCTAAACTCCGAAATTTGTGGTTAAATGGAGGTGTAACTTCACTTGCAGAGGTCCTCGGTGCCCCCCCTTGCTGTGAGTAACCTTTTTATGTGTTGATTGTTTGGAATGTTTTTGGTGTTGCGCGGGTTGCGTCTTTTTCCTAATCTTGTAGGTGTTTTTCGGCAAATCCGTAGGTGTTTGGTGCGGTTTTGCGTCTTTAGACTGCTGTAGCCTCGTTTTCATTTTTTTCGGTGGCCATTTTTCCTCTCGCTTAGAGAATTTTTTAGTGTCTAAACTCTTTTAATTTGAGTTAAATTGAGGTGTAACTTTAGTTTTTGAGGTCCTGGATGCTCCCTCTTCCTGTAAGTAAGCTTTTTATGTATTTGTTGTGTGAATTTGTTGTATTTTTCATGTTTTCATGTGCGCGTGTTGCGGCCGTTTTTTGCAAGGTCGTAATGGGTTGTAACGTGTCTCGTATTTTGTTTGCGCGAGCCCGCAAGCGTTAGCAACAACTCGTATGATCACAACTATATATATATATATAGTTCTCCTGATTACAAATTAGGATTTTAGTCTGCTTGTCTGGCTCTGCATTGACCCTCAGTGTTATTATGCAGTTAGATTCACTCCCCATGCTTATCAAGTACCACGAGTTTCAAATTAGCATATCAAGCCATACATTAGTATAAAGGAGCCGCACAATTATGACTGAATCTCTCAGAAACTATTTTCTGTAAAGAAAATTTAAAAAAAAGGAGTACAATGTCTGTTTTAATGCCAGATGAAACCAGCTTCCGATTGGGTTCACAGTTACCACGTCCACCTATTTTCCAACATAATATTACAATTTCCACCATCCAACTCAAACACATGACCTCTAGTTTTTGCATTAAGTTTTTCTGGAAGATACTTTCATTCTAAATTTTATAAAATTTGATATATTTGAAAGTTTCTATCATATCCCCCCTCTACCATGTGTCTAGATAGCCAGTGGTTCTCAACCTGGTTGACCTGAGTATCGGTTGTTACGCTTAATGGGACAGCCTTTTGGCTGCAGAAAAATTGTAAATAAAAAAGCTTATACTTATGACCAGCTAAATGTAAATGTATTTTTACACCAGTTTGAGGAATTTATTTGTACTTATTTTCCCTTAAGGACTGGTTGAGTTCTCAGGTACCTCCATATTGCTCTAGGGTATGCACAAGTTTATTTTAGAACCTTCCCGGGGCTAATCCTCAAGGGATGGCGTTCTCAACTGCCACCAGCTCATGAAGACTTATATATCCACTGTTGTAGAACATTTCCATTGTCCACCAGAACCAACTAGTTCTGACCATTACCAACTACTGCATGTAACAGTCTAGATCTTCTCAACATGCACAGATCATCTGTTCCAATGTAGCAGAACCAACACTCTAGACTTCAATATAAAATCCTAACAATGTTCCTTAGAGATCTCCAGTTGGCTTGGAGCTCATGTGTTACTGGGCAACCTCCCTAGGAGACATCAGCCAAAACAACCCCACTCAACATATTCATCCCGACGTGATAAATCTTCATTAACAGCTTTTATTTGGTTTGATAGATGCTGGATGATGTCAGTATTCTTGGAAACCACCAACATAGAACTTGGCTTTCTCCTTCAATCACTTCTCACACGTCCACCTCAACCCTTGAATTAGGAACGTTCATATTAGACTTGATTCTCATTCTTTTTGGAAGACGTTGTTCTAGATCATATAGTAAAAATCTTAAGATACTGTACTAACCAACATTGGATCCATAAAACACTGGGGCCTTCAACTATAAAAGTGTTTTGGGGTCAATATAACTCACTCTTCTGACCACTCCAGGTGTGCAACTTGGCCAGATCCATGATGTATCCACATGCTCATTAATACATCAGGACTTAGAAGAAGAAGAAGAAAACGATTCCACAATATCCACATGGCCATGCCTTGTCATCCATAAAGCCAGTCATTAATTCAAGCAAATTAACAAAAAAAATATTTAGAAATAAATTATTTCCCTGACGGTCATCACAGTCAATTTTAAAGGACCACCATAACCGGCTAGCAAGACAAGCTAATTATTCTAATTATGCATTCACCATTAATTAAATTCCTATTCTATATTTTACAAATACAATATGAAATTTGTTCTCAAAGATTAAACTGTCAGCCTCCACTCCGAGAAGGTCATTAAGAGGAGGGTGGACAAGTTAGCGAAATCAGGTCTAAAGTTTTGTAAGAATAATCTGAACAATAAAAATAATAAAAAATGATTCATATGCCGGCCCCACCTGCAAAGGATAACACTGTCTCCAGCCAAGAGAGTGTTGGTACACTTTGTAGCTGAAAATTTAGCAGACACCTCATTGACTATTTAGAGGGTGGATACTAGTTGGACAGAAAATAAAAAATTGATTATTGCTTTTTTTTATTTTTTTTATTTTATTACATATGAATTTTACTATGAATGGAACTAAAGCATCTAACTAATGTTATTAGAGCAATATGGTGGTCTTGTAATGGGCCCCTCATTAAAGCAGCAGCAGAACTACCAACACCAACCCAGTTCTTTTGAGTAGATATTTTACGATATAATAAATAAAATAAATCCACGATCGGCTTTGGAAGATCAGCTTAAAGGTCACATGCTGAAAACAAAATTACATTTCCACAATCGGATCATGGGGGGTAATGCCTTCATATTAATTTTATTTAATATACTACATAATTTAATATATATATTTTTTTTAGAAACCAGAGAAATCCAATTTTCCTGCGTTGAGGTGGTCAAGTTATCAGATGGTACTTTTCAAATATGAATATGAATATATATATATATATATATATATATATATATATATATATATATATATATATATATATATATATAGTATTTAAATGTGTTGTGTATTAATTTTTTTTATTTTTATTTCTGTTGCAACGGGGTCCTCCACTCACTATGCCCGCCATTTCCAGTGTCTTACTACACTTCTTTGCGATATACTTCACCGTGTTCAGCTCTATTTGATCTACTTTTTCTTTATTTTTCTTAACTATCCGCCATTTTGTGATATTTAGAAAAAAAAAAAAAAAAAAAAAAACTTTTCTTGGTAACAGCCAAAATATTTTAGAAAGTGTAAAATAAAAGATATTGTATCTGGCAGCACAGGGGTTAACTAGCCACGACGGCCATTGCCGTTTTATTTTTTTCAGATTCAGATCTCTATTCGCTTCCTTTGTGTGTCAGGAGCTCGGCAAACACGCGCTTTGTCTGGGAAGAGCTTTTCAATTTGCTGATCGGAGCCAAATTGCTGCGTAGGCCCGGTTGCCGCGGCAACGCACAAAGCCGGACGCGAAACAAACAGCGCAAAGTGGCAGCACCCACAATTAACCCCAAGGAAATGACACAGAGGCACAGGAGCGTGTTAACCCCTGCAGGACTGGCCTTTGTGGCTGGTACCTGCCATCAAATCTATCATTCTATGTTAAAGGGACAGAGGACACTTTTTTTTTTTCCCTCTTACAAAAAGATTCAGAACAGCAGCTTTAGATATCACTAAAGTTGTATTTCGCATGAAAAAATATTAAGATCTTTTTAAATGTCGCCAAAACAAAAAAAAAATGCACGGAGCATTTAATTGGCAGACAAGTATGACTTGTAGATCTATATTGCTGCTCATTGGCTGACAGAGGCAAGCCCCAAAATCAGTTAAAGGCATATGTAAATTTCTTGGATTATGAATGCATCTGATAGAGGAGAATCAGTAGCGTATGAAAACATTTTTTTGCATGAAAAAAATACCAAAGATAATCATTATTACGCTTACCATGTTTGCTAAATCTTTTGAGTTTGCAAGGAGTTGATTTTCATAGAGAAACCCCTGTTAAAATTAGAGTAAAAATTCATAATTTGTTTTGGCCAAACAGGCTGCCAATACATTGTATCCATCTATGATGGCAGGTTTTGTAGCAAGGGATTGTGGGAGGTGTAGTCTCCTGCACAAGGAAGCAGGAGGAGCCAGACACTTCTCTGTCTGCATTATACTGCTGTTGGTTTGAAGATTAGTAAAGGGTTAAAATCTGTACCCAAATGCAGTGTTTCTATTGGTAGGTATCAGGTGCCTATGTAAGCAGCTCTGGGGGTGGGGAAAACAAGTTTTATTTTGAAATAAAATAATGCTGTATGTGTATAGAATGACTACATGTAATGTGCGTGTGATATAAGTAGCAGGTGTCAGATTAGAGAAAGGGAAACAGATATATCATTAAACATTTGAATCATTTTTTTTCTGCTTTGAGAGCACTATTTGAAAATAGAAAACATAAATGTTTTTTGATAATGTACCAAAGAAAAAATGCCTTAAAAAAGGGACTCCAGCACCCCGACAGGGAGCGAATTCCACTTTAAAAAGCATTAAAAACTAGCTATACATTGTACTAGCAGTTTTTCTCTATGGTAAATTTCTGAAATATTCAGCACTGATTTTGTATCTTAGTATGCGAATGTGCGGCTCAGAGTGCTTGAAAGGCTGGGAGAGGGGTTTTCGTGCCAGATAACATTGGGGGTCTGTTTGTCTCTGTAGTGGCCAAAATAGACTGTGATGCTAATTAGCACAAAGCAGCAAATTAATATGCATCAAATGCTCATTTGCATATAAATGCAGCAACAACAATATGAAATTTCCCAGGATTGGTTCACTTTAGGAAAAAAAAATGGATAACACAACATATATGCTCTTTAATTGATTTCCTCTGACTGCTGTATGATGTCATTGGGGGTTTCCTAAGTGTGAAAGCCCCCCTACATCCCTCTATTATTATTGGCTCGCAGATGAGAACAGGGTGGGATAGAAAGTAAGCAACTGCGGGGCCGACCCCTCCTAATACAGATCCCCCATTTAATATACAGGTTTCCTGGTCGGCTCTACGGGAATCCCCTTTACTGGAACAAAAACATTTGTATATAAAAGGATACGGAAAAGAGAAGGATCACTGGAGTAGAGTGAAATAATGGATTAAAAAGTAAATAAAATGTAAAAAAATTATTATATATAATTATATATATAATATATATATATATATATATATATATATATATATATATATATATATATATATATATATATATATATATATATATATATACACACACCATGAGTATTGATCCAGGGGATGCTCCGACTTCAAGTTTGTTTTTTGTTTTTTTAGAGATCAGTCAGAATCTTTTCTCTTAAGGATACCGGACAATGTATCCATAGGATTTTTGTTTGTATCAGTTCACAAGATACAAAAGTATCAACTGAGATCTAAAAAGGTTGATCTTGGTGAACAAAGTGACTATGACTATCAATGACTATTAAGGATCTTTTTCAGTGTATTTTATTAACTTTCAATCAGAAGAATATATAAATAATAATAAAAATAAATTATATTAATAAAAAGTATTATATTATAATTATTAATATAAGTATAATTTTATTAATATTTTCATTGGTAATAAACATTAATATTATCAATGATATTATGTATTTTTATATTAATAGCTATATTAATGAAAATGTATTTATATTGTTTATATTATTTATACTACTTCAGTGATACAGAAAGAGTTCAGGTGATGTCTGCTTGCAGGGGGTGCTATGTTGGGTCACTCCACCATAGAAGGAACTGGCAACCCACTCTGCCATGAATGTAAAGTGGATCAGCATGACAACAGACATAAAGATACCCCTGGTGTGTTGCGGTCCATGAGGTCACAAAGAGTCGGACACGACTTAACAATGCAACAACAACAACAACCTCCATATTGTAGCTTCTAAAAGCTTATAACACTCGTCCCTATTAATGTAACTAGTAACTGGTCCTGTATTGCATTATAAGCAGCAGCAATATGGACTTTTACAGCTTGCTGTCCATCCGCTCACAAATTTACATTTGCTGAGGAGGGACAAGGAGATGGGGAAGGACAATCAAATTTTAATATTAGGAGGCAGTCAATCCTTTTTTGGAGCCAGTTAATCAATTTTAAGAGCCAGCGTATGGATTATAATTTAGATATACATAAATAATATCTGCTTAAAAAAGTTAGGAGCCACGGCTCTCTGGCTCCTAGGATTTGCCAAGCCCTGTACTTACCTCTAAAGTCTTGGAGTATATGCCATAGGAGTTGAAGTGATTTTGCACAATGACACTGCATTAGAGTCCCACCTGACAATGTCACTAACCAATAAAAGTCGACTCACAGGCAATTCATCTAATTCCTACTAGAAGTAATTATCTGAGAGTCGTCAGAATGTAGAACAAGTGGATCAAACGCGTGCGGACAAAAATGTAACATTAAATTGATTTCTTTGGCTACTTTAAAGACGTGTTCTCCAGGCCCAATGGGGTTACATTAGGCTTAGACCCCAATATATGTTGCAATATATATATATATATATATATTGCTTATATTGTACAAACAAAGCAATAAAATGGGCATGTATATTACAACGAGGATAATTTGCCTTGGATTAGGATTGTCACTGAATGCGCCTTTGCACCAAAGCTTCAGAGATGGGGTTAAGCAACAACTGTATGAAATGTGTCTCCTTGGCTTAAGTTTATCCAAAATATGTTTGTTACAGATTTCAATTTTTATTGGTCATAACCCCAGGGGTCCTAAATCATTTGCCTCTAACTAGAATAACCATAATACACCAACTTGCATTTTTAGTAGAGCGAAAGAGTGGGGGTGCCCAGAATTTCACTATATCATTTGAGTGATAAACCTATGAGTTTACTAGAAGTTTACAGAGAGTTTACTAGAAGTTTACAGAGAGTTTACTAGAAGTTTACAGAGAGTTTACTAGAAGTTTACAGAGAGTTTACTAGAAGTTTACAGAGAGTTTACAGAGAGTTTACAGAGAGTTTACAGAGAGTTGTATATATGTATATATATATATATATATATATATATATATATACACAAAAACCATAAAAAATATAACAGATGTCGTGACCAAAGGAAAATTTACCACCAGCAGATAAACACAGAGAGCAGTGGAAGTTTCCATCAGTTGTGGACAAAGCAAAATGTCACACAGAGAAGGAAAATAAGTTTAACCCAGATTAAAAATTAATACTACTCTATATTGTAAATACTTATCATATGTTTCCAGCTAGTATAATTTGGAGATATAGATATTTGGAGTTATAGATAAGAACCCATTACGCCCATTCTATCTGCCTACATTTTTATATTTATTTAACCCTCTGCATGGTGCTGGTGGTATACCTGGGCTATGCATTTATTTTATTGCACTTGAATGATCAAAAATTCTATTAAAGGGCCACTGTCACAAACCTAGTTAGAGGAGGTTGTTTTATTTTAATTATACATTGATTATTAATAACTCATAATTTATAATAGCAATCTTCAATATTCATTTCATTTTCAAAGAAAAGAATATCAGTGTTTATCTGCACTCTGGTAAAGATCTTTAGGAGAGTGTGGGAGAGTGGCTAAGAAACAGGGTATTAAGAACAATCGGATATAATAAGAAAATAAACAATGTGCAACAAGTTGCCCCAAAAACAAAGTGAACCCCTAACACAATATCAATATCTCTAGATTTGCTCCATGAATAATATAAATTGCATGGCTATTTTTCCTTCCCAGATGCTTAACTTCACATTTATTCGTATTAAATCTCTAATGCCATTTAGTTGCTCATTTCCCTAATTTATGTAAATACCTTTGGATATATACAGTATATTTAGTCTAAGAACATAATTAAGCGAAAAAAGTATTAAAGTAAGTTTCAATTTCTTTTTTAAATAAATACAATTAAATGCCACTGCAGGACCCTGGCGGTATCCATAATACTTTGGTGGAAGTTTTGTGTGGGTGAGAGGAGCCTTTATATTTCTGGAGAGCAGTGACTGCATCTATTGATTGCTTCTGGGCCTGGAATGGAGAAGAGATGTGGTCTACTAGTTATCTAGCAACGACTATTGGACTCTCCCTGTTCCCTCCAATGACACAGACACACCCTCATGATCCAGCTCTAAGGAAGTGATGTTACAAATACACTAATGATTCCTATAATTATGAACAGAGTCTTTAAATGTCCCAGGACTTCCCGAGCAGGGAATGTTTTTGGTTTATTACGTGCTTCACAAACCAATGAAATTTTTCTTGAACTACAGTAGCCTTTAACCAAAATGTTAAGCCCCGCCCTACTAATGTATTTAAGTCCCATATAAACAGATTGTTCCACAATATACAATGCACAGTGTCCCAATCTGGGCCCTGGGTCTCCAGCTCAGTCCTCCCCTCCCTTGTTCCAGACATCGAGCCTCCCTACAGAAAAATGCTGGAAATCTAATGAGGAGCACGGGGCGAGGCCAAGACGGCTCCCGAGACATTTCCATGACAGACAATGAGAGAGCTCGGAAAACAGACTCGAGAGAAGGATGTAACCAAAAAGAATTCCTGGCGGAAAAGACGGAAAAAATACTACAGGACAACCCGGAAGCGTGCTATTTATTATATAGTAAATAAATAGCACAATTGAATATCTAAAACAAGTTAAAGAACTTGTTTCATGCCCAGAATTCCGAGAAATACAGTTATCCTGCTGTATTCTGGGAATCTTGGCAGAGACATGCAAGTGTGCCCACAAAAGACTTTGCTCTTGCAATCCGTAACCATATCAAACATGTCTTCCCTTATATATATATTTATATATAAAAATAAACTAATTTCCTTTCCTGCTCATTTCCAGGTGTTGCACTGCAGGGAAAATTAAATGAGTACAGTGCATTTTTACTTTTAAATCCAATACTAGCTTAATCATGGCTCCTTTTAGACCTAGACCTGTTGTATTACACAGCTTTAGGTTGGATTATGTACTCATTAGGAGACCTACCCACAGACAGCTGTTTCGATCCTATACGGATCTAATCCGTATGGGGCTGGTACCTAATGCCTGCTACAGATTTTTTTTAACCACACATTTAGCTTATGATGGGCAAAAGGGTGACAGAAGCCCCCAGTCCAGTAATTAAATAGTGCTTTCGTGTTTACATTTGAATATCTAAAAGCACATCAGAAAAAAAAAACATGTTCAGGGTAGAATTGCCTGGTATTTCGGGGCTGGGTCACTCTTTTGAGTGGGTCCAGACTGATATACTACAGGATATTTCTCCCTGTGAAGGGCACAAGTGAGCTAAGAGAGGTTGCTTTTAGAGTGGCTTATCATGTCCATAGAACTGACCTATTAAGGTTGGTTCATCCTCTGATGAGCACCTCTGACTTTGTTGTTTTGTATGTATGTATGTATGTATATATATATATATATATATATATATATATATATATATATATATATATAGATATATATATATATATATATATATAGATATATATATATATAGATATATATATATATAGATATATATATATGTATATAGATATAGATATAGATATATAGATAATTGCTTTGTGTCCTTAACCTTATTATCTAGAAGGAAAAAAAAATTACTTTTAATCTAATTAAAAACTGTCTAATAATGCAGTCACATTAAAAAATAAATAAAAATGTATTCATGTACAGTGCCTTGAAAAAGTATTCACCCCCTTGACTTTTTATCTATTTTGTTACATTACAGCCTTAAGTCAATGTTTTGTTAATCTGAATTTCATGTGATGGATCAGAACACAATAGTCTAAGTTGGTGAAGTTAAATGAGAAAAATATATACATAATACTATTTTTTAGAAATAGAAAACAGAAAATTGGCATGTGCGTATGTATTCACCCCCTTTGTTATGAAGCCCATAAAAAGCTCTGGTGCAACCAATTACCTTCAGAAGTCACATAATTAGTGAAATGATGTCCATCTGTGTGCAATCTAAGTGTCACATGATCTGTCATTTCATATACACACCTTTTTTGAAAGGCCCCAGAGGCTGCAACACCTAAGCAAGAGGCTCCACTAACCAAACACTGCCATGAAGACCAAGGAACTCTCCATACAAGTAAGGGACAATGTTGTCGAGAAGTACAAGTCAGGGTTAGGTTATAAAAATAAATATCCAAATCTTTGATGATCCCCAGAAGCACCATCAAATCTATCATAACCAAATGGAAAGAACACGGCACAACAGCAAACCTGCCAAGAGACAGCCGCCCACCAAAACTCACGGACGGGGCAAGGAGGGCATTAATCAGAGAGGCAGCACAGAGACCTAAGGTAACCCTGGAGGAGATGCAGAGGTCCACAGCAGAGACTGGAGTATCTGTACATAGGACAATAAGCCGTACGCTCCATAGAGTTGGGCTTTATGGCAGAGTGGCCAGAAGAAAGCCATTACTTTCAGCAAAAAAACAAAATGGCACGTTTTGAATTAGCGAAAAAGGCATGTGGGAGACTCCCAAAATGTATGGAGGAAGGTGCTCTGGTCTGATGAGACTAAAAGTAAACTTTTCGGCCATCAAAGAAAACGCTATGTCTGGTGCAAACCCAACACATCACATCACCCAAAGAACACCATCCCCACAGTGAAACATGGTGGTCGCAGCATCATGCTGGGGGGATGTTTTTCAGCAGCCGGGACTGGGAAACTGGTCAGAGTTGAGGGAAAGATGGATGGGGCTAAATACAGGGATATTCTTGAGCAAAACCTGTACCACTCTGTGCGTGATTTGAGGCCAGGACGGAGGTTCACCTTCCAGCTGGACAATGACCCCAAACACACTGCTAAAGCAACACTTGGGGGGTTTAAGGGGAAACATGTAAATGTGTTGGAATGGCCGAGTCACAGCCCAGACCTCAATCCAATAGAAAATCTGTGGTCAGACTTAAAGATTGCTGTTCACAAGCGCACACCATCCAACTTGAAGGAGCTGGAGCAGTTTTGCAAGGAGGAATGGGCAAAAATCTCAGTGGTAAGATGTGGCAAGCTCATAGAGACTTATCCAAAGGGACTTGTGATTGGCACAAAAGGTGGATCTACAAAGTATTGACTTTAGGGGGGTGAATAGTTATGCACATTGACTTTTTCTGTTATTTTGTCCTATTTGTTGTTTGCTTCACAATAAAAAAAAAACATCTTCAAAGTTGTGGCATGTTCTGTAAATTAAATGATGCAAATCCTCAAACAATCCATGTTAATTCCAGGTTGTGAGGCAACAAAACACGAATAATGCCAAGGGGGTGAATACTTTTGCAAGGCAGTGTGTGTGTGTAATTATATATATACACACACACACACATACACAAATGTATATACTCGCACGCACACTTTTTTCCTGAACGTACAGTATAAGCTAGGGGCATGCAGGGTCCTTGCTGCACATTACATGGCGCTACATGAGTGGCACTGCAGCTTTAAACCTCAGGTGATGCGTCTCTACGCTATGTACTAAACCGCACTGACAGGGAGCGGAGCGTGAAAGGTGAATCTGAGCCCCGGGCACTGGGGAGACCAGACACGGCCTGACAAGGAGATATATGCACAATATGTCCCAATATTACCTAACAGTCACCCACTGCAAAAAAAGCCATATAAAATTGTGGATTTAAATTGACTTAAATCTTAAAAATCGACTGTTCCCATGATTGTAAGAAAGTTCTTAATAAATTGATTAAAAAAGGTGGGAGTTGAGACGTCCCAAATGTGGTTTAAATGTAGATATTAAGACTTAAAAAAAAAAATTGATGGAAATAAACTAAAGTACCAAGTAGGGTTTATCCCAATGTATATTATTCATTTGGAAGCACATCATTTGGAGCCGTGTGGAGATATTTCAGTAGGATAAGAAGATACTAGAATTGGACACGTTTGCAGAATCTAATACCCAGCTCACTGCACCACGTGGCACAATCACCAGGGCCCACTGTGACCACTGAAAAACACCACAAAACCATGTGCACGTGGAGGGGTTAATGTCTGTGCACAGAGGGAAGTGAAACCAAACAATACATCCCTGAGGTGCTGAGGTTTCCCTTCTCTGGTTTCAATACAGCTTTGTCACAGATGACCTACCAAGCATTAACGCGAGAGGGCACGGGCCAACGCCAGAGGGCACGGGCCAACGCCAGAGGGCACGGGCCAACGCCAGAGGGCACGGGCCAACGCCAGAGGGCACGGGCCAACGCCAGAGGGCACGGGCCAACGCCAGAAGGCACGGGCCTACGCCAGAAGGCACGGGCCTACGCCAGAAGGCACGGGCCTACGCCAGAAGGCACGGGCCTACGCCAGAAGGCACGGGCCTACGCCAGAAGGCACGGGCCTACGCCAGAAGGCACGGGCCTACGCCAGAAGGCACGGGCCTACGCCAGAAGGCACGGGCCTACGCCAGAGGGCACGGGCCAACGGCAGAGGGCACGGGCCAACGGCAGAGGGCACGGGCCAACGGCAGAGGGCACGGGCCAACGGCAGAGGGCACGGGCCAACGGCAGAGGGCACGGGCCAACGCCAGAGGGCACGGGCTAACGCCAGAGGGCACGGGCTAACACGAGAGACAACTGACTGCTCTGTGTGGAGTTCATGGCCAAAACACTAATAAGAGACAATCTGAGAGATCCTCTGTAGTGAGTGGATGTATCGGACCGCTTGGGCTGGACACAGAGCTGGACACAGAGTCCTCCACAAGGAGTAAGTTACTGTCTTACATAATATGATATGGTAACACAATAGGGATACTTGGCTACTTTAACTGCACCCCAATTGGTCTTTAACTCAACTGCCAACACCCTCTTGGATCAATTCTGAACTCTTCTGTCAAGCACATCCACCTTGCACACCCGCCGAACCCCCCACATCCACCAAAGCCTCTGCCAATCCCTACACTGGCTCCATATATTACCAAGGATAAAGTTTAAAACCTAAACCCCCAACAGCTCTGCCTATTTCTACATCTCAACTCTGGGCTCCAAACATACTCCAACTCGTCCTCTCCGCTCGGACCATAATTTATGCCTCTCATTCCCCATTATAATGTCCTATTCTCACCCACAGGACTTGACTTCTTAGAGTGAAGTAAATACTTCAGAAGAGTGGAGCTGCTCGTATCAGACTATCTCCCAGTTTAGTTACATAGTAATTGAGGTTGAAAAAAAGATTTTCAGTCCATCAAGTTCAACCTTTTAAGATCTCCTCTGATCTTCTATATGCAGATTAGTTATTAATTGATCCAGAGGTAGGCACACAGAAAAAAAAACCAAGTGAAACTTTGTCAATGGTCTCAAAAGGTAAAAAATGAATTCCTTCCTGACGGCAGATACTGGCGATCGGATTCCTCCCTGGATCGCTACTACATCTCTAATTATCCAGGATAATCCGGAATACCCTTTATATTTAAAAAAATATATCCAATCCCTTTTTAAAGTTATCTATTGAATCCGCTGTCACCCCCTCCTTTGGTAGAGAATTCCACAGATTAACCCCCCCCTTACTGTGAAGAACCCTTTTCTTTCTTTAATCTTTCTTTTCTTTCTTTAATCTTTTTACTTCTAACCTCATAGGATGTCCTCTTGTCAATTGAAAACTTCTTGGCACAAACAGCTCCCTTGACAAATCTTTATACTGACCCTGGATGTATTTATATAAAGGTAATCATATCTCCTCTTAGACACCTGTTTTCTAGAGAACATAAGTTTAATTTGGTTAGTCTTTCTTCATAACTTAGCCCCTCCATTCCCCTTATTAGATTTGTTGCCCTTCTCTGTACTTTTTCCAGTGGTGCCCAAAATTGTCCTCCATATTCCAAATGAGGGCGTACTAGAGATTTGTATAGTGGCAGAATTATATTTTCTTCCCTTGCTTCTATACCCTTCTTAATACATGCTAATATTGTATTTGCCTTTGCAGCTGCTGCTTGGCATTGAGCATGGTTACCTAGGCGGTTGTCCACAAGCACTCCCAAATCCCTTTCAATATCTGATACCCCTAGATTGGTTTCATTATTTTCATTGTTTATAAATTGCATGGCTATTTTTCCTTCCGAGATGCATAACTTTACATTTATTTGTATTAAATCTAGTCTGCCATTAATTGCTCATTTCTCTACTTTATGCAAATCCATTTGGAGCACATAATTTTCGTATTTAATTACCTTGCACAAATTAGTGTCATCAGCAAAAATGGAGACAAGACTTTCCAGTTCCACCTCTAAGTCGTTAATAAATATGTTAAAAAAGAGAGGACCTAATACTGAGCCCTGAGGAACCCCACTTACCACATTAGTCCAATCCAAGTATGTCCCATTTACAACAACCCTTTGCTTCCTGTCTTTTAACCAGCTCTTAATCCATGGGCAGATATTTACTGCAATTCCTGTATCCCTTAGTTTGCACAATAGTCTCCCATGTGGCACTGTATCAAAAGCCTTTGAAAAATACACCATTTTAAAATTAAGAGTTTTTGTTGGCCCCTTACAGTTATGTTTTTTTTAATTCAATCTCAAATGAGACTGTGTTGTGATCACTGTTTCCCAAAGGTTGCTCTATTTAAACATTTGATACTATATCAATATTATTTGTGATGACTAAATCCAAGACGGCCTCATTTCTAGTAGGCTCTTGTACAACCTGGGCCAGATAATGATCCCTGAGTGTACTCAAGAACCTGCTCCCCTTAGCTGAACTGCTGGTCTCATTTATCCAGTTTATTTAAGGGTAATTATAATCTCCCATTATTAGAACTTGCCCATGCTTAGCTGCATTTCCAATCTGTAACAATAATTGTATTTCCTCACTTTCAGCTGTATTTGGGGGTTTATAGCATACGCCTACCAATATTATTTTAGTATTTGCTCCTCCGCTATTTAACTCTACCCACAAACATTCAACTTTACTGCTAGTTCCACCATAAATATCTTCTATGACTATAGGCTTAAATTAAGGCTTAACATACAGACAAATCCCTCCTCCCCTTTTACCATTGCTCTATATTTCCTAAATAGGTTATAACCATCCAGATTAACAGTCCAGTCATCAGATTCATCCCACCATGTTTCAGTCTTCAGATGTTGAAACCTACTCCCGAAACCCACCACTCACCTCCTGAACTCCATTAACAATTTCAAACCAGGCTAAAATGTGTCTGATAAACATAATATCTACATATAAGGATACTGGGCTCCATTAACTCAACTTCCTCCGCCAACTCCGATTCATCCTGAACTCTGCCAAGCTCATCCACCACCACTTGCCTCATTAACAATTCCAAACAAACCTGTCTATCCTACAAATAGTGATTTAGGAGCTTCTGGAGCTGCCCTTTCCCAAAGCTCTTTGTGCACTATTTCCACGGTTCTGAATCAAAGCAGTGCTGCCCACCGCTACAAGAAACCAACGGAGCAGATTATGACACAGAGAGAAGGAGAATGAAGCCAAAAATATGGTTTTTTGAGGAGCCAACATGGATTCAATCAACAACTTTCAGATTTAAAAAAGTGCGTATTATGCGCCTGATTACATTTGTGATATGCGCCCCTTTAAGGACGTCTCAATTCTTTACTGTGCCCCTACCTTATATATATGAGCGGAGTTCGCTGTCAAACTTCAAGACGTCTGGATTCCATAAAGCACCATCTGTGGGCTCTGCGTCCTCCTCACCTGCAGGGAAGAGAAATGTCAGTTTTATGCTTCAAGATTCCCTGATTTCTATAACATTGAGAGGAAGAAGAAAAAAAAAAACACAACGCTCCACGGAATCCAATAGGTGTAAAGGAAATAAGATATGTTCCAGTATAAAATAATGCACTAAAGGGGTTAGACTAATTTAATTGTCCATTGTTTGAATATATATATATATATATATATATATATATATATATATATATATATATATATATATATATATATATATATATTTATATTCAATACGGGTCGTATCTGCACAATGGAAAGCTAAAAACTGCAAGCGAGACTAATGGAAGGCATATTAGTTCAGAAGGATACCTTCATTGTAAAATAAAAAAAATGGAGTATTGCCGCAAGCAACGGCTTATAAAATATAAACATATATATTTGCCCTCTAATATGGTTAGTTATTCAGAGGACCATGTAGAAACAAATTGACTACAGTGGCCCTTTAATATAAAAGGGCCCCTTCTCAGTTGGGAATATTTGCTAATGTGCAGCTCAGCATGCTTGATAAGTGTGGTAGAGGGGTCTAACTGCCAGATAATGTTAAAGGTATTTACTTTGGCAGAGAAAGATAAACAGACATAAATCCTAATTAGTCCACGCAAACAACCAATTAATATGTACAAGCTGCTCATCTGCATAAAAATACAGCAACAACATGGAATTTCCCAGGATTGACTATTTAGAAAAAAATGGATAACACAACAGAGACAGTTTTTCAAGTTCTTTACGGATAACAGAGACAGACCGAGAGTGCGCTCAGATGACACTATGTATTGAGGCTGCAGTTAGATCACATGATCTCATTTAGACGCGCACATGTATGTGAATAGGGACCCAGTACATACCGTGTCTATCATAAAACTTGTAAACCTCAAACAACCTCCCTATAATCCGACAGATACATTCATGAATTTTTGTTTTAATTTCAAGAAAAACACCAAAACGTCTGGAAAGCAAAGAAATATACACTGCAGCTTAAAGGGCCAGTGTAGTGTAAAATATTCCAGGTTTCACTTAAAATGAGCCTTTCACATATTACCAAAAAAAAGTTAACTTTTTTTCAACTTTCTAAAAATATTTTATTTTATCAAGTTTAGTTATTCAAAAAATACAGAAAACACATGAGCAAAATGGTCCTTTAATTACATTTTAGGATGGTATTATAGAAACAGATTTGATAGCAGAAATAAATCCAAAAGTCTCATCTGTTATGCCCATTGTATCTACTTAAGTATAGCTTAATGCAGCTTCAGGATCCCCTTATGCATATCCAAGTCATGCTTACAATCCTCAACGGTAACTTCCTTATACATATCTCAGGCATGCTGCAATTCCTTAACCAATTTCCTTATGTGTATCCCAGACATGCCCGAATACATTTACTGTGGGATTATAGAGAAAAAGTACACCTCACAACAGAAAGGATTCTGGGTAGTGTATTTGGAAGATGAGGACACACCGCAGCAAGTGATAAAAATGACTGTGGTCCCACTTTGAAGCCACAATAAGATTTATGGCAACTACCCATGACTAAAAGAAAATATATGTTACATTAAAGTGAATGGAGGCTGCTTGGATGTGGTTCTCCCATAACGGGAATGAGGGGAGAACATGGATGAGGGTGGGGCTAATTTTATATGTGGACATTATACACCTAGTAACGTCCAGGGACAGTGCAGGGCAATGCCCTTTTAGATTGTAAGTAGTGAGTTTCCAGTCTTGTAGGGTGCTTTGGGATAAAGCACTTTCTGCTAAGATTCTAAGCTCAAAACAGGGCCCTTCAACTTTTGAATTTGTTAAACTTGTATTTCCCCTGTACAGCGCTACGGAATATGTTGGCGCAATACAAATAAAAGATAATAAAATGCATAACTGACCCAAAGGGAAAGGGTTAATCCCCCCCCCCATTTATACAGGGGTAGGCCAGGACACCCCTCTCCCAGGTCATGTGACTCTCTCCATGTCTGTGTCATGCGATGGGTAAGACTGGATTTCCGGACAGGAATTCCGCTCCTAGCTGTAGCCTATTAATAGCCATATCCCGAGTCCGTCTTCCCTAGAAATGACCGGTCACTCTCTGGCCTCGATGTCCCCAGCACAATGTTACTTGTGCTCTGCGTATTAAATGTATTATATATATTTATTGTGAAAAATCCATCCGTTGCTATGCCTAAAACTGTGAAATATAGCAAGCATATGCTTAAAAGGAGCCATGTTTAAAATGGTTTGGATTGACAGAGTGATGGTGCATTGTGTGACCTCATTTGCATGTCCCGCCCAGTTTTCCCAGACTGCAGTGCATATACTGTATTTCTGAGAAATTTGAGCAGGAAATAAGTTTTTGTCAACTTATTTTTGGACATTCAAATAGAATCACAAATGTACTATTCCTTATTTGTACTACTGTACTTTGCACGGCTGAGGGCTTCAATCAGTCTTAGCCCACCATATGTGAAATAATTGCTATATTTATATATATATATATATATATATATATATATATATATATATATATATATATATATATATATATATATATATATATATATATATAGATAGTACATTTGTGTTCTCATTTGATCGTCAAAGCAAGTTACAAAATGTTTTTCTGCTCAGAATTCCGAGAAATACAGTCATTGCATTGCATTCTTGAAACCTAGGCAAGGACATGCAAATATACCATGGCTTCCTTTAAGCATATGCCTGCTGTATTACACAGCTTCAAGCAAAGTTCAGGATGGATTGAGTACAAGCTAGGAATCCCACACCCGTACAGCCATTACTGCCTCGCAGACTGGGGCCGGTTCCTAGCTTGTGTAGTAGATTTTTGTGCGTGTGTATTTATGTTGCTATGGAGTCTGTTTTTAAGGACTTCCTACATTTTTTTACTCAGAGGAATTTTGTGTCTGCACAATAAAAGGAATGTGGCAGTTACAAATACCAGTGCTCTCAGCATTAAAGGAAAGATTACATGGACACATTTATCTATAGAGGGCCCAAAATTTGGACGCTGTATAATACTTTACCACATGGATATCATTAAATACATATCATTAAGCCCAAATCTTCATCAGAACTTCTTCCATGTCAACCAATCACAGGCGACATCCCAGGATGTGATCGATTGAGATGGGATAGGAATCTCGCTGTCAAATGAAAACTGAGAGAGACTTGGAAATCTTTATATGGGTTCCCTGGTGGTCCAGTGGTTAGGATTTGGTGCTTTCACCATTCGCTGCGACCTGAGTTTGATTCCAGTCAGGGGATCAAGAGGTCACACCTCCCTGAAGCCATGCAGGGTGCGACTTAGTCAGTACTTTTATGGGAGACCACCTACGAATACCAGGAGCTGTACGCTACGGCACATTGGAAAAGAAAATAGAAACCAACTCTACGTCGATGGTCATGCTGACCCACTTGGTTTTCATGGCAAAGATACTAAAGATGTTCCTGGCGTGTTACGGTCCATGAGGTCGCGGAGAATCGAACACGACTGAACAGCACAAAAACAACAATCTTTATATAAATGTGATAAAGTATTTAGTACACCAAAGGCTCTACTTTTTAACTGGTGAAATAAAGTGGACCCACTGAACAATCCTCTGCTTTTATCCCAACTTCATGAGCTCCCTCGAGAATAAGATGAAAGGAGAGAGACTGTGGGATGTAGATCCGTAGCCTGTGGCCGCGGTACAAAGGAAGAGGCGGAACTGGATTTATTAGAAACAAACCACGGAAAAGCATTAACACCCCAGCCACGGCTCCCAGTCGCAACGTATCAATCAGTCACACATTTTATACGTGAAGCGGCGATACAGAAGAAATAATACAGAGTGGCTACCAATCAATATCTATCTATCTACACACACACAAATATATCCGAACTTTGCGATTTTAGGCCGGAAAATATGAAAATAATTTATAGGCACATAAAAAAAGTACATAAAAGTAAATAGATACACAGGTATATCAAATGCTTCGTAAAATCCAGTAAATATTACATTTGTATTCACACATGAATGTCTAAAAATAAGTTATTATCCATGAATTTCTCTCAGAATTCCCAGAAATAGTATTGCACTGCACTCTGGGAAACTGGGCGGGGACATGCAAATGCATTCGCACAATGAATTTTCACTCTCTAATCTAACAGCACTTATACTTTAAAGCTGGGTAATACAGTGAGCATATGCCGAAAAAGAAGCCATGTATATAGTGGTTTGGGTTAAGGAGTGAAAATGCATTGTGGATAAATTTGCATGGCCCCACCCAGTTTCCCAAAGTGCAGTGCAATAAGCATTTCTAAGAATTCGGAGCAGAAAATCAATTTTTATAACTTATTTTTAGACATTCAAAGGTGACAGAAACACAATGCACGATTTATTTACTGTACTCTGAACGGTGGAGGCTTTCATCAGTATTTTGCTCACCATAAGCTAAATGAGGTTGTGGTAATTGATAAAATCCAGAAACCTCCCTTTAAGTAATGTTTAAGGCAGTGCTCGGTTATATGGCCAGACATCATAATTAATGCGTGCGCTCATAGCTTATGAGCAACCTCTAATTAACAAGTTAAAATTAATTGTCATCCGGACAGAAAACAATATTTACCAAATCCAATTAACAAATTGAATAAGGTATCCATAAAGACCCCATACAATGCCGGTGTGTGTATATCAGGATATGGGAACGGACGGGGTTACAATTAAATAGCATATAATTAGGCGGTTCAAAGCCGATTCTTTTTCTTAGTCGTATTATTGCTTAATTTCCAAATAAAGCACCTTTTGTACGCGGCCGTGCCGGCTCCTTGGCAGGGCCGCCGGATTTCTCATTGCTGGAGATTTTCCACGATATGGAGACAAGAAGCTATATAGTTTTCCTCCTGTTAATTACAATTAATTCTGTGTCTGTAATTCCTAAACAAAGGCAGAATTATTTTGAAGATTTTAATCACTACACCAAACAAAAACATACAATAATGTATTTTTTTGGGGCGCCCAAAAAACGGCTCTGTCCCATCATGCATCTGGGTACAATAACCTTCACTGGGACAAAAGTCGTCGAAATTTGAAATGCTACTTATTAAGAACAAGCTTTGCTTTCCCATAAGCCGTTTCTTCGTATAATCGTGCACAAAACGGATCTTGTGGCTAAATTATCTAATAAACAAATAGGCAACGGACCCAAAAACATAAAAAGTATTAAAAATACACAAAACTAATGCAAAAGGTTACTTGAAAACTGCTTCCTAAACTTCTGCTGACTCTTGAGGATTCCTGAAAGTCAATTTTATAGAACATCTTCTTTCTTCAAGATTGTTCCATATTGTCTCATTCCCCAATAACATAGGAACATTTTTTTTTTATTATTTACGTCTATATCATTGGACCACCAATAGCAACCTCTGTCCTACAAAATGTAAATAGCCCGCTCAAACAAGCAACTCTCCGTTAAGTATCATGGATTCCAGTAGAGGCATACCATTATTATTGTTTTCCTAAATAAAAACTAGTGTAATTATAATAATCACATATATAGTTGTGAGCATGCAAGTTGTTGCTAACGCTTGCGGGCTCGCGCAGCCAGGGCAGTGGGCGAGGGCCTCAGTTGCTGGCATGGAGCGCCGAACGCAAACACGACACACCAATTACGACACTCGATAAATTTTACGAGCAACGCAAACAACATACGACACACGTTAACACACATTACTCTTATATTATTTGGTATCTTAATACAAGGAAACACCATGGTGGCATATGGAGGGAGAACATCCTGGGATGTACAGTGGATATAAAAAGTCTACACACCCCAGTTAAAAATGTCAGGTTTCTGTGCTGTAAAAAAATGACAAAGATAAATCATTTCAGAACCTTTTCCACCTTTAATGTGACCTATAAACTGTACAACTCAATTGAAAAACAAACGGAAATCTTTTAGGTAGAGGGAAGAAAAAATATAAAAATAATATGGTTGCATAAGTATGCACACCCTTAAACTAATACGTTGTTGAAGCACCTTTTGATTTTATTACAGCACTCAGTCTTTTTGGGGATGAGTCTATCCGCATGGCACATTTTGACTTGGCAAGATTTGCCCACTCTTCTTTGCAAAAACACTCCAAATCTGTCAGATTGCGAGGGCATCTCCTGTGCACAGCCCTCTTCAGATCACCCCACAGATTTTCAATCGGATTCAGGTCTGGGCTCTGGCTGGGCCATTCCAAAACTTTAATCTTCTTCTTCCTCTGTTGATTTGGTTGTATGCTTTGGGTCGTTGTCATGTTTTTCTTCGTAAGAAAAGGCTTTTGTCTTGCCACTCTACCCCATAGCCCAGACATATGAAGAATACGGGAGATTGTTGTCACATGTACCACACAGCCAGTACTTGCCAGATATTCCTGCAGCTCCTTTAATGTTGCTGTAGGCTTCTTGGTAGCCTCCCAGACCAGTTTTCTTCTCGTCTTTTCATCAATTTTGAAGGGAGCTCCAGTTCTTGGTAATGTCACTGTTGTGCCATATTTTCTCCACTTGATGATGACTGTCTTCACTGTGTTCCATGGTATATCTAATGCCTTGGAAATTCTTTTGTACCCTTCTCCTGACTGATACCTTTTAACAATGAGATCCCTCTGTTGCTTTGGAAGCTCTCTGTGGACCATGGCTTTTGCTGTGGGATGCGACTAAGAACATTTCAGGAAAGACCAACTAGAGCTGCTGAACTTTATTTGCGGTTAATCAGAGGCACTTTAAATGATGGCAGGTGTATGCTGACTCCTATTTGACACAATTTGGAATGTGATTGCTTAATTCTGAACACAGCTATATCCCCGGTTATAAGAGTGTGCAGACTTATGCAACCACATTATTTTTCTTTTTTTTTTTCTTCCCTCCACCTAAAAGATTTCAGTTTGTTTTTCCATTGAGTTGTACAGTTTATAGGTCACATTAAAGGTGGAAAAAGTTCTGAAATGATTTATCTTTGTCTCATTTTTTTACAGCACAGAAACCTGACATTTTAACAGGGGTGTGTAGACTTTTTATATCCACTGTAGATTAAAGGGACAAACATACATTCATTTAGGAATTTTACCATAAAAAGGATTTTATAAAAAAAAAAACATTAATTTATCACATTTATTAACTACTAAATGTAACAAATATCAGTAAGATCCATGGTTTTTGCTCCTGTTTATCTTCTACATATGGGAGAAAACCTTCACTATAATCTTTAAAGGGATATGGGAGGTCCCTGGATGTTACTGGGTATATAACACCCTTGTGTATCTAATAACTTTCATGTACTTTATTTTATTTTATTAAGAAGTGCTTATAAGCTCTGTTTTTACAGACTAAAATCAAACAAACAGTCCCTGTATAGGTCTGCCCTCTGCAGCTCATGCAGACACATACTATGTAGTACTTGTGCTGCCTCATACTAGCCAATTAGGGATAATCTATCTGCAACATGCTGCTGAGATGTGGTGTCTGATAGGTTAGGACACTACACTGCACATCCAGCCCTACAGAGCCTGTGTCTGCACACGCTGCAGTGGGCAGACCTATACAGGGACTATTTGTTGGATTTATAAGCACTTCTTAATAAAGTACATATCAGTAAACAGATACACAGGTATATTATATACCTAGTAACACCCAGGAACCCTCCATATCCCTTTAAGCTGCTACAAATGAAATGCGGCAACCCATACGGCCAGTGCTCTCAGAAGTACTAATAGACACACCTTGGTGAAGCAGAAACATTTTTTGCTCATTACGAATTGGAGTCCCCCAAAAGAACACAAACTACAAAATTGTGTAGTCACACTAGATAAGGGTCGGCAACAGTTCAGGATTTCTGGATCTCTTTACTTCTATTAAGATCTCCCGGATGGAGCTCAGGCTCGTGCGGATTAATAGACATAGACACAAGCAGAGAGAGAGACTCAAATCCAGTACTGTTGGGGACCCTCACTCCTGAGCTAGGTGGTCTATATCCCCAGCAGTCACTTACTTGTTCTGGCATGGCGGATCAGAAAGGGACTAACAGGACAGATACTTCCCGTACCTACAACTTCACCTTTACATAAAAAAGGGAGCTCATGCTTCTTCAGATGGAAGTTGGTTGTGGCAAGAAACAATTTGATACACTGAGGAAATGACCCCCCCTGTAATATAATAATGTTACTATTCATGGGGGGGGGGGGGGGGGGGGGCAGAGCCACTGACCTTGCTGGGAGTATTATATTGTAATAATTCTGCACTCAAACATCGCCCTAAAAAATAATCCCTAATTTACACCCTGATGGACAAAATAATTATTATTTAAGCCATGGAACGCACTTCAACGTAACGCACTTCAATATGAAGACTGCAACTTAAAGCATTACTGTAGTCTTATATTAGAGCATCTGCACTCAATAAGGTTTTAGAACAAAAACAAAAACAAAAAAACACACAATACCGTTTCTAATTATTACATTTTTATGCAAATAAGCTGCGGTGGAATCTGTAACAAAAACGCAGGTAAAGGAGAAGCTTGTTTTTTGCACAATGGTAATTTGGCAGCTACATGTGCCAGTACTTTAAACAGCACTAGTACACATGCACACAGGCCTGCTGACATAGCACCTCGAATGATGCAAAACGTTTAAAATATTTAAATATTTTTTGCTTTCTAAAAAAAAAAAAGATTTTTATTGTTAATTTTGGGAAAGTGCTACATAGATAAGAGATAGATACACCTATGTAGATAAGGTACACACGTAGATAAGGTACATAGATACAGTGAGGGGGAAAAGTATTTGATCCCCTGCTGATTTTGTACGTTTGTCCACTGACAAATAAATGACCAGTCTATAATTTTAATGGTCGGTGTATTATAACAATAACAAAGAAACCCCAAGAAAAACGCATGTCAAAAAATGTATAAATTGATTTGCAGGTTAATGAGGGAAATAAGTATTTGACCCCTTCGTCTTGGTACTTGGTGGCAAAACCCTTGTTGGTAATCACAGCGGTCAGACGTTTCTTGTAGTTGACCACCAGGTTGGCACACATCTCAGGAGGGATTTTGTCCCACTCCTCTTTGTAGATCCTCTCCAAGTCATTAAGGTTTTGAGGCGGATGTTTGGCAACTCGAACCTTCAGCTCTCTCCACAGATTTTCTATGGGATTAAGGTCTGGAGACTGGCTAGGCCACTCCAGGACCTAATGTGCTTCTTCTTGAGCCACTCCTTTGTTGCCTTGGCTGTGTGTTTTGGGTCATTGTCATGCTGGAATACCCATCCGCGACCCATTTTCAATGCCCTGGCTGAGGGAAGGAGGTTCTCACCCAAGATTTGACGGTACCTGGCCCCGTCCATCGTCCCTTTGATGCGGTGCAGTTGTCATGTCCCCTTAGCAGAAAAACACCCCCAAAGCATAATGTTTCCACCTCCATGTTTGATGGTGGGGATGATGTTCTTGAGGTTTTAGGCAGCATTCCTCCTCCTCCAAACACGGTGAGTTGAATTGATGCCAAAGAGCTCGATTTTGGTCTCATCTGACCACAACACTGTCACCCAGTTCTCCTCTGAATCATTCAGATGTTCATTGGCAGACTTCAGATGGGCCTGTACATGTGCTTTCTTGAGCAGGGGGACCTTGCTGGCGCTGCAGGATTTCAGTCCTTCACAGAGAGGTGTGTTACCAATTGTTTTCTTGGTGACTATGGTCCCAGCTGCCTTGAGATCATTAACAAGATCCTCCCGTGTAGTTCGGGGCTGATTCCTCACCATTCTCATTATCATTGAAACTCCTCGAGGTGAGATCTTGCATGGAGCATCAGACCGAGGGAGACTGGTAGCTATTTTGTGTTTTCTTCCATTTGCAAATAATCGCACCAACTGTTGTCACCTTCTCACCAAGCTGCTTGGCGATGGTCTTGTAGCCCATTCCAGCCTTGTGTAGGTCTACAATCTTGTCCCTGACAGGTGTTTTTATACAGGTAAAAAGCTGAGATTAGGAGCACTCCCTTTAAGAGAGTACTCCTAATCCCAGCTCGTTACCTGCATAAAAGACACCTGGGAGCCAGAAATCTTGCTGATTGATAGGGGATCAAATACTTATTTCCCTCACTGACCTGCAAATCAATTTATAACTTTATTGACATGCGTTTTTCTTGTTTTTTGTTATTCTGTCTCTCGTTTAAAATACACGACCATTAAAATTATAGACTGATCATTTGTCAGTGGACAAACGTTCAAAATCAGCAGGGGATCAAATACTTTTTCCCTCATTGTCGATACATACACATATGTAGATAAGATGGATATGTAGATGAGAGAGAGAGAGAGAGAGACAGGGAGATAGGCAGATAGTAGATAGAGACATGATAATTCAAAATAAGAGATTGTTGTATATTCACAAGCCGGTATAGCGTATCAGGGATCAGTTCCATTCATTTGGCACAGGGGATTGACTCCAGATTTGTTGTACATAATATCAAGTCACAGCTGATGCAGCAAAGATCTAACAACGGCCTCTGATTGGACGGTAATATTATTCAAGTAGATTGTTCTGGTTGTTCGCTTGGAAATTTAAATGAATGGAGATGATTTTAGACTTGATTTGAATCTATGACGATATATCCATATGGATAATGTGTTTTTTAGAGGAAGAATCAAATTAAAAACATAAAACCAGGAAAAAGCGAAATACAGCGTATTAAAAGACTCCTGACCCGGCGCGAGGTGTCGGACCTGGAACAGGGCACGGCCACACCACAAAGTCACCAGGAAATCAGTCTATTTTAGGAAGCTATTAATAATGTGTCTCGAGGAGCCGTTACAGAACAAAACAGTAACTGCCAGGAAGTGCGCGGCTACCGGTGACAATGCAGGAAACGCCGCTATTCTGCGCAAGTCATTACAACAACTCGCCGTGATAGGTCATTGCAACCCCATCAATGCCACAATATTTTACATTTCTGGAGTGCTATCCTTTGATGCAACTTCCTGTTTCAAGGTCAGTGAGGTGGAGGGGTGTGGTGCCAATTTTAATCACATCCAATTTTCTAACAAACCGCTCTATATTTCCTCCTCCCCCAATGATAACTACAAACACACACGATACAGTTCTGCGGAGGTTTGTAAGAAACACACAATGGATTCATAGACAGAGTCTACAAAAAGTCAGATTTTCCCCCAAAAAATGTTTTATGTTCACAGCAGCTAATATTACTTGTTTGGTATATGCTTGATAAACCGTGTCCCTTTAATCCTCTTATTCTTGCACGCTGCATTGCACCCTGGGATGTTTTGCTCCTCCGTGGGACGGCCTCCTTACAGATTCCTTCCAAACCTCTCTTGGCATTTGAGTAATGTGAGGATTGTATAAAGTGACGTTTTCTGAACACAATGTTACTTTCCCTCATATGATTATTACATTAACAGCTGGGAGAGTCGGCTGCACAATGAGCGCTCGGCCATACAGCGCCGCTGGAGCATTTAAAGAGACAGATATGGATTCACTTTACTGAATGGCTCTGTGGAATAACATAGGAATTGGATATATCTTACATCAGACCGAGAGGAAGAGACTGAGAACAGATTAGTGGGAAGAAGAAAAGAAGGGTTATATATGGGTGAGATAAGAGGGGTAAGAAAGGGGGATGGAGAGGGAGCAGGAGGGTGGAGGAGAAAAACACAGGGAGAGCGAAGGAGATGGGGAGAGGGTGGAAAGAGGGAGGAAGAAGGGAACAGGAGGGTGGAGGAGAAAAACACAGGGAGAGCGAAGGAGATGGGGAGAGGTGGGAGGGAAGAAAGAAAGATAAGAGCAGATAAAGGAGGTGGAGAGAGGGTGGAAAGAGGAAAGAAAGATGGAGAGAACGGGGAAAGGGTGGAAAGAGGGAGGAAGAAGGAAAGAGGGAGGAAGAAGGAAAGAGGGAGGAAGAAGGAAAGAGGGAGGAAGAAGGAAAGAGGGAGGAAGAAGGAAAGAGGGAGGAAGAAGGAAAGAGGGAGGAAGAAGGGAACAGGAGGGTGGAGGAGAAAAACACAGGGAGAGCGAAGGAGATGGGGAGAGGTGGGAGGGAAGAAAGAAAGATAAGAGCAGATAAAGGAGGTGGGGAGAGGGTGGAAAGAGGAAGGAAGAAGAGAGCAGGAGGGTGGAGGAGAAAAACACAGGGAGAGCGAAGGAGATGGGGAGAGGGTGAAAGAGGGAGGAAGGAGGGTGGAGGAGAAAAACACAGGGAGAGCGAAGGAGAAAAACACAGGGAGAGCGAAGGAGATGGGGAGAGGGTGGAAAGAGGGAGAAAAGAAGAAAGAAAGATGGAGAGAACGGGGAAAGGAGACGGGAGAGGGAGGAAAGTGGAAAGAAAGATGGAGAGAATGGGGAAAGGAGATGGGGAGAGGGTGGAAAGAGGGAGGAAGAAGGGAGCAGGAGGGTGGAGAAGAAAAACACAGGGAGAGCGAAGGAGATGGGGAGAGGGTGGAAGAGGGAGGAAAGAAGAAAGAAAGATGGAGAGAACAGGGAAAGGAGATGCGGAGAGGGAGGAAGAAAGAAGGAGGGAGGAAAGAGGAAAGAAAGATGGAGAGCAGAGAAAGGAGATGGGGTGGAACGAGGGAGGAAGGAGAAAATAAAGATGGAGAGATAATGGAAAGAAGGTGAGGAGTGGACCAAGGGAGGATAAGGAAAGAAAGATGGAGAGAGCAAAGAAAGGAGATGGGGAGAGGAAGGAAGGAAAGAAAGAGGGATGGTGGAAAAGGACATGATAACAGTAGGGGAAGAGTGAGAAAGAGAGGAAGAGTAAAGATAGATAATAAAAGGGCAGTGAGCAAACAACAGACAGAGCTATACACAGAGTATCAAGTAGCACACATCCAGCCCTACAGAGACTGTGTCTGCATAAGCTGCAGTGGGCAGACCCATACAGGGACTAAAAGTATGATTTTAGGCAGCAAAAAAACAGAGCTTTTAAGCAAATTCTTAATAAAATATAGTAGATAAAAGTAAATAGATACACAGGTATGTTATATCCCTAGCAACATCCAGACGCCTTCATATTCCTTTAACACAAACTGTAATTCCTTATGTCTTTGTAACTCTGTGAAGGGATCCTGGGCAGACGCCATATTGTGCAGAAAGAACTCCCTTGGAGCAGGTTCAAGATCACAGCGGCCCCGGCACAATCTGCTCATTGTCTGAAGACAGGGAGCCCCCGATCCTAAGGAAGGAGATGTGTGGGGGCGGAGGAGGCAGAAGTACACCTCACACAGGAAGCTTCTTAGTGTTTTTATCTATCGTCCTGCGCTGTACAATGGAAAACGGACGTATGGAAACTTTGCGTCTGAGATATTCGTTAAAAGGCTAGTTTTTTTTTTTTTTTTATTAGAAAAAAAGAAATATGTTTGGATTGCCTCTGATGGACCCTGGAGTGATCCATGATACATTGATGGAAGTTGTGTGTGTGAGAGGGCTGCATTGAATGATGCAAGGTGTTTGCTTCTGGATCAGAGAGAGGGAAGGGGTGTGGTATAAATGTCAATCTTATATAAAAAGGATATAAAATCTCTTGGCAAAATATGGGCGTTAAGGGGTTAATCACGGTAGAAAACTATGGATAGAAAAAAATATATATAATAAGTTACATCAAAAGGAACACGTTCCAGGAACATTGGCAGGCGCCGCCGCGAGAGCATCATCTGTCACAGCTGCTGCCCCTCCTACAGACCACCTGTACACGGAGCGGACCACCAGGGATGGAGCAAAGGATGCTGGGAGATAACTGGAGACAGATAGCGCAGATTTGGCACAATCGCCACTATAATACTGCGGTACTAAGTGACAAAGCTAATTTATTTGGGGTGCACTCACTACCAGTTAGTAGGTAGAATGGATCCTACACTAGACTGCCAGGTGAGGGGGATCTGCTCATTGTCCTGAGTATGCACCGGTCAGTCTTTATCTGCCTCCTTCCCTGTAGTGGTCCGTGCCAGCGAATCCACAGCCAGAAAAAAATAGAATAAATAAAAATTATATGTATATGTGCAGTGTAATGTCCTAGCCTATCAGGGACCATGCCTCAGCAGCACGTTGCAGAATGTTGATGAGAAATGGTCACTACAGATAGTGTCTTCATGAGCTGCAGTGGGCAGACCCATACAGGGACTATTTGTTTGTTTTTATTGCCTTAAATCAGAGCTTATAATCATTTCTTAATATAATAAAGTACATGTCAGTAAATAGATACACAGGGATATTATAGTAAAATCCAAAAACCTTACATATCCCTTTAAAATTAAAAAGTACTGCCAGACAAAAATGAGCCTTTAACTACAATAACAAATATACTGCAGATTCTATCGAACCCTTAAATAAAATTGGGGGAAATGATAAACTTCCTTCCTCTACCTACTTGAATGCCCTTATATTAAAATATCATGTTCATGGCTACAGACGTAGGATTACTCTTATAGGGAAGTGATATGCGACTCTTCCTGAACATTAGGGGAATTAGCAGAAAGTTATTAACCTTAGTAAAAACAATGCGAATTAGTGAATATGAAATAAAGATTGAAATTATTTTAATTGTACGTCAGATCACATTGCTACAATGTTACAAAACTCCAACTGAGCAGGAGAGGACATCACGCGTTTCATGAAATAGAAGCTTCTGCAGGTAAAATACAAACAAAAAAAACATTTACATATGAATACAAGAAATTTCCCAAGACGGATTCAATTGAGAAAAATTAATATATAATATAGCCAGTATTATATGCTCTCTAAGAATAAGTAAAACAAAAAAAAAAAAAAAAAACAATACTCACTAAATATGTATATAATAATGAGAGACATACGTATCGCACATCTAGATGTTCTCAATAAGCATGGCAATCTCATGCCCCAGTGTGTGGCACCAGCTGGTGCAGTGGAGGATTTGCCCCAGTGGCAGCGTATCCTCGTGACAAGCAACCGCTCAATTATTACATGACAGCTGATTCATTCTGAGCAAGAAAGAAAACCAACTGGCACCTCCAGCCATGCCAGGGAGAGACGCCGGAAGCCTGTGGCACAGCTCTACAGCACATGGCACAGATCACACACAGCCGCCTCAATGCCAACACATGCCCCACAATCAAAGCAAAATAAAGATGCCCAACACAGTGCCGCTCATCACTTGTACATGGCGGGCATAGATCTTGTATAGGGAAAAGTGCTGCAAATACCCAAACCCGGAATGAATGAATGAATAATTTATATATATTAATAATATATATATATATAGAATATATATATATATATATATATATATAGAATATATATATATATAGAATATATACATATATATATAGAATATATACATATATATATAGAATATATATATATATATAGAATATATATATATATATATATAGAATATATATATATATATATATAGAATATATATATATATAGAATATATATAGAATATATATATATAGAATATATATATATATATATATATATAGAATATATATATATATATATAGAATATATATATATATAGAATATATATAGAATATATATATATATATATATATATATATAGAATATATATATATATATATATATATATATAGAATATATATAGAATATATATATATATATATATATATAGAATATATATAGAATATATATATATATATATATATATAGAATATATATAGAATATATATATATATATATATATATATATATATATAGAATATATATATATATATATATATATATATATATATAGAATATATATATATATATAGAATATATATATATATATATATAGAATATATATATATATATATATAGAATATATATATATATATATATATATATATATAGAATATATATATATATATAGAATATATATATATATATATATATAGAATATATATATATATATATATATATATATATATATATATATAGAATATATATATATATATATATAGAATATATATATATATATATATATAGAAAATATATATATATATATATATATATATATAGAATATATATATATATATATATATATATATATATATATATAGATATATATATATATAGAATATATATATATATATAGAATATATATATATATATATATATAGAATATATATATATATATATATATATATATATATAGAATATATATATATATATATAGAATATATATATATATATATATAGAAAATATATATATATATATATATATATATAGAATATATATATATATATATATATATATATATATAGAATATATATATATATATATATAGAATATATATATATATATATATAGAATATATATATATATATATAGAATATATATATATATATATATATATATATATAGAATATATATATATATATATATATATATAGAATATATATATATATATAGAATATATATATATATATATAGAATATATATATATATATATAGAATATATATATATATATATATATATATAGAATATATATATATATATATAGAATATATATATATATATAGAATATATATATATATATATATATATATAGAATATATATATATATATAGAATATATATATATATATAGAATATATATATATATATATATATAGAATATATATATATATATATAGAATATATATATATATATATATATATATATATATATAGAATATATATATATATATATATATATATATATATATATATATATATATATATATATATATATATATATATATTATTATTATTATTTTTTTTTATTTTTTTTCACGTTTGAATGTCTAAAACAAGTTGAAAAAACCTGCTCCCTGCCCAGAATTCCAAGAAATACAGTTATTACACTTCATTCTAGGAAGCGGAGCCGGGACATGCAAATGTGCCCACAAATACTTCATTCTTCAATCCATAAACCATTTCAAACATGGCTTCCTTTAAGCTTATGCCCGCTGCATTACACAGCCCTTATGCAAAGCCAAGGTTGGATTTTACACAAGCCGAGAATCCTATCCATGTACATCCGTTTCAAGCTTACTGGAGTGGGATCTCAGCTTGTGTTGTGGACCTCATGAGTAGGTAGTTTAGTAGGAATATACACACACCAAACAAATATATAAGCATCCTAAACCATTATCTATAATAGGAAATCCTTCGATTCTCCGGAATTCATGGAAAACTTGATATGCGTGTATGATCATATGTAAAGTAAAACTAACTTGTACAGGTGATATAACTGATTGTATGTGTGTCATGATCCCCATGTAAACAGTTTTCTGATTGCTTTAAGCCTCTGCTTAATAAAAATGTATTGTGAAGAAAAAAAAATAATAATAATATATATACAAACAATGGTGGTGGTCAAGAAAGCAGGGACAACGCTGCCCAGACACTGGAAATACATGAATGTAATGCAGGATAATAGAGAATTACAACTTATTAGACTTACATCTTACACTTTAAGATTCTATAGGCACATGGGAATGTGGCAGCTACAACTGCCAGAGCAAGACACACCCACTAGATAAAATAATGGGCAGAGAAACGAGAAGAGAAAAGCAGCCTCCATGCAGCAAGTTAAACATGTATTATGTGGTTTATTTTGCTTTCTAAAACATGGTCTATTAAATAACTAAACTTTACAATGACATAACACAAAACCATAGAGGTCATCTAGATGTATCTGACCAGAATACCACATCCGCTGGACGTCTGCACCCCTTATCTAGTACAGTTGGTATTTGCTCGTTTTATTCCTTCACCACTTTTCTGGACAATGTTGCACAGTTTTATATAATAAGTTGTGTATATTCATAAACAGAGGCGAGTAAAATGCGACAAATAAAACCCCACACCACAAGATAAGGGAGTGCGCACATCATTACACAGCGCCCACATCCAACCACACGCTCTGCATCCTAAACAGAGAGTCCCCCAGTATTTACTAGGTATATAATGTGTATCTATTTACTATAATGTACTTATATTATTATGAAGTGCTTATAAGACCTGCTGGACTTGCAGTGTGTCATACTAACCAGTCAGTGACCATCTCACAACATCCCGCTGAGACATGGGCCCTGATAGGCTCCGACACTAGACTGCACATCCAGCATACGCTGCAGTGGGAAGACCCATACAGGGACTATTTATTTGATTTTAGGCAGAGCTTATAAGCACTTCTTAAAATAATGTACATACAGTGCCTTGCAAAAGTATTCACCCCCTTGACTTTTTACCTATTTTGTTACATTACAGCCTTAAGTTCAATGTTTTGTTAATCTGAATTTTATGTGATGGATCAGAACACAATAGTCTAAGTTTGTGAAGTGAAATGAGAAAAATATATATATAAAACGTTTTTTTTTTTAAATTTGGCATGTACGTATGTATTCACCCCCTTTGTTATGAAGCCCATAAAAAGCTCTGGTGCAACCAATTACCTTCATAAGTTACATAATTAGTGAAATGATGTCCACCTGTGTGCAATCTAAGTGTCACATGATCTGTCATTACATATACACAACTTTTTTGAAAGGCCACAGAGGCTGCAACACCTAAGCAAGAGGCACCACTAACCAAACACTGCCATGAAGACCAAGGAACGCTCCAAACAAGTAAGGGACAATGTTGTTGAGAAGTACAAGTCAGGGTTAGGTTATAACAAAAATAACCAAATCTCTGACGATCCCCAGGAGCACCATCAAATCTATCGTAACCAAATGGAAAGAACATGGCACAACAGCAAACCTGCCAAGAGACGGCCGCCCACCATAACTCACGGACTGGGCAAGGAGGGCATTAATCAGAGAGGCAGCACAGAGACCTAAGGTAACCCTGGAGGAGCTGCAGAGATCCACAGCAGAGACTGGAGTATCTGTACATAGGACGACAATAAGCTGTACGCCCCATAGAGTTGGGCTTTATGGCAGAGTGGCCAGAAGAAAGCCATTACTTTCAGCAAAAAACAAAATGGCACGTTTTGAGTTTGCGAAAAGGCATGTGGGAGACTCCCAAAATGTATGGAGGAAGGTGCTCTGGTCTGATAAGAGTAAAAGAAAACGCAATGTCACCCAAAGAACACCATCCAGCAGCCGGGACTGGGAAACTGGTCAGAGTAGAGGGAAAGATGGATGGTGCTAAATACAGGGATATTCTTGAGCAAAACCTGTACCACTCTGTGCGTGATTTGAGGCTAGGATGGAGGTTCACCTTCCAGCAGGACAATGACCCCAAACACACTGCTAAAGCAACACTTGGGGGGTTTAAGGGGAAACATGTAAATGTGTTGGAATGGCCGAGTCACAGCCCAGACCTCAATCCAATAGAAAATCTGTGGTCAGACTTAAAGATTGCTGTTCACAAGAGCAAACCATCCAACTTGAAGGAGCTGGAGCAGTTTTGCAAGGAGGAATGGGCAAAAATCCCAGTGGTAAGATGTGGCAAGCTCATAGAGACTTATCCAAAGCGACTTGGAGCTGTGATTGCCGCAAAAGGCGGCTCTACAAAGTATTGACTTTAGGGGGGTGAATAGTTATGCACATTGACTTTTTCTGTTATGTTGTCCAATTTGTTGTTTGCTTCATAATAAAAAAAATAATAAATCATCATCTTCAAAGTTGTGGGCATGCTCTGTAAATTAAATGATGCAAATCCTCAAACAATCCATGTTAATTCCAGGTTGTGAGGCAACAAAACACTAAAAATGCCAAGGGGGGTGAATACTTTTGCAAGGCACTGTAAAAGTAAAGAGATACACAGGGGTATTATATACATAGTAACTCCCGGGGACCATGTCCATTACCCCCAAACTAGATTTCTGACCACACTTATTAATTAAGGGAGAAAAAACAATTTATAAATATAATGATGACTGTATAATGAGGTCAGTGAATTCAAATGACCTTTTTGGGTCTGAGGGGTAATCGCCCCACACTACAATATAGCAGCTAAAATGTTATATAAAATAAAGAACACAACCCCCAGTGTATACCCAGGAGGGGCAGAGCTCCTCTGGAAGCCCATGCCAGTCTAATTTTTTTTTTTTTTTTTTTTTAAATGTCAAATACTGTTTATGCCGATCATTACTACTTAAATGACATGACCACATGAAATATAATATGTACCAGAGCAATGACTCCTCATATGGGGAGGGGGGGCATGATCCGCACATAAATCACCCGCTCATGGGGTGGTCCGACCATCCTGCAGTTTGTGGTTTGCCGCACGGTCTTGTCACTCACCAGGAACACATTCACATCCAACTCCATATTATAGGGTCACTGTGGGTCCAACTAGATAACAGGTACCAATATCAGAGTAAATAGGAACTCATACACCAGTTACTTTAGTACATATTATATGTAGAAGGGAGGAGGAGAGGGAATGGAGGCGGAGAGGGAATGGAGAAAGAGAAGGGGGAAGAGAAATGGAGAAAGAGAAGGGGGAAGAGAAAGGGAGAAAGCCGTAGGGAGGATGGTCAGAAAGAGAGAAACTGGTCATTGGGCCAATAAAGTCAGAACCAGTGGGTGGGGGGATGCCAAGCCAATAATACAGATCTGACACAACTTCCCCAAATCCCTGGCAAGTCCCTGATAATTTAGTGTATTAATCTCACTCTAACAGAGTGTAGAGCAGCGTGAGACACTCCCGAGTGTCCATCCAGGCAGAGGAGGGGGATCAGGAAATGAGCAACATCCTACCATGACTGGACAGATGAGCAGGAGAGAGCTGCTGAGTCACGGCCCTGGGGAGATGATTAATTAATGTGAGCGATTAACTCCTCTCTCTAATGGGGATGCTCAGAGCTGTCACAGTCAGATCTCTAGACAGGTACAAAGGGGCGCGGTGTATATAACCCAGTGACCGGGGGCAGGAGCCTGGGGGCTTTGCCATGCATAGCCCAGTGATTTGCGCCAAGACGGTGGGCCGGAGCCTGGGGCATCGCCATGCATAGCCCGGTGATCTGCGCCAAGACGGTGGGCCGGAGCCTGGGGCATCGCCATGCATAGCCCAGTGACCTGCGCCAAGACGGTGGGCCGGAGCCTGGGGCATCGCCATGCATAGCCCGGTGATCTGCGCCAAGACTGGGGGCTTCGCCATGCGTAGCCCAGTGACTTGCACCAAGACTGGGGGCCGGAGCCTGGGGGCTTCGCCATGCATAGCCCGGTGATCTGCACCAAGACTGGGGCCGGAGCCTGGGGGCTTTGCCATGCATAGCCCGGTGATCTGCACCAAGATTTGGGGCTTCGCCATGCATAGCCCGGTGATCTGCACCAAGACTGGGGCCGGAGCCTGGGGGCTTCGCCATGCATAGCCCAGTGATCTGCACCAAGACTGGGGCCGGAGCCTGGGGGCTTCGCCATGCATAGCCCGGTGATCTGCACCAAGATTTGGGGCTTCGCCATGCATAGCCCAGTGATCTGCACCAAGACTGGGGCCGGAGCCTGGGGGCTTCGCCATGCATAGCCCGGTGATCTGCACCAAGACTGGGGCCGGAGCCTGGGGGCTTCGCCATGCATAGCCCAGTGATCTGCACCAAGATTTGGGGCTTCGCCATGCATAGCCCGGTGATCTGCACCAAGACTGGGGCCGGAGCCTGGGGGCTTCGCCATGCATAGCCCAGTGATCTGCACCAAGACTGGGGCCGGAGCCTGGGGGCTTCGCCATGCATAGCCCAGTGATCTGCACCAAGACGGTGGGCTGGAGCCTGGGGGCTTCGCCATGCATAGCCCAGTGATCTGCACCAAGACTGGGGCTGGAGCCTGGGGGCTTCGCCATGCATAGCCCAGTGATCTGCACCAAGACTGGGGCCGGAGCCTGGGGGCTTCGCCATGCATAGCCCAGTGATCTGCACCAAGACTGGGGCCGGAGCCTGGGGGCTTCGCCATGCATAGCCCAGTGATCTGCACCAAGACGGTGGGCCGGAGCCTGGGGGCTTCGCCATGCATAGCCCACTGATCTGCACCAAGACGGTGGGCCGGAGCCTGGAGGCTTCGCCATGCATAGCCCAGTGATCTGCACCAAGACTGGGGGCCGGAGACTGGGGGCTTCGCCATGAATAGCCCAGTGCGTGTGCATGCGCGCGTGTGTACCATTGCACAATTAAATAAAATCATGATTAAGCAGGGAAAGTCATTAAGCTAGCCGCAAGATCAATTCTAAATATTCCAGGAATAATTTGCTGTAGAGAAAAACTGCTAGTACAATGTATAGCCAGTTTGGAATTCTTTCTAATATTAAATCAGCTTCTTGTTGGGCAAAGTATCCTCAGTGTTGGGTATATTAAGCTTAAAATTATAGTCTCTCTCAATCTCGTTACCAGGGCCATTAATTACTGACTACTCATTTATCCAACTGGGCATGCTCTTTTGCCGAATCCCCCACTTATGTGAAAATTAATGTAAGAACGTATCCTTAAAATCACAGCATTATTTGCCTATTTATGCACTTTTCATTAGTGCTCTGTCACTTTAGGTCCGCTCCTTCACATCTGGACGCCTCGCATGACTCACGCGGGGTCCGTATTATTTTGTTTCCCCCCTTTTTCTATATTGAGCCATTTTATCTGGGCAGGGGCTCAGTTTTGCTGCTCCCTCACTGTGTCTCTGGGAGGTTTCAGGAATCCTGATCTAATCACATCTACATACGGCCAAGTGGGTGGCCTGCTGGGACCTGGGCTGCTCATACATGAAGTATGAACACGGCACAGCTGTAAAAATGGCTGTACATTATACTAGTCATTTGGTTCTAGGAATAATTCCTGAGAAACTCAAAATTGTTTCTGTGTTGCATTTTTTATGCAAATGTGAAGCCCATATGCTAATTTATTTCTCTCTACTTGGATTCGAAGAGTATAAAACAACATGATAACATTGGGGTCATTGTTCTGGCCACCATAGAGACAAACTAGCAGATTGTGATTCTAATCAGCACATGAAAGCAGCTAATTAGTATTCTGGAGCCACTGATTTGCATAGCAATGTAGCACAGATGATTCTGAATTTCTCAGGAATAATTCACTTTAGAGAAAAAAAGAAAGTGTAAGGGGGGGGATTATAGTCATTGTAGGGGACTGATAAGCTAGTGGTTAACCCTTTCCCCCACATATCCACCTTAGGACACCTATAGGGATTCCACACCTAATCCATTTTTACCAATCCAAGAAGTGTCCATACGTATTATAGAGTGATCCCCGCCCCCCTCCTCACAAGGCAGTTTGTTTATTGCCGTTAGTCCTTTATGGTTCTGCTTTTCACCCATAAATGTAGTAAATAAATAATTAAGTCATAAAAAGGTGATTATCAGCCCAACCTCGCTCCTGTCACATAACAGCTGCAATCCGAGCCCTACACCGGCTCCCTGGGACACACCAGTTATATTCCAAGCATGGCCGATAAACAAAGCTCTACATGATGAGGGCCCGGACACCTGAAGGATCCTCACTCCTTATGTCCCAATAATCACCTTCCCCGGGATCTCCTCACAAACCTCTGGGTCCTGAGAATATATCAGGTGCAGCACCGAGAGTATGGTTACCCCCAAACTGGATATTTCCAAAGGGAGAAAAGCTCTACATAAAATATTATTATTATATTTTTTTTAATTTTAGTAATTAAATAAGTAAAATAAATAATAATAATAATAATAATAATAATAATAATAATAATACAAATATTTATGAGAAGAAAGAAGAAAAGAAAAGAAAAAAAGGAAAGGAAAGAAAAGAAAAAAAGGAAAGGAAAGAAAAGAAAAAAGGAAAGGAAAGGAGAGAAAAGGAAAGAAAAGGAAAGTAAAGAAAAAAGGAAAGGAAAGAAAGTAAAAGAAAGGAAAGGAAAGAAAAGAAAAGAAAAAAAAGGAAAGACAGGAAGGAAGGAAAGACAGGAAGGAAGGAAAGAAAGAAAGGAAGGAAAGAAAAAAAGAAAGAAAGAAAGGAAGGAAGGAAAGGAAGAAAGGAAGGAAAGAAAAAAAGAAAGAAAGAAAGGAAGGAAGGAAAGGAAGGAAGGAAGGAAAGAAAAAAAGAAAGAAAGAAAGGAAGGAAGGAAAGGAAGGAAGGAAGGAAGGAAGGAAGGAAGGAAGGAAAGAAAGAAAGAAAGGAAAGAAAGGAAAGAAAGCAAAGAAAGCAAAGAAAGCAAAGAAAGGAAAGAAAGGAAAGAAAGGAAAGAAAGGAAAGAAAGGAAAGATTCAAATATTAAAAAGATAATTATTTAATTTTAGTAATTAAAAATAGGAATATTTGTATTTTCTTATTTTATTTATATTTAATTACTAAAATTTTATAAAACAATTATTATAAATTTAATTTTATTATTTTCTTTTTGTTACCAATATAAAAGTAATAATAATAATAATAATAATAATAATACGTATTTAATTATTTTTATAGTAGTGGTATTATAATTATGTGTTGCAGTCCATGAAGTCACGGATAGTCAGACATGACAATGATACACACAAACACAGTAGAAGCTGCACCACATGACCAAGCTGTGGTCATGCAGTGTGTGTATTAGAAGATGCAATATGGAGATTTACTTGTAAAGTAAAAAAAAAAAAAAAAAAAGTAATTAGCATAATTACCAATATATTTTCCGTAAGTGTGCAACGCTCCATGCACGGAGCATGCGGACTTCAGAAACTATCTACGGCATAGAATACTATGTATTTTCGCGTGCACTCTTATCCAAAACTAGGCAAACTTCTATGTATTTGCGTGCGCAGTTTAATGCAAAAAAAAAATCATCAGTCCTACAGCGCGCGGGCAAGCACTGGTGGGGTTCGCAAAAGAGACACGGGGGGACACATCACATATTATACCGTCATTTATGACGGACAAATGACTAGTGAAATGCAAAAGCGTAAACAAACCAATATGTGTTTCCTACTCCGCCACCATGGCGCGGCTCAGCCAACGCCCGGTCATATCAGGTCATGCTTTTCTCTCGTTAGTATCATTTGTCTGAGAACTGGATTGACACAGTAAAGAAGAACTGGCTGGGGCCGCTTTATATCATCTAGTTTATCAATTCCCCTATATTTTAAGTTATTTCTTCAAGGTGGAGATGAACATCACTTAATTTTATAACACACATTTAATATATAAAATATTGATTATATTGAAATATTTTAATATTGCACTAGCCAGGACTGGCACATGCGGCGTCCCTTTAATACCTTAAAGGTATCTCTAACTGAGCGAACACAGCCACAAAGTGTAGAAAGGCATGCCCGCCCTGCTACTGCATTTATCAACATACAGTGAACGGGCAAAATTAGCGTAATAAAAGAATATTAATTAGCAGCCTGTAAAGAAGGATAGAAAGAGGGTCAGGGGGTGTAAATAAGAGGGGGCTCTCCAAGGATTTAGTGATCTCCAGTCCTTAAAGGTCCTAGCCTATCAGGAACCACGTCTCAGCTGCATGTTGCTGAGAAATGGTGACTGATTGGTTAGTACGAGACATTGCCCAGCAAGTACAACAGAGTCTGTGCCTTCACAAGCTGCAGAGGGCAGACCCAAACAAGTAATACTGGTTTGATTTTAGGCAGGAAATACAGACTTTACGAAGAGCAGGTTAATATAGAAGGGCCGATAATCAAAGATCTTGCATCTCTGTGACGGGGGGGGGGGGGGGGGGCGACGACGACTCTAGGCATCCATCCAGGGGGATGGTTTATAACACAGAGGACTCTTATCAGGGCGACTGATAAGGAGAGGGAACAAGAGCAAATGACAGACATATTTATGTTAGAGCCATAGGGGTCACATACTACCCAAGGGCCCTAGTTATATTATCACAATTAACACTTCTAATTAGCAGTTGTATAAAAATAACACAATCAATCTGACGTATTGAACCATTACTACAATATATATTAGATTTCAGGTGATATAAGGGTGGGGGGGGGGTCTTGTTTTTTAATGTAATGGAAGTTTCTAGTTGCACGACACCATAGGAATAGCACAAACTGCTCGTGTTTTTATTTGGACTAATGGAAAGCTGCTAGATTACAAGAACAAATCCTCCTATAGAAAAGAATAATTGTATATAGAAGTGTAAAATAAATGCTGAGCTTAGTTATTTTGCTTTCATTATGTTTATTATTGAGCGGTGTCCACAGTGGGCTATTTAAACACACAGAGGCTGTTAATATATTGTGACATTGTGCCATTTGGTCATGACTGTGGGGCATTATCTGCTCTGAGACATACGGTGCTGCTCACATAGAGACGTGACTAGGTATATACTATCCCTGTGTATCTATTTACTATTATGTATTTTATTAAGAAGTGATTATAAGATCTGTTCTTACGGACTAAAATAATACAAATAGTCCCTGTATGGATCTGCCCACTGCAGCATATGCAGACACGGACTCTAAAGGGCTGGATGTGCAGGGTCCACGTCTGCAGCAAGTTGCTGAGAGATGGTCAGTGATTGGTTAGTACGAGACCGCACCGGAAGTACAACAGAGGCGGTGTCTTCATGAGCTGCAGTGGGGAGACCCATACAGGGACTATTTGTTTGAGTTTAGGCAGTAACAACAGATCTTATAAGAACTTCTTAATAAAATAAAGCACATAAAAGTAAATAGATACACATGGATATTATATACCTAATAATATCCAGGAACCTTGCGTTTAGCAAAGGAGCGATCAGAGAAGTACTCTGACTAATCCAAGGTGGCCTTTATATTTAGATCCAGGAACATTACATATTCCTTTAAGACCTACTAGAACCGCACAACTACCACAAAGAACATTCACTGAAATGATAACTAGAAAGTGCTTTAAAATAAATAAAAAAAACAATATATATATATATATATATATATATATATATAATAATATTAAATTCACTAAGCAATTCTATATGCAGCATCTCCCCATATCGTGCTTATCTGCCATTCAAGCAGGGAGGAGGCTAAGCAGTTAAAATGTATGCTGTGTTCCTCCAATAAAAAATAATTAAAGGACCAGTAACCAATCATAATTTATGATATGATCATATTCTGAATACCTTGATTAGGACAAAATGTTGCTACAAAGTGGTTACAAAGTTTACAACAATAAATACAGAATGTAATCTTTAACGGCAGCAGGCATATGGTCTTTGTTCCTAAAAGTATTAGTAGTCGTTAGAACTGAATGGAGATCTTACTCCATGGAGGGACCTTGGGTAAGATCTCCATTCAGTTTGAATGAAAGACTACCACTGTAAACAGCAAATTGATTGTAAAATGAAATAGAAGAGTAAGAGGCAGTAGGATAACTCTCCCCCTCAGGCTGCAGACAGACTAGCAATCGAAGATCACCCGCGAGTCAGATAAAAATATAAGGTTTTTTTCTAATAAGGCTTTAATGCTCCAGGCGTATATAAATTTTATGTTTTTTTACATAGAGTGGCCCATTAACCCACTCAGGGATCCGTGATGGAGTTACAGTAATTACAGCCGCAGTCCCACTTCCTTCACCAATTTCCAGTTCCGTTCCCAGGCCGGCCGCCAGAGCCCTGACCATAAAAACCAATAAAAGACAACACGGCGTGCACGGCGGATCCAAAGCAATGATGTTAAGCTCCTGGCAGCAGAGAATGCCACAGGGCTCTGGGCCAAAGCCATTAAGTAAAGGGCTACACACAAGGGGCCGCTCTTAACCCTTCAGAACCTCTGCTCTGTCTCTAACCCACCCAGACTTCAAATATGGTCCAACTAACCAGGTATTGAGCACTTTATCAGTTACAGGTTATTGAAAAATGATATAAAACTTGGAAAATTCCAGTTTCCAGGCGCCCAACACCACCCTAGAGACTCCAATGTGGACACAAATTATTAACCCTTTAAATTTCCAACCATCACTGGGGACCACAATCAGAGTAGCTCAGCTCCCCTGTTACTCTGAAGTTGTCACCTATATATAACTTTGTCCCATTTAAAATGTGTTTGTGTCTCTATTTAATTGCATATGGTCCATATTATATCAATATTGTGGTAACAAGAGCTTCTGTGTATTAAAACCAACATTCGGACTTCTGGGATACATATACAAATGTTTCAAATTCCCTTAAATCTTTGCAGGCTGTAACAACCATATGTGAGATACTAGTCTCCTGAGTTGCCCTTTCGGTAACCCCACAATATTTGAACAAAACTAGGGCAGAGATCTAGTTTAATAAATTAAATATTTTTTTTATAAAATTCCCTGGATCCCTATTAAGCTTGACAGCCGTTTCGCTGCTCTTACATGCAGCTTTCTCAAAGGCACATTCTATAGCAAATGGATCCCGGCATACAGTGGGATTTAAAGCCTGCAAGCTATTGTGTCTTTTGAGAACACATTATCTTAACACTGTAATGCTTGCCTGTCAAATAGATATACAAATAAAATGGTGGGTTATACCAAAAATGTATAGTTTCAATTTTATTGAAATGAATGTACATAAAAAAATATGAAGAAAAAAAAAATGGTTTCACAATTAGTGTTTAAAAGGACCACTGCGGTCCTACGTTTATTTAGATTGTGAGCACAGTTCAGGCCAACCATCAGTAGTAATAATAATAATAATAATGTACATTTTAAGTAGAACATAGTTGGGAAACATTGAATTGAATATAGTTCATAATCCAACAGTAATTTCCAAATATGCTATAATTCAACATTATAGGTAATTATAGCATTCATTTAAAAAAAAAAAAATTCCTAAAGTAAACCAATATTGCAGTTTGCCATTTCTGATCCACTGCCAAATATTTCTATGGGGTCCGTTGTCTTCTATGCAGTTGCTTGCACATTGAGCATGCTTAGTCTCTTCGTGCAATGGAGACAATGGACTCACCAATAGCAATTCTGAGATAGGACTCTTAGATTAGTGGTAAATTTCAATGTCCGCTAAGTTTAGGAAAGTAAAGTGCTATTTTACCTCTAGTTTTACATTATCTCGCGTTTGATCCCTACTCTCTGCAACAAAGATTTAACTAAACGAGAACAACAAGAAAGATGGAGGCCTAGACCAGCAAGCGATCACTGAGACACATGGGAGAGCGCGTGGATCTATTTACACACATATGTACACAGCGCAGTGTTTGTGTTCAGCTTTATGTTGTTTACTTGTACACAAACCTCAAGTAGACATTTAACTATTTAACGGTCTGGTTGAAGCAAAACAGCTATGAAGGGACACAAAAAAGGTCAGGTATTGAAGAAATTATTGTAAGCGTAAAAATAAAAGGTAATTAAACATTGTAACTGGAAGTTCTAGAAGTTACTTATTTTATGTATACTTTAACTGAAAGATCCACAGCAATAAAGATTAGCGTTTGGGCTGATAAGCATGCCCAGTTGGAAAATTGCAATAGTAATGTCTAATTGTTATATCTAAAAGACGTGTATGATAATGTAACACAGTAGGTTTTATTTTCTCAAATTATGTTCTCACAGCAGAAAAATAATATTAAAATATTTAACTTATCTGGGGCTTGCCCCATCAGCCAATGAGCAGTAATATAGAAGTTATGTGCACAACCTGTTAATTTGTGTAACAACGTGCATTTGTATGCGTACTTTTTATTTCTGCAATAAATGGGACTTTTCTGTGTCGCCCAAGGTCAGATCAGTCAGTGATGATGTCCTGGTTATTTCTGATGAGTCAGTCTGACCATTCGGTGGTGACTCAGCCGGTCTGGTAGTTCGTGCCGGACAGTCAGTCTATTACAGTAATCATACAGCGCTGATAAGATGCAACACTCCAGCAATAACCAGGGGCGTCCCACTCAAGATCTGCACTTGTTTTTAGAAATCAATATTGTGCGTTGCCCTTTCATTTATCAGATTGTGTGTATGTGTATGTATATATATATATATATATATATATATATATATATATATATATATATATATATATATATATATATATATATATATATATATATATATATATATATATATACACACACACACATATATACATATATACACACACACACACACACACATACATACATACTTAGGGCCTCATTCTATTATCGGCCGCAGCCGTTGCGGGGCCGTAAGGACCGGCCGCAAGCTATGCGGCTATTCTATTCCCTTACGGCCGGGGGCTCCGGCAGGCTTGCGGCCGGTGCCTTGCTATCTCTTGCGGCCGCTCGCGCCAGAGGAAAGCCTTTGATCTTAAACGGCCGCAAGAGATTTGCAATTCAATTGCTCCGGGAAACCTCTCTGCAAGGCTAAAAACGAGCCGCAGCTTACTTGCAGGAAAGAGGTCTCGCTAGCACCAATTAAGCACATAAAATAGCTCAAATAAAGCCATCCTGCACTTTGAGAAGACTATAAAGGGATTTTAGGTGTTAGAAAAAATAGCACATAATTATCCTGTACTCAAATCCGTAAAATATTTAATTTTTAATATCCGTAAAATATCCATGTAAAAAGTCCAGAGTGCTTGGAGCACTTCAGACACACCCACGCCGCAGCCGGAAAATAAACAGTTAATTTGAACTCGGGTTTGGGCAGATGTGCAAGCTTGAGAGTGGGTTCCTTTTAATCCTCATGTCCCCCAATATGATCCCTAGCATTTACAGAGCTGTACAGTGCAGGCTTGAATTTATTTTTCAGTTTTTATATTTCTGAGATTACGGCCGGTTCCAAGATATGCGGCCGGCCGTAAGAGGGGATCCTTGCGGGGCCGTATAATAGAATCGCGAGTTAACTGAACCCTCGCAAGGAATCGCAGCCTTACGGCCGATTTACGCCCGATAATAGAATGAGGCCCATACAGTGGATATAAAAAGTCTACACACCCCTGTTAAAATGTCAGTTTTCTGTGCTGTAAAAAAAAATTAGACAAAGATAAATCATTTCAGTACTTTTTCCACCTTTAATGTGACCTATAAACTGTACAACTCAATTGAAAAACAAACTGAAATCTTTTAGGTGGAGAGAAAAAATAAATAATAATAATGTGGTTGCGTAAGTCTGCACACCCTCTTATAACTGGGGATGTAGCTGTGTTCAGAATTAAGCAATCACATTCCAAATCGTGTTAAATAGGAGTCAGCGTACACCTGCCATCATTTAAAGTACCTCTGATTAACCCCAAATAAAGTTCAGCTGCTCTAGTTGGTCTTTCCTGAAAGTTTCTTAGTCGCATCCCACAGCAAAAGCCATGGTCCACAGAGAGCTTCCAAAGCATCAGAGGGATCTCATTGTTAAAAAGGTATCAGTCAGGAGAAGGGTACAAAAGAATTTCTAAGTCATTAGATATACAATGGAACACAGTGAAGACAGTCATCAGCAAGTGGAGAAAATATGGCACAACAGTGACATTACCAAGAACTGGAGCTCCCTCCAAAATTAATGAAAAGACGAGAAGAAAACTGGTCTGGGTGGCTACCAAGAGGCCTACAGCAACATCAAAGGAGCTGCAGGAATATCTGGCAAGTACTGGCTGTGTGGTACATGTGACAACAATCTCCCGTATTCTTCATATGTCTGGGCTATGGGGTAGAGTGGCAAGACGAAAGCCTTTTCTTACGAAGAAAAACATCCAAGCCAGGCTACATTTTGCAAAAACACATCTGAAGTCTCCCAAAAGCATGTGGGAAAAGGTGTTATAGTCTGATGAAACCAAGGTTGAACTTTCTGGCCATAATTCCAAAAGATATGTTTGGCGCAAAAACAACACTGCACATCACCAAAAGAACACCATACCCACAGTGAAGCATGGTGGTGGCAGCATCATACTTTGGGGCTGTTTTTCTTCAGCTGGAACTGGGGCCTTAGTTAAGATAGAGGGAATTATGAACAGTTCCAAATACCAATCAATATTGGCACAAAACCTTCAGGCTTCTGCTAAAAAGCTGAACATGAAGAGGAACTTCATCTTTCAGCATGACAACGACCCAAAGCATACATCCAAATCAACAAAGGAATGGCTTCACCAGAAGAAGATTAAAGTTTTGGAATGGCCCAGCCAGAGCCCAGACCTGAATCCGATTGAAAATCTGTGGGGTGATCTGAAGAGGGCTGTGCACAGGAGATGCCCTCGCAATCTGACAGATTTGGAGTGTTTTTGCAAAGAAGAGTGGGCAAATCTTGCCAAGTCAAAATGTGCCATGCTGATAGACTCATACCCAAAAAGACTGAGTGATTAAATAAAATCAAAAGGGGCTTCAACAAAGTATTAGTTTAAGGGTGTGCATACTTATGCAAACATATTATTTTTATATTTTTTCTTCCCTCCACCTAAAAGATTTCAGTTTGTTTTTCAATTGAGTTGTACAGTTTATAGGTCACATTAAAGGTGGAAAAGGTTTTACAGCACAGAAACCTGACATTTTAACAGGGGTGTGTAGACTTTTTATGTCCACTGTACATACATACACACAAATAGAGATAAAAGTATTTAAAAACATTACTGTTGCCATTTTCCAACTGGGCATCCTTAACATCTCATCAGCCCGACTCCGAATATTTATTGTTGGTGATCATTTGCTCCCAAAGCAGATCTTTTAGTAATAATTCTACATAAAATAAGTAACTTCTATAACAATTTTAAGCGATTTAACCAATCTGCACAATTGTTCATTGCATCAAATTGCAATTATATTTATGTTATATGTGTACCATATCTTCAATAAATTATCTTTTTTGTGTCATTTCATTTTTTGTTCTTTAACCTGGCAGTTAAATGGTTTAATTTAGCTTTTACTGGGTATTATTTGTCAATTTTCAAGATATAATGGACTTTGTATTGGTGAAGAGGGGAATACTCTGCAACGCCGGCTACGGGCCATATGATTAGTGCCCTAGGGCCACGGATGCCAACTATCTAGAAAGATGTTATAATTTTTTTTGCATCATTCAGCCACTTACGATTTTCATTTGCCGCAATCATTGTACTCTGTAATCCATGATAAGCAAGTTTTTCAGATGGCACAAACAATATTTTTATTTCATATCAAATGTACACACACGCTTATCATTCGGTCACATGCTTTGCTTTTGTGAAGGAAAATGGAACAATATAGCTAATATAGAGTTTATGTTGGAAATCTGTTGACTTTCTCCTATGGTCGAGAAACAGCGAGATCAGGAGAAGAGTCTGTATGGGGGGGGGGGGGGGGGGGGGGTCATAGGCCCACCATTAAATGGATATGGAGGCTTCCTGGATGTTACTTGGTATATAATATCCCTGTGTATCATCTATTTACTTTTATGTACTTTATTTTTATTGAAAAGGGCTTAGAAACACTGTTTTTATGCCTAAAAACAAATAGTCCCTGTATGGGTCTGCCCTCGAAGCGCGAGTTAATCTTGAGAATTCCATGGTGTTGTTGCTTTATTTATATGCA